>VZRV01011021.1:0-80347 GCA_013398115.1 Falcunculus frontatus | reverse complement strand
CCCGCCCCGATCCCCCATTCCCACCCGCCCCGATCCCCCATTCCCACCTGTCCCGATCTCCCCTCGGCCGCCGCCGGTGTCGCCCCGGCAACCGCGGCACCGCCCCCGCGCCGCATCCCGCGCACGTGACCGCTCTCAGCCAATCGCCGCCCGGGACTGGAGCGTCACGTGGCGGGGGCGTGCTCGCGGCTGCCGGACGGACAGCGCCCCCTGTCGGGCGGCGGGCGGAGCTGCAGCGCCCTGAGGGGGCTCCGGGAGGCTCTGGGGTCAGTTCGGGTTTTTAAATGACGAACTGCCTTAACAGAGGCTCTTGTGCCCCTCTCCGCCTAGGGAAAGGAAAAGCCTTCTCGCTTGGAAGTTCATTTGAAACCTTCCAGCTTGGGAGGCTCGTTTGAAAGCGATGTCGGGGGACAGGGGCGGAGCTTTGCTGCGAGCGATCGCGGCGGGAAGAGGCTGAACCGCGGCCCTGGCACGGCCGGCATGAGCGAGCCCAGGACCGCACGTGTCCGGCAAGTCGTCACCTGATGGAAGCCCCACCAAAGCCAAGGGGAGGATTGGCCAAGCCCCTTATCGAGTTTTTGTCCGTTTTTCAATCAACAGCACTAATGAACCTCTTCCCATTAACATCAAGTCTCTAGCAAAGATTGGCTCCACACTGTAAAACAACATCGTGTGATCAGTTATGTCCTGCCCAGGGTCTTGGTCCCACTTCCTACAGTCTTGTTTTCCACCAAAAAGACCCATTCCTCTACATCTCCCACAACCAGACATGGCATAGTACCATCTTTCTTCCTTTAAAAGTCTCCTAAAGCGGGCAGCTGAATACAGAGACTTGCATCTTGCTCTTGATAACATCTAATTCCCCAATTTAGCAGCCATCAGAGATGTTCTCAGTTAAAAGAATCCTTCTATGGAAGGTACTTCTCCAGGAAATTAGGAGAAACATCACCGGTTTTTTTCAGGCTCCCTCCTTCTCCAGCACTTCCAGAAAGCATAGGAAAAGGCCTAGGAAGTGCTGGAAGAAAAGAGTGTGAAAGCTGGCTGGAGTTTCTGGGAAACGCATCAAACTGTTCAAAAAGCACCCTGGGATTCCTGTCCATAATCTCTACAAATCTCTCTCCAATTCCTAGAAAGAACAAGGATACTCCTGGAAAGCACAAAAAAATCCCCCAAGAGTAATAGAAAGCTCCTGGAGTCCACTCTGAATTCCTAGAAAGCTCACTGAAAATCCACAGAAGGCCCATGGATATTTTATAGAAAGCACAAGGGAATTCCTAGGAAGTAACAGGGAATTTCTATTCTAAGCGTTAGTTTGTGTTCTCATTGCTCCCCGAGTGTGTCACAATTAGCATTCAAATTAACTTTGGAGCTGTTGCGGGCACTGTTAAGTGGTCAGGATGGTGGTGATTGAGCTGGCAACTGGGATTTCTGGGTCTGGAAATTTCTATAGTAACGACCAAATTTATATGTATATAAACAAGCATAGCATTTATACACACCAAACTTCTAATAACATAAACAGTGGATATACTCTGCATTTAGAGGGAGTATCTCTACACCAGAGATTTCCTCCTTCTGTACTCTACACTCTTTCAGAGATCCCACAATAGCAAACTTTAACTATTGACGTTGAGGTTTTCCCTCCTTGAACCCGTCAGGCACTTGGCTCATTCCTGGGGGCAGAAGGAATGTGGTCCCTTGGCCACCTATAGCCCACTCACCTCTGCTATGACTGCAGCCTTCGGGCTCTTTGCTCCAGCTGAAAAGTTGCCATGATGCTGTGAACTCCTCCTCCTATTTGTCACTCTCCTTAGAGAGTGGCTCCATGGTTTTGAAACAGACCAGCTGCAGCTGCTCTTCTCTTTAAAGGCAGCTGCACTTTCCCCTGTGTTCCCTCTCACCTGCTTTGTTTTGGTGATGATCAGGCACTGCCCATGGCAAAAAAAAAAAAAAAAAAAAAAGGGATTTACAGAGATTCTCATTTCCAGGCTGATGTGCATCCAACTGGCTTTCTCCTCTGAGAAGCCAAACAGAACTGACATCGTGCCCTGGGCAGGAGGGTAGGAAGGGCTGTGTGGGATCTGGGCTTTGCTTGATTGTATTTTTTTGTTCTTTTTCTCCTCACATTCTTGCAGAGTTTCTCCTCCAGTGTGTAGGCGAGGCTGCTGTGCCTTGTGTCGTGGTCCTGGGGTTCCTGGGGAGGGACACATTTTCAGGGAGGTGCTGCCCAAGGAGGGGAACATCCACCTGCTGGCCAGCACCAAGGCTAAGGTCAGGAAGACGCAAAGCTTATGCCTCAAACCTGAAAAGCAGGACTCCGCTGTCCTGTGTATCCAAAGAAGGACATTCACCGTCACCTGGGACATCACCCCCAGCTCCACAGTTCAGGTTTTCCTTGGGGAAGGTGTCACTGCCATCTCTGCCAGGGGGTTGAACATTCCTGGGGCTGGGCCACTGGCTCTGTCAGCTGCAGATCCCAGACTGGATCATAACCTGTTGCTTGATCTGAAAAGAGAAGGCTGTTCTCTGCACCCAAGTGGAAGATTTTGCAGGAAATTTCTTCTTGCAATAGCCTTTCCAAGTGGTTGCATTAAAAACAAAAGCAAGCAGGGAAGACAGGAACATTTTTCAAAGCTTAGACATCCTGTTATTTTCTGTGTCAAACTTCAGCTCTTAATTGCCAAAAAATATTTTAGTTTGGATTTTCAATGAATACTTTGAAGGAGCTTTGAGGCAATAAATAAATAAGAAGTTATTTGAGATTTTAGTTGATGACACACTGTTGGTTGGGTTGGAGCACAAACTGGCTCCTACTGGGACTGGCTCAGGGACAGAGGGGTTTGCTTAGACCAATGTCCTGTGCTGAGGCAGCCGAGATGCTGCTCACATACTGAATTACACAGCAGCACTTCCCCAGGGCCCTCTGCATGGAAAACCAAGGCAACAGAATTGCAAAACCTCTTTGCTCTCCCCAGCATCAGGCTGCTGTAAAGCTGCTTTGTCTCCATTGGATAGGGCTTGTTTGGCTGCTGCTGAGCCTCAGATTTCAGCTCTCCTCTGCCTCTCCCCAGGAGGATTCGGTGAGCCCATGTCGGGCTATTTATATCCCACCGTTCTTCAGTAATTTCCTGTCCAAGTCCTGACCAGGAGAGGCACAACAGAGACTTTGATTTTGTGTCCTGGGATGCATAAAGGAGGTGACAGGGTGAATTCAGCTCTTCTTAAGATCCAGAAACCTCTTGGCCTGCTCAGTGCAGAGCAGAGAGGGAGGAGGGACTGGCTGGTGAGTCCCCAAAAAGCTCCTTTCAGCTCCACTGCAAAACAGTGAAGGAGGCTCCCAGGCACCTGCAGTCCAGTGCTGAAGGAGCCAGAGCTTTCTTCTCCCAGCAGGACTTTATAGATGAGGACAGGAGCATCCAGGGCTCAGCCTATTCCCCTACAATGTCAGCCCCCTGTGTGTCTCAACTACCCCCCTGGAGGAGACGCTGCTTTCTCCAACCTCTGCAAAACTTTCTTGCTGCTGCCACCACCCTGGTGTGGAAAGAGGGAGTTCTCCAGCACTTTCTCTGTTCCTTCATCCCAACAAAACTGCTGTTGGTACCTTTACAGCAGAGATCACCCTTCAGAGATTCCTTACAGGAAAAAAAGCTGACATCCAGGGGAGATGGACTGCTTTTTGGAGGCTAGGGGTGCCTTTGTGGGGAATGACATCAGCTCAGTGCCCTGAGCTCAAAAGGGGCCCCAGCTGGGCTTTCTGGCATGTGCTCACCTCACACATGGGCCATTAAACTCCCAACAAAGGCAAATACCTGTGAGAGGGCTGGTTTGCAGGAACAGCAAGGCATTCCAGCCAAAAATGGCAGGTGCCTGGGGGAAAGGAAGCACTAGAGATGCTCCATTAGAAAAACAGAATATGGAGAAAATAGTTTGGGAACTGGGTGCACAGAAACAGCAGGACAGAGAGCTTCATCATCAGGAGAAACATCCCCAGTCCCAGCGAGCCTCACTGCCCTCATCACATCACACTGGCCTGTGTTGCTGCCACCAACACAGGCCAATGGCCACTGTCCCATGCCAGCAACACAGGCCAATGGCCACCTGCCTGACTACTCAGGGACAAATTGCAAAACCTCCAGGCCTGCAAGAGGAACAAGCGTCAGGTTTCATCTGTGAAGGAGCCCATGAACTCTGCGGTCCAACGCAGATGTTTCCAGCAAATTATTTTCAGCTGCTTCTTGTCCATCCCTTTAGCTTAAGCTAAAAATAAAAAAGACCTGCATGTGAGGTTAAAGTAAACAGAGAATTTGCCCAGCCCTGCAGGAGCTATCTCAGTTCCTCTTTTGGGAGGGCATGGTGGGAAAACAAAAAGTTAATCTATCTTGGTTCTCATTGACATGGAATGGAAAAAAACAATGAAATGGGAGAGCCACCCTAAAACTGAGAACAAAGACACTGCACCAATATTTCAGGTCCTTCTTCCTTCACTCTGAAGGGGAAAAATTTGCTCCATGCTTCATCCCTTGCAGGTTATCTTGGGAGGAACAATGTCCCCATAATTTCTGCTGACAATTAACCTTGCCTGTGCAGCCATTCTTCCCTGGGTCACCAGAGCAGCTATTTATACTCTTGGCCAGGGATGATGTTGCCACCAAACCACTGTCCTTCCCCTTGGCCAACCCTGCACCAAGGCAGCGGGCAGACAGCCCCAGGGTGTCCCCCCAAGCATCCTGCCCTGCTCCCCAGGACCTTTACAGTGTAGACCCTTCTGTGCCCATTTTCTGCTCATGCTCTGCAAACACAAATAAAAAACCCAGACATAAACATTGCTTAACCAAACTCTGTCAGGCAGCAGGACCCATTAGACCAAGTGCACAGGGTTGAGATGTCTGGGATTATGCTCTCCAGGACCTCTGATAAACTGATCTCCAAAGGGCTTGGGCAGAAACAGATTCTGCCTTGAGTCACCTCTCTGCCATGTGTGGGTAACACTGATTCCCCAGTGGCAGAGACACTGATGGCTCACCTGAGCACCTGCATGAGTATTTCTTCTGAGCAAAACCCCGAGCTTTAGCTGTGCAGACAGTGCTAGGAACTGGAGTATGGACCTCAAAATGAAACTCCAGACCTGGGTTGCTGCCAGCTGGAACATTTGCCCACACAGAACAGGATTTCAGAGGCCAAGTCAAGCCAGTTCCAGAGGCTGGGACAGCATCTCCTCACAAGACACAGAGCATGGGCCAGACTAATCCCACAAGTGATGGAGAAACACACTGAACCAGGTCTGCCCAACCAGTTACTTTCACTGAGGGACCAAAGACCCTTGCTTCTACATGAAACCATGCTGGGGAAAGATCAGCACCCTTGGGTGAAGGCCTTCAGGCCCATTGGTCCCATCAGAGGTTACATGCAAACATCACAAGCCTTACACAGTCCTGAAATGTCCGTGATTACCAACTCTCCCATCCTGCCACTGCTGCAGGCTCAAGGTGGCCCCAGAGCTAGGCTGAAACCCAACCCGTCACCAACGCCAAGAGCAGCAAGCAAGGGAAGAGCCTGGGGCAGGCTGGCAGCTGGTAGGGGTGAGGGTGGAGGGTGCTCCAACCGCCAGGATGCAGGAGAAAAATGGCCAACATCATCACCATTATCAGCAGTGCCCACCCTTTGCACTGAAAGGCGAGGAGGAAGAGCTTTGCCTGGCCCTGGAAGGAAGGGGAGAGATAGGGAGGGTGACACTGCTGTGATGGGGAGAGGTGAGAGGATGAAGAGGATGAGGCCACTGAATGCCTGCAGGAGAGGAATAGCAATGCTCAGGGGCTCTAGGGCTGTCAGCCCCCTCCTTGAAGACGCCTTGCCTTGGGAGCTTTGCCTCCAACATTTCCATCATTTCAGTCCCCAGCATGGTGCCAAGCAGGGGGCTTGCACCTGAGTTAAGGAGGGGAAAGGGGAGGCTAAGAAAGTACCCAGGGCCTCCTGGAGGGACCCTGGGATCTGTCAGAGCAGCATGCTTTAGAAGCGATTAAACTTGAACCAGGGTTAATTGAGATGAAAACCATTAGTCAGAAGGGACAGAAGCACGCTTCCTGTCACCCTGGCCTCTCCCTCTAGAAAAGCCAGGAGTATTAGGTCCAATTAGCCCCTGGCAAACAATCAGGGTGGGTCCCTCCACAGCATCCCCAGACAGGCCCAGAAGAGCAGCACTTCCTCAGAAATCAGCACTAATGAGTCACTGAAACTAAACGACATTATTCAAACCACTGAGCCAGTCCTGCAGTTATCGGCTTCATCTGCTCGAGAAAATCTGGTCAGACCCCTTAGCATGGAGATAGGATCCCACAGGTTTCCAGAGCCTTCTCAGAGGTTTTCTAGCACCTTTCCAGAAGATTTCTGGACATTTCATGGCCATTCCCTTGATGTTTTTCTAGTCTTTCTGGAGGTTTCCTGTTGCATCTCCAGAACATTACTAGACTCTTCCTAGAGGTTTACTGGAACCCTCTTAGGGCTGTATAAGCCTCTTCATATGTTGTTTTTGACACTCACAGGTTGGCCATTTCCAAATTTCCCAAGTGGCACCCTGGAAATTGAGCAAAGCTCAGCACCTCATTCAAGCACTGTGTGATACCTCATGTGGTCACAGAGCAGCACCCTCAGCAGCCTGATTAGTAAACTGGAGAATTTAGTAAAGATTAGAAAAAGAAATTGCACATATGGGATCATTCTATAGTCTGGACATGTTTTGTAACACAAGCTCTCAAAAGCATCCTGTAGGAGCATTTCTAGTCCTGTCTGGAGTGTCCTGCGAGAAAACAGCCTGAGCTACACATGTGTCTCATGAGGCACAGACCAGCATCCTCCTGTCCAAGGAGGAAAAAACAGCAGCTGGAGGAGAAAGCAAAAACAGTGGATGCTTTTCTATAGGTGTTCTGAGTCCTAAGCCACACTTCCCACGTGTTTACACAGTGGAGAAAAAACACAATGAGTGGCAGAGATGGGCAAGTGAGGACAGGCCAATTCCCAGTTCCCTCCTGGTGTCCCCAGCCTGGCACATATGGCCTTCTTCTTCCACAGCCACCAAAATCTCCTTTAAGAATCTGGCTGCCTATGTGTAACCTTACCATGTGGCCGCAGAATAGCAGCTCAGAAATCAGTCTGGGGCTGAGGTTGTTAGATTTGCTTGTGCTAAGGGAGCTCCGGGGAAACATCACTGCCAGAGGCAGTAGGGATCTCACAGGCACAAGAGAATCATTTAGCACAAGAATCAGGACTCCTCTGTGGTGCCCCAGGCAGTACCCAGTGGCTCGGTGGGAGCTGCTCCGCACATACAGATTTACACAGCCTCACTGAGAACCTGTAGCAAGCATCAGGTATGTTTTGGTTACCCTGAAAAATCTGTTGCAATATGAGAAGTGCGGCTAAAAGTCCCGTGAAAAGCAGCAGAGTGTTCACAGCTTGGCCAAAGCTCCAATGCAGGACTTTAGGTCCTTCTGGGCCAGCTATTCTCAGCATTTCTACTTGGACTCTAGCAATCCTCTAGCAGTATCCAGCCTCTAGCAGGTTGCTGAACAACCTGAAATGAGGGTGTTTTCTCCTCCCAGTGTCCTCCCCTCTCCACAGTATTTTATGACACAAGCCATTAATAACAAATTACCTGAAAAACACCACACACCATATTGGTTGGCATTGGCAGAACATGCTGGACTAAGGGATACAGGTATCCATTCAAAGGGAAGGAATTGCAGCACCAGAAGACTCACCAATGTACATTTGTCCAGCTTCTGTTTCTTCCACCATAATACCATGGTCTTTGACCATGGGATTGGAGCAGTGGTTCCCTCTTTGTTTCCAGCTTTACTGACAATAACTGTCTGTAGCCTTTCCAGGTTCATTCTTGGCTCCACTCCAGCAGAGAACAGATCTGGATCATGCTGAGAACTGCAAGCTCTGACCAGCAACCTTACTGAGACATTTCAACGTGAAGGACTTCTGACTGAAGCCTAGCACTCAAAACTGGCTTTCAGTCCCACATCTCTGCTCAGTATTCCTTAGCTTTGCAGAGAACAAAGGCAGACTATCCCCCTGCTATAGTAACATTAACCAAAATAAACCATCTGCTGGAAAAGCTCCCAGGTACTACATCCAAGATTTGTCTTCCATTATTACCAATGCACATGAGATTGTGCTATGTTCACATGGAGCAAATACTCTCCCCCCCCCACACACAATAAAAACTGCATTCAATTTATGTGCTGTTTCAAATGATGAAGCTTCACCCAGCATTTGCTGGCAGCAGACCAGGGCTGCAGTCTCTGGCTTGCTGCTGACACACCCTTTGAAGCATTACAGTCCAAAAGGTGAAGGGCCAGCTGGATAGTGAACGGTGGAGCACCAATCCTTCCTTCTGACTGCTCCTCATTCCAAATCTCTGACTAAAATTTCCCCTTAGCTAATGATGCACATCAGTGAGACAAGTTACATGTCTGGGACCACCCCATCTAGGCCTGCAATGTAACCTGCTCATAATCAGCTATTTTGCTTATATTTGGTGAAAGCACACACACAAAAGAAAAGAGTTTCTGTGAAACAAGGAGAAATATGCTCCTATTTCCCCATCGTTAACACCCAGAGCCCTTTTGTCAGCCCCACACCATCACATGAATAAGTAAGGGGGAAGACCACAGAGGTAATCTGGAAGCAGAACTCATCTGTGCAGCTGCTGGCAAGCAGAAACCCGCCCTCTGTAGCATCAGTGCTATGTCTGGGCCAGGCTGCAGCTGTGACCTTGCTCATCCTCAACAAGTGCAGAGGTGTGCACAGATCCCGATGACTGTACAGAGGAGCAGTCAATCAAGCTCTACTGGACAAAGATGCACAACTTGAGTCTAGTTTTTAACATCTGGGGGGAGCAAAAGTTGTTACGCTTCCTTTTTTTTTTTAAGCAGCAAGTTTTCCGTCAAGAGTTTTTAATATATTTATTTGAAAACGAGGTTTTGTGAAAGAGTACACTAAATAGCATATATCTGTTCTTCAGCCATAAAACACGGACTATTAGCTTTAGCTCAGCACAGATTGGGGCTGCATGCACTGAACATCAGATCTCAATAGGAAGGTCATCATGTCTGTCTTTCTGATATCAAGCATAGTGTCTTCTTTAGATGGCATGACCCTGGAAGAAGGAGAGAGAAACCAGAAAATCAAATGTATTTAACTAAGGGTTCTTGTGGCTGGCCCCGCACACTCACCCAAGCCTGTCACTGATGCAACATTTATAGTTTTTAGCAAGGAGTTTGTTTTCCTGCCCATCCACCAACTCAAGTCCATAATCTTTGCTCGTGGGAGCCCTGGGACATGCCAGCCCATATCTGGAAATAAAGCAACTGGATTTCTGCCTCTCAGTGAGAAACTTGCACATCCATTCAGGCGCTTTAACCAAGGAATCTGAGAACTGCACCATTTATTGCCTGGAACAGATCTGCTACTATCATTATGTTGGGCTCAGAGAGCATCACAGAGCCCATGACTGGAGTGGCTTTAAATTCTGCTAAGAATTGCTGGGAAGACAAGACTGCTCCAAGAAGCAGAGCAGTAGTTCTGTTTTGAAAAATCCTGGCACCCTGAGGTCAAGTAGATGACAGCTTTGTTATGTACACTACTTGCCCCTCTGGGACCATCTTTCAGGAGCTGACTAGTCCCTTGTGACCCCTGCACTGCTCTCTGCCCAGCCAGGCTCTACTCAAAAGTAGTCAAAACTGCCAGATTAGAGAGTAGATCCAGTACAACTGGGTCAAGCCTGACCCAAAAGAGTGAACTTGTGGACTTCTAAGCTGCCAAACTCGTAAAATTAGGACAGAACATGTTTCTAAATCTGACACTCAAGCTGTCAAAGAGCTAAACCTTGCAAGAGTGCTGGGTGCTGGTAACTGCTTCAGCTGGTACAAAGAGGCTTTTCCTTCATTGGGATTAAAAAAGGTGACTCTGCACACTATACTATACCTCAGGTCTTAATCATCAATGTACTCAAAGGGCTCTGGTGGTTCAGGTTCTTGCTCCTCTTCCTCGATCTTCGGGCCGTGAGCTGCCACGGGTTCAACCAGCTCCTCCATATCCTCACTGGTGTCCTTCAGGATGATGATGCCTCCGATGCAAAGCTGCAAGACAAGTGCCATGAACATTTAGAGCTGCTTGCCTCTGCCTCATGATGGAGTGTTTGTGGTCACAGAGTCTATCCTAGGCCATATGAGACTCCTCAGCAGGAATGAGTTTCAGAGAGCAAAGCATCTGACACTCACCTGTATCTCTGCCTGATAAGGGCATGGAACAGGCAGAGTCTACTGAGGCTACTTTTTATATTTCTTCTATCTAGGTCTCAGTTCAATAGAAAGTGACATCTGGATTCACAGCTTTACCCCGGTCCCATTCTGGGGCTTTCCACATGAAAACTAATTGAACTGTAATTGCTTTATAAGGCTCATCTTTTCAGGTTTACAATGCTTAGTGAAGCCTCTCTGTGTAGCTGCCTCCCAGGAGATTCTCTGAAACAGAGACTAATCTGATCACTAGCTTCCACAGAGTGAGGAATCCCATTAGCAGAACCTCACAAAAACAAAGCGGAATTAATTACAAAGATCACAACCAAGCATCTTGGCAGGCTGAAGCACCTCCAGGAGTGAAACACAAGGCGCAAAGAGGCAGTGCTGTGTCACGCCTGGCTGGGATCAGGGCTTTGGCCACAGCAGGATTTCAGGCTATAAACAGCATTTCAAAGAAGTCTTTTACTCTGGCATTCCCCAAAGCAGAGCAAAGGTCCAGAACGGCTCCATTCCAAGAGGCTCCTTGGTTCACACCCTAATCCCAGCAAAAACTGCACTGTTCTGTTCTCTTCAAAACCTATTTATGGGGCTTTAAGGCAGGAAACAGAACCCCCCCCACCAAGGACTCGGCTTCTTTTGAAACTGAGGCAAAGAGCTGTGTACGTCCACACTTCAGTGAGTGGACACTTACTGGAACACACAGCAGATCTTCCCAATCCAAACAGCAGTTGGGTCACCCCGTTTTAAAGGGCAGAAACTGAAAAACGCTTCCACAGCTTTGCTAAAGGAGATGTTTCAAAAGGGAACGGTGCACAGAGAATTCCAATGTGCTGATGGAATTCCAGGAAATCCATTTATTAAAAACATTACTATTTTCCTGGAAAAAGTATTACCACTACTGAACATCATTTTCCCATGCATAATCCTGGAAATGGGGTAAGTCAAGGGTGTTATTTCTTGAACAAAAATAAAGGGCAGAAGACTTTGACTCAGGAGATTTACAGTTCAGGAGCCAGCTTATCAGATTTGCAATATATCGGAGCATCTCACCAAGAAGTTAGTTACCCTTTGGTCTTAGTGCTAAAAGACCTTCTTCATTCTCCATCTGACAATCACATGCTCTCTCTTCTCCATGTTTATAGGAGCTGAAGGCACTTTTCTAAGGCCAGATGTAACTCAATAGGAAATATGTTCAACCAAAGACCCCTCCATTTAGGTATAAATCCCACTGCAGGATAATAAAGCTCCAGAACAAGTCCTAATGTATTTCACTGCTTTGACAATGAACCTATACAAATTATCAGCCTATTTTAAAGATCATGGCTCAGTCTTTATGTTCCCAGCAATGTCATTAATACACAGAGTATGTCTGATTGGTTTTCATGCTGTGCATTTGACATATGTACAAGAAGAAACAAAAATAAAGCAGCATTAACATGGTGAAAAGGTTTGCAGCAGCTCTGACTCTCCCCCAACTAGAACTGCATGTGACTGTTTGGAGACGTTAAAAAAAGAACTATGACAACAGCAAAGCTGCAAATCCCTGCAACACATTCCAGTGCTGCACCAGCTGTGAGTTCTCATGAACACATAGAACTTCTGGGCCCTTACACACAACCCCAGCACTGGGAACACTCTGCCAAGCATGGACTGGGAAGGTGACACTTACTGGTTTGAAAGGCTGGTACCGGCAGCTCTCTGTCACAGTGAGAACTTTGAGCTGAGCAGGCATGACTCTGGCTGGGTTGTCCAAAAGCTGGAAGTTGGGTTCAGGCTCTTTCTTCTTTTCTTTTTCATCCTTCTTTTCATTCTCATCCTGTGAAGGAAGAAGAGATCAACATGATTTTAGCAGGAACCTCTAACCTTTCACAGTTCAGCAGGGTAAGGTACAGTCAGGCAAAAATTCCAAAGTGTGGTGAGAAACCATTCTGCTGAGGAACATGGTAATATTTATCTATCAGCCTGCACAGAAAATGCCAGCGTGGATCTAAGTGCTCTCGACAAGGCAAAGCCTCACTCTCAGCTGCAGATGAGAGCAAGTTCAGCGAGAGGTGGCGGTGGAACAGTTTAACCTCTGCTTTCCCTTTCCCGTACCTTTTCTCTAAACTCACTCACCACTTTTTGTCATAACTGAAGATTCTTTAATATCGTTACCGAGCATATGAAAATTGCCAAAAGCTGCCCTTGTATTTTTGCAGCTATAAAGCTGTCACTGACATTTTACACTACTGGTAGTGACAGCAGTTCACCCAAAATGACTTGACCTCAGCGGCTCCCTAGGGAATTGCAGTGAATCCCTCCCTTACCAATGACTCAGCAGCTAGAGGTGAAAAGCAGAAGGAAAAAAACCAGTATCCTTTACATACTTAAGAAAGTGGATCATGTTTTCCCTCTTGCTCAGGAACATTTCAGTAGCAAACAAAAAAAAATGCAGAAAAGATGGGAACCACCAATAGCAAACTATCGGGAACACCACTGAATGCATGGCACGTCCTGTAACAGCAGACAGGACTTTCTCTGGCACAGCAGCTGCTTGTTGCTGTGCAGATCCCTTGGAAGCTATGGATTGCTAGTCATACAAGAGGCATAAGAGGAAAACAGGAAAGCAATGATACCTCTGAAACATTAGGACAATGGCAAATCACTCAACTAAAACACAGCAGGTGGCAGCAAGCTCCCTTTTCACTATCCTTGTTTTTCTGCTTGATTCAGCCGAGGAAACTTTTCAAACATCTGGACACACACACGGACACAACATGTGAACCTCTTCTAATATATTGCTTCCTCTCAACACCTGCACTTAACTGTAGGTTGTAGCAATTTCAGAAGAAGTATGCATCTGTTCAGTGCATTTTGCTTAGTACATAGAACTGTTAGAATAATTCAAAGTAAAGGCAATGTTTGGTGACAAGGAAACTTGACAAAGGAGAAAAAACCAAAACCCAGAGATTATACCTTGCATGCATGAGGTGAATAATTTTCTGGGCCAGCTGCATGACGTTCAGTGCCTACAACATGGCCACACCTATGCAGGTCTAGGAAGGTTATTTTACACATAGACTTTTGATCTTATGCCACACGTGTGGGGTTTGTTAGACTAAAATTTAAATTAAAGAGACCAAAAGGGAAAAGACCTGGGGGTGCTGGTTGACAGTGGCTGAACATGAGCCAATGTGTGCTCAGGTGGCCAAGAAAGTCAATGGCGTCCTGGCTTGTGTCAGCAATAGTGTGGCCAGCAGGACCAGGGCAGTGACTGTCCCCTGTTCTTGGGGCTCATGTGAGGTCACACCTCAAACCCTATGTTCAGTTTTGGGCCCCTCACTACAAGACAGACATTGAGGTGCTGGAGTGTGTCCAGAAAAGGACAACAAGAGCTGGAGCACGAGTCCTGTGAGGAGCAGCTGAAGGAGCTGGAGGGGCTCAGCCTGGAGAAAAGGCAGCTCAACGGGGACCTTACCACTCTCTACCACTCCCTGACAGGAGGGTGGAGATAAGTGGGGGTCATTCTCCCAGGTAACAAGACACAGGACAAGAGGAAATGACCTCAAGTTCTGCCAGGGGAGGTTTAGGTTGGATATTAGAAAAAATTTCTTCTTCAAAAAGGTTGTCAAGCACTTGAAGAGGCTGCCCAGGGGAGTGGTGGAGTCACCAACCCTGGCAGTGTTTAAAAGATGTGTAGATGTGGCACTTGGGGACATGGTTTGGTGGTGACCTTGGCAATTCTGGGTTTACAGTTGGACTTAGAGGTCTTTCCAACCTAAAGAATTCTATGGGTCCATAATGCACTTTCAGCTTACAGCTGTTCTTGGAATATTTGCATTTATGAGCAGGGCACAAAAGAAAGGGTCTTCTGTCAGTACTGCAAGAATTTTAGCTGCCGTATGTTTTCCAAATTACAGCAACCACCAAAAATTCATTTCTCCATTACTCAGCTTGCTTCAGGAGGACACATTATTCACAGATGAGGATGACAACTTCCAGTGTCAGATCTAGGAGCTGAAAGAAATCATCAGAGGACCAAAGCAATCACCAGAACTACTGAGCAGCATATGGAACTTGTGCTCAAACCTCAGCTGGTTCTGGCATTTTGATAGATGGGCAAAGCACATAAGAGACTGCTGCCAAATAGTGAACATTTCAGAACAGGAGGTTAAGCATGTGCAAAACCAGAAAGTTTAAACTCTTCAGTGCTCTCAACGTGAATTAGACATGATCAAGCAACTGCTACAACACTTCTTTTTAAAAGGTCAGAGGTCCCAAGGACATGAAATTACAAAGACTTTTTCTACATTAGTAAGAAGGTTACATGCATAAGAGATAAAATTCCTCTGGGTCTAAAACCAGCAAGTAATGAAATAATACTCGTAAGGTTCATGCAGTTAAAGGCACATAAACTCGTCAAAACAAGCTTTTGCCTTTAAGGAAGTCAGTTACTTAACAAGACTGAGGAAGATTTATTTCTCAGAAATAACAGATTGACAATTAATATCACCTCTTGCTTTTAACAGTGCTCACACACAGAGTAAAGTGCTAACCAGTGTCTGCAGCAATGTGTGTCAGTGCTTTGCTCATAACACAGGTGGCGAGAGGACAGAAATAAGTGGGAACCAACTTTCATGAGACACCTTCCCCATTTTTAAGAGTAGGGGGGGAAGAAGACATTTAAATTTCAATGTGTGCACCCACCACTTCCATCTTTTCCTCTTCCTTCTTCTCTTTCTCCTTTTCCTTTTCCTTCTTCTTGGCTTTTGCAGTGATGGACAGCACAGCAGTGGAAACCTGGATATGGCAAGAGATGAGGCATTCAGTGTGACCCAACATTGTACATCGAGCTTCAGCCTCCCAGGCTGGAGTCTTTTGGGAACAAATGGCAGCAGCTTTCTGACAGGGTCAGGGAGCAAGAGCATTTGTCACATTGCTGGTGAGAATAAATGTGGGTTTTTTGCACATTTTAACTTTTGGCCAGGGAAGTTTAAAGAGAAAAGATTTGTCCAATTCACATCCTATTCAAAGGCAAGAAAACAGCTATGAGCAGTGAGCTTTGCCTTTCATCAGAGTTAATTTCTAGATTCCTCAGTGGCTTGGAAATCTGTCCTGTCCAGCATTCAATTCTGGTAAATGTTTTGCAGTTTTCACACCATGTCATTCATCAGCATGACATGCCTGAGGTCTCCACTGCTGCAATTGCTCCCTAAGGGCTGCTCTGCCCGCTGCTGTGCTCTGCTCAACAGCTTTTACCATCCTGTGCCAGGAGACAAATTGCTTCCACTATTGTCCCACTTGTGACCCCACAGGTCTTATCTTCTCCTTTTCAATACCGAGATATTCTCAGTGCCACACATACGTTTTTGCAACCCATGGAGCTGACAGCTATTATGCTAGCACATGGGCCCACTGCTCCTTCCATATGGGACTATTTGAGAAGTGTCCCACCTAATATTCTCAACAGTTGCACTGGAGCAGCACTTTGGAGCTCAAGTCACAGACAAGGACGCTGCTGTGCTGGGTGCTGCACATACAAGTCAGTAGGGCATGGAAAGCAGGTTTTTTATTCAATACTTCTGCTTGACCACTTCAGACAAGGGAGGTTGCAGCAATTCAGTAGCAAAGCACTTGTATGCCACAATCAGCAACAGTCCCAGGCACAGCAGGAAAATTTACTTAGAATTCTCTTTCAGAGACTACAGCACCTGCCAATTTTTCCTTTGCTCTTTAGATTCCCTGGTAGTACCACCAAAGTCAATGTTTATACTAGGAGGGAGAAGGGGTTAGTCTTTACACAGAAAGCCAGCTCAAATACCTTTTCTTTCTCCTTTTCCTTTGGTACCTCAAGAGGTGGGGGGTAGGCAAATGTGGACGGCTTACAGTTGGACTTGTACTGGACTTTTGGCATCTAAGACAAAGAGTTTAAAACAACATTAGAAATTAGAAAAGCGGGGAAAAAAATCTACAGCAGAATAATTACTTTAGCTTCATTTTCCTTCCAGCAGAGACAAACACAGATCCTCTAAAGAATACAGGCTTCCCCTTCTCCCTCTCCGGAAGCTGAGAAACTGTTATCAGTGGCAGCGGTTCAGCTAGAACAATGTTATTTAATTATTCTATAATTTGACTCTGGCAAGCTCTCCTAGCCCTCTCCATATACTCCATCCTATTCACACCATGCTTTGTTTTCATTGCTTCAAAGCTTTTGTGGTTTTGATGTTGTTGCTGTGTTTGTGTGTATTAACACAAAATTGGTTTAAGATCTAAGTGAAGATCTGCTCTGTCAATGCACGCGAGGGCAAACCAAGCACTGACATTCCCTTCCTGCCAAAGGACTGTACATTTGGGGGCAAGTTACCAGTGTCACACATTCTCTTACTCTTGGCTACTTAAGCAAGGGTAGAAAGCATCTTTTGACAGCCAATCCAAGTTCTCAAACACCCCCATGCTGCCACATCCAGAAGCTTTTTTGTGGAACTTCCTAGCTTAATTCTTCAGCACAGGAGACCCAGCATGGTACAGAGCTTACAGGGGCTGTATCACAGCTGATAGCTGGAAGAACAGACACATAAGAAAAGTGCAGTACCCATGGCTGCTCAGTTTAATGTTTACTCCCCAAGGAATCCAAACAAATCCTCTTTTCCCACTGTTAGATTTCCTAGGGGAGAACATCACATAATTTATCTGGGAGGCCAGGGGGGCAACACGCTTTTTTTTTAAATAACCCTGACCTTCAAGAGTGATAATGGGGCGGTCTCTGCCCAAATCCTCTGAATAGAGGTCCTTTCTTTTTAAGCTGCTTTGAGGTAAAGAGGTCAGTGTCTGCTCTCTACATTTTTCTTGTCCCCATTCCCACCACCAGCTCTGCAATTTAAGCCTGTTTTTCAGATTTCTTCTAGTTAGTACCTTTTCTGGCACAAACAAGTTGGAAACATGCAAAGAAAACCAACAAATCCATGCACACGCCTTGCACACCGCTCAAGGATTCCAAGCAGCTTTTCAGTGTCTCTTTTCTCTTCTTGTTACGTACCTTAAGATCCTTGTTAAGGCCAATGACACAGGTTGGGGTGAACGCCAGCGACAAAAAGTGTGACAGGGGGAACCAGAACCAAAACTGGGTGAAGACCAGAACCCCCACCACAGAAGGCATGTGAGTATGTCCTGTCCTCGACTGCAGTGAAATGGTTACGTTATGGCCCCCTGTAAGGAATCATAAAAGTTAGTGAATTCATTCCTGGGTACTCCACAAAGACACTTGAGCAATGCATCTCAAACAGTTGCTGTCAAAGGGTGGCACAGGGCAAGCTAGGCCACAATGCTGCCAGTTTCCTCCTCTGGAACATACCTCCCTCTTTTATTGTGAGCTCAGCTTACTCAGTACAGCACAGAGACCACAATGCCCTACCCAAACACCATCAGGGAATACAGCCTTTCTTCCACGCTCATTTTGCCAGGATACAGGTTAGACAAAAGTATAGGCAGTGAGTGGGGGAGAAAAAGGCAAACCTTAGCCATAAACAGTTTTAAAACACAGCATATAAATGATCCTCAAGACAAGGCTAAGGAGGAACACAGTACATATACACCAGAACATATAGAAACTTTTCTTTCTGTGACTGCTTCCCTGAACTATCAGTTATTCAGAAGAAATATGCCTAGGTTTTTATCCTACACCATCTCAGTAGAAAAAAATGTAAACAGCAGCAACTTCAGAAGTTGTTTCTAGACATTATCAATCTAAGCTGCACAGAGACAAGCTCCTGCAGTCTTTGCAGCAAAATTACATCTCTGCCAGACAACCAAGTCTTAGATTTGTACTTGCAAAGCAGAGACCAAAACTGTTCCATATGTTGATGTAGTGCAGAAACATCCAGCTAGAAACAAAATTGAAAGACTGGACTTGCAGACAGACTGAGAAAGTGTTAATCTGATCTTCCATCTTCTGATGAACGCAGTGAATTGAGTTGAAGAGGGCACCAGGCAAGTCCATTACCGCTGGCAAGACCCGGTGCAGGGAGGTTAACTTTGTTAAAACACAAACACCCACTCGTTGCAAAGTCAGGGCATCTTGTAGCTGAAAATCCCAAACTGGAGTAGCTTTTCCCTGCCTTGCACAAACAGCCACCTCAGCAGGGCCAGGCAGCAATGGAGCTGTCTGAGTTTTAAAACAAACAGAATTCTCTTTTGCTGCCAAAACTAATGAAAGCCATGACTGAAGCAGTATTGTCATCTCAGGTATCTGTCAGGGTTAGTCCCAGGACAGGCACTGGAAGGTGGGGCATTTTGATGCCCTCCCGTAGGATGCTCTGCATACATTCTATCTCCTTCCTCTTCCTTTTGTGGTCGCAATAGATCTCCTGCTGTTTGACACGAAAACTCCTTCCTGCTACTTCTTTGAAGAAAGACAAAGATATGGTCTTGTCTTTTTCTACTGCTAGGTCTGCTCTGCTGCTGATAGCTATCTCTTGCCCTTTCACCTGAATTTGCCACAGCACTGTGGAGGGATTGCCTGAGGTCTTGTGCTATCCTTAACATGGCAAGCACTGCACACTCAAATTTCTGGTCTTCTCCCCCATCTTCACTTTGAAATTTATTTTACTGCATCACTACGTAAGGACCAGGCCCTGATTATCTGCAGATATTCTGAATCAAGCAGCCGAGTGAATGTTGCACAAGCAGCTTAACTGGGCTTTATCAAACTTTTGCACTTTAATTTTCAGAATTTTAACCTATAATTCAGAATTAGAACCTATAATTATCCAATCTCTGGTATTTCCTGAACAAGCAACAGATTTAATATTCAAAAGATGCTGTCATGCTACTTCTTTCTGCTGTTTTATACCCACAAACAGCCCATCCTCACTCCCAGGATTTTGCAGGGAGCAGGAAAGGTGGGGAGACATAATACTGCACAATTGTGATTTATCTTTATGATTAAATAGCAGCTCTGACTGCCTGGAAGGGAACACTTTCCAGATCTTTGCCTGGATGAATAAAAGCTGTGACATGATGCCTGGAAAAAAAATTTCAAAAAGCACAAAAGAAAAAAAGGTAGGGATCCTTGGGTAGTACTCTAAGGTCAATCTCCCAAAATTCACACTGCCACTGGGGCAACGGGGGTTTGGGGAAAACCTCCCAAACCCTAAGTTAAATTTAGTGTCTACTTTTTTCTTACTTTATTAAAGTAAAAATGTAGCTGCTGAAGCTTATCAATTAGGCAATGACCAAGTTCTTCATTTCCACTTTAGTGCTCCCAAGATATCCCACTCCTTCCATTAAACTACCAGCCTAAATGGTTGCCTCATCATCAGAGCAAAAATCCCACCTCCAGTACATCATTTCCCAGTCATGCACTGGAAATCTTGCACTTCTAATCAAACCCTGTCATTGGAAGAGAACTGGACTTTCCTCCTCCCTTACAAAAAAAGACCCAATAAAAAACTAAATTCAATTGCCCCTGTGGCAGATAACACAAAGGACCTTTTCTTTCTGGTAGTGATAATTAAATTCTATAACTCATTGTTTCAGATAAGCACTTTCCAGTATAGGAAAGATAAAAAGAATTTGTTCTTTTAGGAGGCTCTAATGAAAGTGGCAATAGGTTAAGAAAAGGAGTTCACAGCCTTCCCAGAGTCTCTCAGCAAGAAATAAAGAGGTTAAAGTTGGCACAAATTCCCATGAAGTTTATTAGAACTGGATATTTGTGGTTTCCAAGTCATTATACAGTACATGAGTGATACAGAAGGCAAATAAGGTTTTAGTTGCATTTTTATGATTTAATCTTAGGGGTCAGAATTCAAACCAGGTTTTCTACTGCTGAGAAAAATCCCAGAGCCAGCTAGCCTCTGCCTTCCCAGCAACAGAGTATGAGTATGGGAATGACCAAAATTATTCTAACAGTCTCATGCCAAGAACATTGCTCAGTCTGAGCTCCAGAAGGGGCACCCAGGAGGCAAGAAGGTGGTGCCTGTTACTTTCCTCTCTGAGCAGGCCTGGTCATGTGTGACAGAGCAGCCTGACAGTCACATGCCCACCAGGAAAGCTTTTTAAACCTGCTTCCATGCAGACAGGTGCAGGCAGCACTATGTTTTTCTCCCCCACCATACAGCCTGGAGATGCAGAGCTTTCATACAGACACTGTACCCACACTGCAGGGGGCTGTGCCTAAGCCACACCACAGAGACAAATTCTGGGGCTCCTTTGCTTATGGACTTGAGGACTAATCTTGATCTCAAGAGTACAGGAAAAAACAGCTTGTTTCTGCCTATCACAGAGGATAAGGATGTGCATGGCAAGAGAGGGCCTCAGCACAAGAGACCAGATGGGAGAAATTGTGTTTGGAAACTTGGAAGAGAGGTGCCACTGACAGACACAGCACTGTACAAGTGTTACCTCAGCAGACGGAAAAATTCAAAACATTGTCTGTCCTCTTTGCTTATAGAAACCTTCCTTAATAGGCCCTGCAACTCAGCCCTTGTGAAATGCTGATGGCTTTAGACAATCCTATCCCTGACTCAACATTTAGTCATTAACATTCATGAAATGATGTTTTCTTTGATAGAAAATGGTAGCAGTAGTCTGTGAAACTAACTGGGTCTTCTGAAAAAACACTGATGCAGTTAACTGTGCTTCCTCCTTTGTGCAACCTCTTTTAATAATCATGAAAGTAGCAAAAACTAGTTATTAAAGACATATATATTAAGTTACATGTGATTTTTAAAACTGGTTATGTAAAGTTTTAACCAAAAAAGAAAACTGGACTGGATACCACATGATTTCCAAATTTCTGGAGCAGGTGATGATTTAGAAAAATTAAGAAGCAGCCTATCATGCAATAATAAGTCAACATTCAGGGTGACAAAAGAGACTCAGAGAAAAAATATTGTATTTGTCCAAACTTCTGGACATGAATTCTGCCCCAATGACTGGGCTGAATCTCTACTAACAGAAACATGCTGATACAAGCTGAAACTACAAAACAGGGCTTATTTCTTTAATTAGCTAAAATTCCTTGAAATCTGAGATTTCTTGCTACTATGACAGGAGAGGCATAAAAGCAGCACCTCATCTTCCAAATGAAATTTGCTGTTACAGTGATTGCAACCAAGCAAGTTTCAGAAATTTTGACAGCTTTAAATGTTTGAGGAATTACCTGCATCCAAAATGCCTTGTGCCAGGATTGCTCCAAACTTTGCCATAACATCATCATGCTTATCATTGATCACTTTGGAATAGAGCTGCCTGAACTGGCTGACCTGGATAAAAATAATAAAAAGGAAAAAAGAATAGAGAGAGATTATAAAACTGATTTCATGAGTCAAATATTCCATCTTTAATGGAAGCATCCTTGATTTCTGCATCCTATGATGACATTTGCATTTTCAACAGCTTTAGTCATGGGTGTTACAAGTCACCCCCTTAACAATTAATTACAGAGATTTTCCCCACTTGAAGATATCCATATACTGGTTTTAAAATATTCAGGATGGACATGCATTTCTAAACCACATTTTGCAAACCTCATAGGACTACCCTGAGAATCTCTGGAATGTCACTGGAATAAAAGACCAATTGATGAGTCTGTAGCAAGAACTACTCTATATTTTTAGGTGAGTGACACTGCACTTTAATAAATTTCCTCCATTTCCTATTGCTGAAAACCTCCAACTTATTCCATTATTCCTGTATAATATTTCTGCTGTATTCATAATGCCCCCATGATGCATCATCAGCAAATTTTGCTACTGCACTCCTACCTTTCAACTGAGAATCATTAAAGAAAATATTTAATAAAGTAACAATTTATGTTCATCACAATATCTTAAGTACACAGTAAAGGAAACTGCTAAATCTTTGCTTATGTTATCATCATTCCCTTGAATGGTTTCATCTTTCATTGGTTTACCAAGTATTGAAGAGACAGAACAGTATCACATCCAGCAATATCTAGGGATTAACCATAAATTAATAACTTATGTCTTTTAATATATGCGATGGAGCAACAATATAGCTCAAGTATGATTTTTATAGTTGAAAAAGCAGACCAGAAAATCCCAATCTGCAATCCAGCCAAAACCTGGAAAGCTGCATCACACCCACAGCATGTCTGGAAGAATCTTTCTTATCTCTTTTTAAATTTAATTTTAATCCAGATATCCATGTGACATTTTGTTTTCTTTTTTTTTTTTTCTGGTTACATACTAAGCCTTCACTTGACATTCTCAAAAGCAAAGGAGGTATTTTTGAATAGAGTTCTTCCAAGATATCTTTAACAAGCTTCTTCCCACTACTGGTCCACTTTATTCCTGGTATTCCAAATTCTCTACCTACATCTGCAGCCACAAAGGAAAAGACAAACTTCTAGCTCAAGGCAGTAGGGCCAGACACTGCCAGCAGAGACAGTGAGCAATTCCCAGAACTGCAAATGCAGTTAAAGTTTCCAAGTATAAAACCTTAATACCAGATAATCCCCAGACACTTCTCACATCCAAAGAGCTTGTGCTCTGCAGGGACGCCAGTGACCTTTGCTCAGTGACAAGTGTCTGAAGAAAGGTCCTACGAGGCCAAGCTTCAACACCACCACTAGGAAGGGGCTTTGGCACAGCCTTTGATGTTCCTGGAGCCTAACTATAGCCAGGAAAGAGGCATAAACACTGACCAAGACACTCAGGACAGCACCCAGCAAACTGCTGATCCCCATCCATGCAGGACACTCCCAGCTCCAGAGCTGTGTCAAGGGTGGCCAGCACAGAGCACCAGGAGCAGCCTTCAGGCATCACTCCTACCATATGTGGCCTGTCTTGGGGAATCTCAAAGTGCTTTGCAGAAAGCTTTCACACCTGTGAAAAAACATCCATTCATACAACTGAGTCAGTGATGTGAGAACAGTGCTGAGAATGACATTTTGTTAAACTGGGATTCATCAAGGTAAAAAATAAATATTGAAACAGAACCAAGAGCTGTCTGAGGGGATAAATCACACTGCTGGGGTTTCTCAGCAAGGCACAAGATCAGATTCTCCCATAAAAGCACATCAGAGCCATGAGGTAATCCTGCAGCCAAGGCAATGCTAGCAATGCCTTTCACACGTGAATTTTTGCCCAGAGGCAGTTAGAAGTTGAGAGCAGACCTTTGAGAGATTATGTCCAATATCTGGGGTGGAAGCAGAGGCTTTCTCTCCAACCCACGCGCACTATACCCAAGAGCTGCAGCACTGCTCAGCAGCCCTACACAGCCAGTGACACTTCAGAGTAAGACCACATGTTTTCTGCATAAATTCTCAATGCAGGGTAACTCATGACACCACTTAAAACACAGGTGTCCTACATGAACAGACACTCTCTAGGTGACATCTTTCCTGCCTTCACTCTTTCAGCCAGTAAGCCAGTGGTACTACTTATCACCTCAACTCATTCAGCACTGATGGCATCTAACATGATAAGCCACTTTGTGATAGCAGAAGACATTAACATTCATACAAGCAAGTCATGTCCTGCTAAATAGGACTGCATTAAAATGACTCTGTTTCACACCAATGGACAGTCTCACTACTACGAAGCACCAGAGCAACCAGGCACTTTTAAACAGTAGCAAAGCTGAACGAAACAATGCTTCTCTGGTAGAGCAGGATGCATTTATTCCAACTGGCAGGGGAAAACAGCAGCTATTTCCATTTTTCAGCCTAAGTCCAACAATTTGTGTGCTAATATTAGTTCTCTACTTACCAATTCCTTTCTGCATTAAAATGTTTTTAGTCCCCCAAAGGAGGTGACTTAAATTTCCTTGCAATTACTAAAACTAAGAAAAAGGAGCAACATAAATTATCAGGGCAGCCACACAGACAGATGTGTGGCAGGGAGATACTGCACGCATAATGCAGGGTTTATTCTGGATATACAGACCAAACGCTGCTCTTGCTTCACTCCATTTATGCTTTTTCAAGCTCTCACGATTTTTATTTATAAAAGCTTACACTGAGGTTTACATGTTCAATGTAAACGGTTTGCTTCTTACACCTGACCTCTTGTACACTGGAAAAACACCTTAAGTTTGCATTTGTGGCCTGGAATGGGACCTCAAAGGCATCCACATGCAGGCCAGGTGAACCAAAGCCTTCAGGTATTACTTGGAACAGACACATTGGGAAACAGAAGCAACGTGTGAAACTATTTCTCTGTTGAGCTGAGCAGCAGAATTCCAGTGCCTCTATTTAGAGCACATCATTCCCTTGATTCTGGGCTCAGCTTCTGGGTTTGGAATATTTATAAAAACAGACAGATGTTACAAAGCTCATTTGGTTGACTGTAATCCAGAATTTACACTGTAATCAAATCTTCAGAGAACCAAACTCTGGGTGGAGTGAGAAGACATTCAGTAGAATGGCTGATGTTCACGCTGGCATCTGAAGTCTGATGGAGCAGCACCTTGGAACAGAGGGCAGGAACACCACAGTTGGGAAGGTGAGACAGGATTAGAAAGGGAAATCATCCACCTCCCTAGTCATGGTGCACTGCCCCTGTGAGCACCCTTTTTGTAATACACCTTCCTCAGCTCCTACTCACATGTACATTAGTCCAGAGCACATGAACAAAACACCCAGGAAACAAGCCCACCAGGAACCTGCCAGCTTTGGCACCAGGACCCTGTGCAGGGCAGTGAAGTATCTGAAACACTGAGAACTGCAAGGGACCAAGGACAGAAACCTGGCTGCTAAACCTGAGCAGATCAACTGCCACCTCTCCAGGCGATAGGGACAGGTTACAGCAGATCAGCTGAGAGCAGGCGTTCAATGAACAAGTGCTGAACAGGTGCAGTAAGAAATAGTCCTTTTACCGTCTATTATAAAAATACAAAATATGTAGTGCCATATCAAAAGTGTTTTGTGTTCGGATAAATTCTGCATTCCTGCGCATTGTGAGCCATGGATCACTGCCAGCCCTGGAAAATGCACTAAGTAAGTGTGCCCCTTCCAGAGTTTAAAGTCAATGGAAGCAAAATTGTTCCATGAAAGGATGGGAGACTACCCTGCTTAGCCTTAGGGACCAGGCAAACCCAGACCAAAGGATTGAGACCAAAGGTCTCAAATGCATAATAGGCCCATGTGCTTGTTCAGGCTGCTCCTACAAAGCAAATTCTTCACAGGAATGGGAAGTCTGACTGGATCAGATCCCAGCTGAAAACATTCCTTGCTGCTGGGGAAAGCCTGCGTTGGAAGCCCTGGCTGCAATGGTTCAGGAAGGTATTAAACTCATATGGAGCCAATGCTCATCTCTTTGGAGAAAATGCTGGGGCACTCATCTCCTACAAACTGGAGCAAGATGTCAGCAGCCAGCCATTTCTCAAGATGTTAAAGCAAAACCTGCAAGAGTTTGTCTAGTAAAGCCCTTTTATCTGCTATTATTTTTCCTTCAAATCACAGCAACAAGCGCAACCCAAACTACTGTGCAAGTTTATTTCATATGCTATGAAACCCACGAGCTTTTTTTCTCCCTTGAAATCTTCAAGCACTTCAGAAATTCCACAGCATTTGGAAATGCTACCAAGAAATTTATTTGGGCAACTTCCAGGAGGAACACTAAATACAGACAATGACTCATTTCATCTTTCTAACAAAACACACAACCCATTCTGATAATTAGTGCCGGCCAAAATGACATGGCACTGAGTTCAAAAGAAGCCAAACACAGAACCTTGGAAACAGTGAGGAAACAACAGAGACTTTGAGATATAAGAACGATACAGCACCATTTCCTACCACAAAGGGCTGTCATTTATCAGGCTGTTTACCACTTCTCCCTCCACCAGTCAATATTCATGCACATAAAGCCCAGGAGATTGTCAAGAACAAGATTTTATAAACAGTTAATTACAGGAAATATTGGCAGGTGATGTGCACGATGCTTCTGGCAAATGCAAGCTTTTAAAAACAAGAGTATTAATAAAATCTAATAAAACAGGTCTTAAACTGCATGTTCTATCTATCTTCTTCAAAAGATGAAGTTATTCTGCATACACTTGCCCTCTTGAAGGAGTGTGCAGGAGCATCTCACAGTATCAGGCTTTCATAAAGCAAAGGTGCTACTAGAATATTGCAAAAATCATTCTTGCACCCTAGCAAGACCTAGCATTTCATCTAAATGGGGGAAAAAAATCCCAACAGCAATCTGGTCCTGGTTTCTTCACATCTTAAAGACAATAGGCCAATATGACTGAAGGAAGATGGAAGAAAAGGCTTGACCTTGTTTATTATTTTCTCATTTTGCCAAGATGACTATCCTAACACAAAACCAGGAATTGAATTTACTTTTTCAAGTAGTTTGACCTGTAGTTTGTCTCCAAAACTGCTGACTTAATTGCCCTGCAGGTCACAAACACTTAATGAAGTTATCACTAATTTCTGTTATGATGACCTCATCACATCTGTAATATAGGATTCCATTTCACAAAATAAACTTGTTAATATTTTATATCCAGCACTAATACAGTTCTTAAATGTATCAACAGAGGTCAGAAAAAATCTTGTTGGCTGCACATGGAGGAATTGTTTCAACTCCAAAGAGACCAAACCACCTTTGCTCAACACCCGCTTTCCTTTTATGGACCTTAAGCAACTTGCAAGTTCAAGGAGTGTTCATGTCATTACAATTCTTTATTTCACAATTCTTTATTTAAACTTTTTATTTAAATTTAAACTCTTTGAATTATTCATTTAAACAAAGATTGAGCACAACAAAGAGGAGGATGAACACAAAGGGAAGATCACAATGAAGTTAATTCAAAGGCATACATCTACCCTTGTCTCACAATAAAAATGGCTTTTTTTAAACCAAAATACTTAGATTCTTAAATCTCTGTTTATTCCTGGCATTTCAGCATTGCAATGCTCAGCTCTCAAAACTGATGGCATTTAATTCCCGAAAACATCCTAAACTATTTAAGGAAGATTGTTTGATACCGTCTTCACCCCAAATGATCAGCAGAGAATTGAAAGTATTTCTAACCCAAAGCTCACAAATAAGTTTACTGAAAAAAAAAAAATCCCAGAACAGACAAAACTAAGCAGCAATGACAGGAAGCTGGCCAGGCTCTATGACCCACTCTTTATTAAAATCACCATCTCTCACATGCAAAGCATCACCAAGGATTTAGAAGCAGTGAGATGATGATATATATAATTTAGCTTCTTTGTAACCCATCAGGACCATACAGCTTGTGGGACACAAAAATCACTGCACTCCTCTTCCTAGCTGCTTATTCAGCAATGCAAATACCCACATCCATCAAGTTAGACCCTTTGGTACACAGTGTCCAGCGTGTCACTCAGAAATCTAATCAGATCAAAATATGTCCCTGCAATCCAAAAATGGCTCCTTTTCTGAACTCCACCCTTTCACATCAGAGTTAAGTAATTTTTTTTCAAACTGGCAGAGAGCTCCAAAAAATGTTTCCCATGGATAATAAGTAACTTAATTGGCAGCATATCCCTCAAAATATTTCTTTTACTTTTGAGCAAGAAACCATAATGGTTATAACTAACTTTTGGGGTATTCATAACGAGCAAAATTTGTATATTCTATGTTTAGTTGCTGAATTGGCAGAATATTTCAGGTATTATTTATTATTTTGTAATCTGGAATTTTGGGGGTTGTTTCTGTTTGTTTTTTAATATCTGTAGTGCTTCTGTGACTAGACAAAGAATTGCCTTCTGTATCTATAGCAGGTAAGAATTTGACATCAAGCTGTTTCAGTTTCTGGCCCCATTTTTAAACAAGCCACTGACCCCCACACTAATACATCTCATCCTGTATTTGCTGGCCAACTATTTTAACCACCCTTTTATCAAGCACAGGTATCACAAATAACTTGGAAGTCAAGGTTTCCAGGCCTCTTTGGGGAAAAAGATTGGCCTTACTACACACCTCAAATAATCTGTTTTCACCAGATATTTTCCTACCCACATTTTTCTTTAGGACAAACAGAGCCTTTCACCTCTTATCTCAAAAAGCCAGAAACTCCAACAGGCAGACTCAGCAAGTGATCCACATTTTAGGATGCCTGATTGATTCAGAGCAGACTGCAATGCCCATCCCAAGAGGATTAGGGTGCTTTGCAAACTAAAATGAATGGATTCTCATAATGTTTTTTCATATACAAAAGTATCATCCTTAATTCTTTCAGGTGGGAAACTGAGGAACAGGACAGCTATTTTACAAAATGATTAAACCTGATCTCCTATATTGAGGCCTGGCATTCCAATCACCTGACCAAGGAACAAACAATAAAAACGACAATTAATTTCTTTCCTCAGAGAGATAATTCAACTTCACATTACAGAAACTTTGTATCTCTGAAGACAAGGGGATCCAACAGACTTCTAGTGTTCTCCACTGGCTTATTCGAGTGAAGTATTAGTTTTGGCTTATTCACTTGAACTACAATTCTGATAATACAAACAACATTTCCAGATTCTGCTCAGTGAAAATGAACATTTTTCTTTTTTTTTTTTTTTTTAATTCGAAGGAACAAATTGTCTGCCAGCAAATTTTCATGTTCCACGACTTGGAAATACCCAAACACCTGCATTTGTAGATTTCCTTCTCTGACTTTTCCAAGTAAAATTTTCCACTAGACACAGAGGGTTTTCTTCCTTCTTCTCATCCAAATGCAATAAAAAGTGACTGTTTTTATCACAGTTCAATTTCTATAATGACATCAATAAAAGCAACCCATATACAGCAGATGAGTAGCAAAGTACCAGCCACTGCTCTGCCTCAGCACTCACCAGAACAGGTGAAATGTAGAACCTCAGAGCTTCTCCTAATGTGGACTTTTAGTCTGTACAAATGTTTGCATATCATCACCTGTCACACATTCACAGGAAACCTACTTTTAAAAGCTAAACACAGCATATGCAACCCTTTTTGCCTTATGAGCAGAAAACTCCACTAAAAATGGAGCATTTGCTATAAACTCACTAAGCCAGTGCTGACAGTTCTCAAGTTGTTTCACCTGAAAAATGTAAGACTAACTACAAAGGAAACATTGTTCTAACAGGACCTCTCTGCACGGTGGCCACATCCAAAACTAAGCTTACTATCATCAAAACCAATGTCTTCAGAGTCACTTTCCTATCATTACAAGATGCTTTGAGAGCTTTTAAGGAAGAGCATTTATTCTTGTATCACCCAGGGTTAGAATGCTGCCATCCATCAGGCATGTTCCCATCATTCAGAGCACATGCTCTGATCCAAGCAGGAGTTTCCCACTGCACATTCAGCTCTGGCTCTTTACAGGTCATGTGCAGTCTCTTGCCAATGCTTACATGCAGTGCCAAGCACTGGAGATTTGGCATCCAAGACAATTTTCCCACCTAAAAGGCTGGTATGTGACGTGTGACACACTACCTTTGGGCAGGTGATCTCAGTCTGTTGGATCATGATAAGGGCAGATGCAATGAGAGCTCCCTGACGCACGTAGTTCACGGGATCATTTGTCATTGGCTCAAGCAAATTGATTGCTTCCTAAAAGAAATGAAGAAATACAAAGTCACAGTTAATACCATTATCTTTAGTACGCCAGGTTTCAATTCTCCAACGGAAGGTTATCAGATTGATGCTATCAGATATACTTTTAAAAATGTTTTGCCTGGTCTTGGCAAATGAAGCAGAAATCTGTAATTTGGTAGATTTTAATCTAAAAATTGGGAAGAAAAAGAAAATAAACACTATAAACAAGTGATGGATGGATGGATGGAACAAGAGCTACCTGAAGAAAGAGGGCAACAGCTAAACAATAGGTATAAACAACAGATGCATTCATCACATTAGATTCCAAATTCTTGGCCTTATACATCATTATTAGAACCTGTAGCATTTAGCATCATTTAGGTAATCTTTTGTTCAGAGTACTCTCCTGTCCATACTTAAACTGAGGACACGAGCATATGCAGCTGAGTGCAAGAGACTCCCAGTTCAGACTCCTCTTGGTGTTACTTTCACCAGGGTGAGGCTTTTAAAAACAAGTTCATTTTATACAGAACATTATTTCAAAGAACCACTTCTAAAATAACATCATGCCTTTGCTAAGACTGCTTTTGCCATCTGAGCTATGCTGGAGGATGTGCTTCTTCACCTGAAGGTGACTCATTCACTCTTTGGCAAGCCTTCAGCACCACAGATGAAACACCCACTATGACAAAAAGCTGAACTTCTTGATCTCCAAAATTGAATATATTTGGGCTTTCAAAACCTACTAATAGAAGCTCTGGAAGACATGTCTCTGTGTAATGAGATGGTTTAGGTCATCACACAATGTATCTGGAAATAAAACAAGACTCATTTTTGCGACTAAAAGCATTTCCACTTAAATTAACTTGTCAGATGCAGCAGATTAAAAATAACTAACTCCTTGATTCCACCTTCCACTTGAGAATAAAGCGACCTGGATAAAAATAGGACTTTCAGATTTGCTTTCAGATCTGCATGCTTTAGCTACTAAAGATGGCAGGCAGTGCACGTCAGCATTCTGTGCTTTTGGCAGCACAAGTGACACTTGGGAGCGCTCACGCAAGAGCCACAGACAAAGTGTTTAATACAGGAAGAGATGAGACAGATAAGCAAGAGATTTATCAAAGACTCAGAAGCATGACACATTACTTTGTCTATGCACCTGTTCTGAAACTGCAATTCTGTACCACTACAGATTATTAGACACATGTGGGAGAAGCAGAGGGAGCTTATTCCCAAGTTTACCTGCTGTTTGTTCCAGAGAGTGCTCACTTCCCACAGCAGAAGTGGGAATCCTTCTACTATAAAAGGTCTGTTACCATCCGTGAGAATTAACCTTCACTGATATTTATAAAGTGAGAATAAAATTTACTGGTTGTTAATTACATTTCTGAAACTACAATAAATTAATTAAATTTCACTGCACTTGGCTTCACTACATGGATCTTCCATGAATCACGTATCACAGGAAAGATGAAAAGAGCTAGAAGTTAAGCAAAACACCTGCTGTTTTTCTGTCACTAGCACTCCAAGGGCAAAGGAGTATTGATTTTGGAATACTGAACATACATTTAAAGTTCAGTGGCAACTTGACAGTAAGAAAACTCTAAGAAAAGTTTTGAAGATAAAATTCCAAGAATGTGGCAATAATGTATAAAAACATTCTTTTATTTTATCTATTCTGTACAAGCAGGAAAAGAAACTCTATGCCCAGAACAGTTAAAGAATTTAAAGTAGTGCTGTACTCCAGCTTGCCAGCAGTGTACATGTGTGAGAAATCCATCTGCACGTGTGATGTTTGCACACAAATGTGTCTGTGGCAAGAGGGAGCAGGAAAAGTCTTGGCCACAGATGCTTCTGGCCCTCACCTTGTTTCCAGTGCCTGCACAGCAGATCCCCAAAGCCATGGCAGCCCCATAACGCACGTGGGGATTGTAGCTCTCAGACAGCAAAGAAACCACGCTCGGACACTGCTCTGGAGTCCTAGAGAAAGGCAGAAAAAGAACGTTGTTGTTTATTATTGTCCTTCAAAATATGGCATTGTGCTTCAAAATATGGAGACTTCACTCTGTTCATACCCGAAAATTTCAAATTGTTCTTCCACACTGTATGTTTTTGCATTTCTCAACACATAACCAGATGGGAGGAACAAATGGGCTAAGAGAACAGGGTTGTGCACAAATTAATAAACTTTCCTATCACTGCAGATAATCACACACAGTTCCCACTACTGAAGTCCTACTTTTTAGTGCTTATTTTCTGCCTTTAAATGATCACCCAGCAGAATGATAAATCTATTGAGGCTGAGGTCTTTATATCTAGAAATCATGCTTTTTTGACAGGCTTTCCACTAGCAGAGGTTTGCCCTCCACAAGACACAGAGTACTAAATTTCCCATCAGCAGACACAAAACCCACCTCCAATATTCAATCAACTTTCAAGGTTGGTGGGTCCCAAACTCCCTTTTGCAATCACGGCTTCTGCCAGCTCCTCCTCATCCCCATCTACTGCTGTAAATCACAGCACGAGAGGAAATGCTGACACAACACACACTTCCAATCAGTTTATGAGCAATGCCTACTGCTGCCTCCTTACAGTGTCATGCTGTGACTGTTGCTGCCTTTTAAGAGACCTGAGATGGGTGTATATGCTCCATGCCTCACCAGCTGGGAACCAGTGTCCTGCTGGTCATTACAGCAACAAAACTTCCAGCCCAGTGCTGGAAAATGAAAGAGAGCCTTAATTTCCCACAACCAGAAGCACACGTTGCTAATGCAAACAGCTTTGTAAATACTGAGTATTTCTGAAGTAGGACAGAACTCACAGGTGTTGATATATTAATTTCCTTCCTGTCTTCATGGTCATATTTATCCCTCCTTTACTTTTGATGCCACACAAACCACTTCATAATATCAAACACTGCCAATTTCAGTGTATCCAGTCTCATGACACCATGAACACAAGAGCAATGCAGGAATACAGCTGGTAAGTACATGCTCATGAAGAAGAAAGATGTAAAATTATAAATTGTAAGTGATTTCATTATATCTGTTTATAGCGTGAACATCATCTGGCTCTTCATGCTATCTCACTGTGTCTTGCAGCCCAGACTAGCATTTTAATTGTCACATTCACAATCCTAGAAGCAGTCTTGCAAGCCATTTATTTCTACTATAAACTGATTTCAGACTAAAATGTTCTCAGGAAGAAGCCGAGAGCATGTTAGTTTTAGCTTCCTTTCTTACATTTGCTACACTGAAAGATGGAAGTTGGAGGGTGGCAGCAGTACCTGTTTGTACACAGGAATTACAGCATTATGTAGGATCATTGTCTGTCAAGGCACTCAACAACTCGAGAGAGAAAAAACACTACAGACTATACTCCAGCATGGGTTTTATTTAAATGAATAGCTGAATCATAGAAAACAGTGATAAAAAAGACTTTAGCAATAATCTAGTTTATTCTCTTTTTTCATTGCGACAGGGGACCGACACCATGTTCATATAATGACACGCTCATACTTCAGTTCTACTCTGCACACATAATCAAATTATTTCTACTCTAGCTATTCCTGTTTCAACACTTTCCCACAGTCTCCTCAGATAACTAGTCCTGAACTCTTCTTTGCATTCTTCTCTCCTACTCCAGCTGATCATAGACAGCATCACCACAGAGGCTCCAGTCCTCCTCCAGAACTGCTGAAGGGACCCAAAGGCACCCAGGCTTCAGAGGCTACTCAATGCCTCAGCAGTAATGGCAGCAAGCACCCACATCACCCCCCCGTCCTCCTTCCATGTGAGTCTTCCCAAAGCATCCACATGGGGAAAGAATCCCATCTACCAACATCACCTTACAAACCCCCCTGGCCCTTCAACAGCAGCAAAAGAAAAAGCCACAAGAGAGAAGGAAACATAAAGCTGCTGGGAACTGCTGCCTCTAAGATGCAGCCATGATGACAAATGTTAAGAAAGAAAGACAAGCTGGGCAATAGAACAATTCTGTCGTGCACTGTGAGTGAATACTACAAACTAAAAGACACATTTAAAACTACCTATCAGTCTCTTGTTCAAATAACAGCTTAGATGCTGACAAAGTTTTTTTAAAAATGAACTGATGTGGAGACCAGGAGACACAAATCCTATAATAAATGAGCCCGAGCATTCAGCTGCACAGAAGACTTCAGCTCTCACACAAAGACCCTTAACACCTTTGTGTTTGCTTTACTTCAGATAATGTTAAACAGGCAGATTGTGAGCCAAAGAAGAGAAAAACACTTTCTGGCAAAGATGTGATTATGCACTCTGAAGCATTAATCATTAAATTCCTGTTCAGAAAGCTGGATTTTATAGAATCATTAACTTGGACATATATTTGTGTCTGCAGGCTCAGAAGTTCTAACACAGTTTTTGTTATAAAATCAGGATTAATGTACACTAATTGATTTTGGAATTCTTGGCCAGATTTAAATTATTTGTGGCCATTATTTGAAATACTTTTATCTCAAATCTATCCATAAAATGGTCAAACATTTTGACAGAAGGCCTTCCGTAAATCCATTTTGGGAGTTGAAGCAACTTAACGGGTCCCACTACTTTCCTCAGTAATGAAGTTTTCTCAAACCCTTAATCTTCAAAAACTGTCTTCTCACGTAACAGAGATCTAGAAGGCAGACTCTCTCAGAAAGAGTCTTGCTAAAGTGTGTATCAGAGGAACAGGAACTCAGTGCACAAGAGCACTGTTGGCATCAATGCTGAAGCAGTAATATTTGCTTACTCCTTTATTGCTGAGATGTTTTACAAAGTCCTACACAGTGTTGCCAAAGGTCAGTATAAACTCAAACCCACGCTCTATAAAATTTATAAAGCCCAAAACAATTCTGTCAAGTGATCAAAAGAAAAGTTAAAAAGCCCTCATAAGCAGTCACAGGCTGCAACTGTGCTCCCATGGCATTACTTCCATCTGGTAATCCAGTTGGGGAATATGTTTAAAACATGACCATGTTCTCCTTCCCCTGGCCCTTCACTGAGAGCACAGCCCCTCGAGCTGCTGACTTGACATTCAGCACAATCCAGAGGGACAGTCCTCCTGCTGATGGAGAAAGTTTCCACTTCACTGGTACCAAGACCCACACAGGCTCCCAAACCAAGTCCACCCCTCTGGTTCCCTGCTGGAGACTTCCACCACTCTGTTGACTGCTGATGGCTGAATCAATGTGGTTTCAGGGTAGAAACCTCTAGTGGGAGATGGAGAGAAATAATGAAGAGTGTGAGAAAACTTAAAAACAGTACTAAAAAAGAGAAATGTTTTGTCACAACTCACACTCAGCAACTGGCTACTCCAACTCAGACCTAATACAGATATCTCTCATCACTGCAAGTTAAACACAGAAAAAAACATCACATAAAATACCAAAATAACATTTGGAGATTCAGTGGGCAGAAGTTTTATCTCCAGACACAAATTTTTCCTCCCCTCTTTAAAGTCATAGTAAAAATTCTAAGCCTGGAGTAGATTTAATATATTTTGAGGACAGAAGCAATGTACCATAGTCCTCTAGCATGACCTTCCCATAACACAGTCCAGTAATTTCATGTTAAAATTCCTACATTAAAGCCTAAGGCATGTCTCTAAACTGGGCAGTGTATCTTAGAAAGATAGGCAATGTCTATTTTTGAAAACCAAATTATCTTTAATGCACTGGTTCCTTCCTTTTTTCCTAACACTGGTTTTACTCAAGCAGTTCGCTTTTGCAATTACACTTTACTACAACAGCAAAATGATGACAAAAAAATGGCCCGATTATTTCCTTCATTTTCATCTGAAAATTGCTCAGCTGCTCCTACATAAGCCATGAAACCACAGACGTCAGTGAAACCAGACCTGTACACAAAAAAACCCAACATCACAACTAGCCTCAACTTTGTTCTGTTACCAGGAAACTAAATGAATAAAGAAGCCAAAAATCTCTAAAAGTTTCTTCCATGGAAGTTTAACAGTGTAGTCAGCTACAGCTTTGTTTCTACCCTACATCAGGATAAGTTTTACTGTTGCGATAAATGAGCTGCAGATGAAGGACTTCCTCCAAGATCCAGTTTGGTTTGTTTCAGAAGTCAAACAAAATCATACAGAAAAATAAAGATGCACCAAGACAGCAATAAGAGATTCTGAGCAAAATATAATAGATGGCATTTTATTAGTTTTACTCACCAACTGGTTGCTCTTGAAACCTCCACAAGAAACAAACACCCAGCACTACGGACTTCGAATCTTCCCAGAAACTAAAACCAGGGAAAACAGAGAGCAGCTGCCTGACTCCTGCCCAACTGCCTTTGCTTTAACTCTGAACTCCTTCCTGGGGCTGTTCATTTCTTGGATATAATTAAATATACATGACATATATATATAAAAAATATGTCNATATATATAAATGTCATATTCTCTCCATAAAAAGCTGATACATAGCTTGTAAGTAGCCTAGAATTTCTGAGAAACCAAAGATAATTTTGAATTCTTCATTACTTCCAAAGAGAGGTGAAAGAAAAATTTTCTTAAGCCTCCAGTGCAAAAATTAACAGAATGAAAACCAGGATGTTGATTGTTAACACAGACTAATATGAAAAAACCACCCAGGTCAGCTGGACACAGAAGGTGGTCAGATTCCCTTTCTATCCATGGTGTTGACCTAAACTGGTTTTTTTCTGAAAGTCATTACAATTGCAACATCTGCAGATACTGTAGTTCTTAGCAGCCTCTGCCTGCAAGAGCCTTATTGGGCTACTGAAAGTTGAGGATCACAGTCAGGTACATTGGCTCTTAACAATCCACTGTAATCTTTTTTCCCCAAGAGGCATGCAATAAGATAAACTAAAAACTCAAACTGCCATCTTTTGGAGCACATTCCACTTCAAGTGTCTTGGATCACAGAGAGCTAAAACCACAACCTTTGAGCAGTTTATCTCCAATCCTGTAAGTTGCACATCTTCAAGGTTAATGTATTACTGACATTTTCCTTTATATTTCACCAATTTTTAAACATGAAACCCCACATAAATATATATATATAAAAAAGTATATGGTAGCATCAGTAAGTAAATATACAGAATACTGAAAAAAACCCATCCCACTGGTCTCATGATTGAGACTAAAAATGGAAGCATCTGAAGCATCACTAACATGCATTTATTTTTTAGTCTAAATATTTAAGGACTATACAACTCATTGAAAAATGAAACGTCAGAGAATTGAAGAACAATGTCAAATACATCTTCTAAATTCCTCATTAGTGTCCCCCGTCATATTTCAAACTATTCTAAATATTTACAACTTTTTTAAACTATCAGTCATGAATTAATCATTTTATACAGAACTATTTCCACAAGTTGTTGTAGTAGTGCAGTGGCAATTAAAAAAAAAAAAAGCTTAACAGAAGTTTCATTTCATCCATGAATGAGTTAACAAAGGAGAAATGCAGATATTAACTGCACAACTTGCAGTCATTTCTGGAGGAAGGGGTGTGTAGCAGAAAGGGGAATATATAGAAAACAGAAAACCTGCAGAGAAAATGCAACAAACTGATATATTCAGTATAGACTAAACATCCTGTCTCTCTCTCTCTGGACAAAAATGGTCCCAGCTATTCCCAAACCAAGAATTTCCTGCAACTATCTCATATACAGCACAGCAAGTAAACTTGAGGGATATGTACTGACTGAGTAGCACTCACCAGAGACAGCTCAGATCTGATGGAGACATGGCTCTACAAAACAGCACTGGCAATTTGAAAACAGAAGTAACAGCAAGGAATGGGAAATAAAAATAATATCTATGTACAGTTCAAATATTCTGTTTACAGTGGACCAGGAGTGGGGTCTAGCAAGATTTAAGGTTTACCATCATTAACACAGGAGAAGAGCTGGACGTAGGGGCAGGACAGTGGCCTGCACAAAAAGCCTGGCCACAAGATACAGTGAAGAACCTGCTGCAGATCTGTAATAGATACAGAGGAGGATGTGTTTCTCAAATGATTCAAACCTGGTAAAGTTCAGAAAACAACACAAAGGGCAGAAATGTTTTTCATCTCTCTGAAATTAAACAACGAACCAAAGAGATTAAAATACTTGCAAGTTAACAAAACACTAAACTTGTATCATCTTCTGCAAGTTCCTAAGATAACAGGTTTTATCTGTATTTTAAAAATAATTTTCTTTTCAATTAGATATAAATGCATTCATTAGCTTTCAAAAGAACAATCTGCAGTAAAAACTTCAAGTAAAGCTAGATTAATGCCAGGACATCCTTCAAGATTTATAAAATATAAACCAGAAGTTGATTAGACATAGTGGAGCTTAAGAAAAACTGAATCCAAATGCTCATTAGCCAAATAAGATACTGTCCTGTCTCAATTTCCACTTTTTATATGTTTTCATGCGCTCTACTCTCTCAGTACTGTCAGGGGTGACAGTAGAGAGGTGACCAGATAAGGAAACAGTATTACCATAGCTGGATGAATCTTTATTTTTGTAATATATAAGTTTCTGATGAATAAAGATATCAACACTCAATTGTAAATGAATACAGCATGGAATCTTATTGAAGGTTTCCTTTAAACAGGAAAAATAAGAAACAAGTGAAAATTACTGAAAATTCTATTGTATGATCTGAATTCACTTTGAGTATTTCTGTTAATTTCTGACAGAAGCCTTCTCTCTTCGGCCCCTCATTACCTGCATTCTAGAGATACGATTTTTTTTCTTTTTAAAAGAAATATAAATTGGTGCACAGGTCAGTGAGGACCTGATTTCCAGCTCAAGGCTGGTGAGGAGTAACAATTCATGGAATGTAGTGGCTGGTGTAATACAGAGGGTCAGACCATGATCTCATGGTTTCTTCTGGCCTTTACTCAAGGACTTATTACACAATTTTGCAGCTAATGTCCTTGGAAGTGAACTCTATTTCCATTTTAATGCAGAACTATAAGAACTAAGGCTATACACACATCGGACTGAAAGTTGGAAAGTAACAAAAGAGAACATTCAGGATAATAAAAAGCAGCTGCAGAAGGGAAGTTTTAAAGTAACAGTGCACACATTTAAAATACTTCCATAAAGTTAGGCAAGAAAAAACCTGGAGTGTCTACAGGGCTGCAGAACTTTTTAGGGTTAACTGTGCTTCCGTCAAGAAAGCAAGTGAGCAAGAGAGCCCAGAGAGCAAGCAGCAGACAGACAGACAGACACGCTACAGTGCACAGAGACACAATGTTGTAGCATGAAGGGTCATTTCCAGGACCTGCACATCCTGATACAGCTACAGGGAGTACACATTATAGTGCTGGAGCAGTGAATCAATTAACCCTCTCTGTCTCTTTTCCAGCCAAACCCCCCACCCACTCCCTTCCCTGCTTTTCAAACACTGGAGCTGGATATGCTGGAATGAGTCGATCAACGAAGAAGGGTAGCAGCAAACTGCGAGCTCTGCTTATGAACAAAGAGAGAACTGCACACAGACTCTGATCACCTAAGTAGAATCAACAAAGAATGGAAGAGAAAGGACAGCATAAGAGAATACAACCTTATTTCTATCCTTTTTTACATGTGGTAAGAATTATTCTTCTTCATTTCAGAGTTGGAGAAAATACCTGGGTGAGAAGAAATACAGTTTTCCCAAAAGAAAAATTCTTAATCTTGTTGATAGAAGAAATGTGCTAAACAAAAGCACGCAAAGAGACAAGCTTCAGAAATATTATAAAGCCAAAAGCAAATGAACAACCTGTTTTCCAGAAAGTAGTGAAAAATCTCAACATTCACCAAGTGATGAAAAAGAAAATTACAAAGGATCTTCCTGGATGAAAAGTGAACTCTACTAAAATGCAAGAGAAAGAGGTAAGGCTCTCTTCACCTGAAAACTGCAACACATCAAATCTTCTCAGTAACTGAGCATTTGCTCAGCTTAATGCCGGGACAGCTGTTTGAGTCTCTGCTTGAAGGGAGAGAGGCAAGCCTTAAGTCTTTAGCAGAGTTGACAGAGACAGAGAAAGAAAGGCAGAGAGAGAGAACAGGCTGTGCTTAATAAAAGCCTTGCTCAGATTACAAAAACAAGCATTTTACTCACTCCTGCCCCTTCAAGTAATGGGTAAATTTAGATGTCTCAGTTCGATAAATCTTTACGGTCCCCTCGAGACTGTCACCAGTGTTTTACTGTCTGCAGCTTCCTGACCCTCACCTGATAAATTAGGAAGTGCTGAGATTAAAACGGAAACCTCATACATAATTTCTGAAGATATTTTTGGGGTTACCCTCTGTGGAGAAATAGGATTCTTAATAAGGGGAAATATGGGAACTGCTGTCTGCCTACGCACACACTGCTGGAGACTAGACACTCCGGAGAGGAGGAGTTGCACATATACAACTCGAGCATCTGCCTCTGCATCAGTTTGTACTCAGAAGGAGCAAATCTGCATAGACTGTACCTAAAGGGAATCGTTTGGCATTCAGATTCATCTATCACTCTTTACTGCTGTAGAAAAAAAAAAATAAAAGGAAGCTAATGCACTGCTTATTTTTGACAGCTACCGATTTTTTTCTTATAATCTTCTGAAATCTGAATGTCGCTATAAAGGGAAGATCAGACCACCGAACTCTACCAACCAGAGATGGACACAAGACAGGACTTTCATTTTTAAAACTATTTTTCACCCAGCAAGGCACAGGATAAAAAAACTGGATACCAGCTCGGACATGGTTACAGTATCTCAAAATAGCAGATGACCAGTTCACCATACTGACCATGCTGGCCTTTCTTCAGGACCATCCTGGACCAGAGAGGAACAGAGAACTCTTACACCGTACGCAACTCCTGTGCAAAATACAGCTCCTGAATACATTCCACTGCACACAAAAATGTCCCATCCTTTACAGTCCTTGAACGGATCTGGAGCTGGCAGTGGATCTTTGTCGCCTCTCTCAGTAACAGGAGCACCCAAGCAGGACTACCCAAGTGAGGAACAAGGAAGCAAAGTGCACTGGGCAGCACTGCTGATCCTCCTGGTGATAATCCCCACCATTGGGGGGAACATACTTGTCATTCTGGCGGTGTCCCTGGAGAAAAAGTTGCAATATGCTACCAACTACTTTCTGACGTCCTTGGCGGTGGCAGATTTGCTCGTGGGTCTGTTTGTGATGCCAATTGCCCTTCTCATAATATTATTTGGTAAGTGCAGCACGTTTGTTTCATCAGGTTTGCATATGGGGTACAATTGTGGGAGGTCTAATTTAAACAGAAAGTTGTTTGCTTTCCACCATTACAATTTTTAAAATCACTTGGATGAGGGCTGCTAAATCTTCTCTCCCTCTCACCTTAATACAGCTTAATGTCTTTTTGGGAAGTACAACCACGTGGATATTCTTTCCTTTGAAACAAACCATTCAAAAACCATCCAATGCTTAAAAATATTCAAATAGGAGCTGAAGCACAGGGAATTACATTTTGTTCAGTGCAATACAATTTTTAACAACATCAGCACAATGCTGGTATTTGTTGTATTATATTACACTAATTGCAAACAGTATTCTCTTAAAAAACTTGGAATCAAGGCTAGGTATCTGTTCAGTACACTGAATAGCTTTTGAACTTTCTATGAGTAATGCACCTGATTTTACCTGAGTACTGACTCCATGAGCAGTCACATATTTACATGGTCAGTCAGAATTGGTCCCTGGCACCATCAGTGACAACAAACTTTACCAGTACTGGTTTCAGAGAAACTGATTTTCTCCCACCCTGGGGAAAGCCGCAGGTTCGTAACACATCACAAAGAATTAAATCATCTGTAAGCCAAGGAAGCCTCAATCCATGCACCTAATGTCTGAGATACAGATTTGTCATTTAGTCTGCTTCATATGAAACAAAATACGTCTTTTTCACATGAACGAACACTGGATGTGACATTTTCTTTCTCGTTAGTCCTTACAGAACAAGCAGGATTTTTCCAGTCTCTCATGCCCAGCTTTATTTCAGATACTGCTTCTGACAACTAATTAGAGGCAACTCCATGAGAAAGTCTCTCTCTTTTACTCCTAAGAATACATTTTGAATTGTTTATTTTGATATCATAAATGGAAAAAATCTACGAGACAGATTTTTCAATAAACTTAAAGATGTATACAATTATCTTTAAGGTACAGATATCACTGGGTCCTATGAAGGGCTGCAGGAGTTCATTTTTCCTAGACTGGACTCTAAAAGTTGCCTGAGCAACAAGCAAACACAATCATAAACTTTAGTTCAGAAAGGTCATCAGCAGCTTCTGTTTGCTGCAGAAAACTGCTATCACTTTATTAACAAATGTGTTTATTCATTAAATGCCTTGAGAATTTCTGTGTGTTACAGACATCTTCTCCCTATACAGAAGTGTGAACTGGAGGTCAGAATTCAGCGTTGAGATCATAGAATAGAGGTTTTTTTCCAAGCAACAGTTTCTAAAAAGAAAACTGAATGTACATAACTGAGACAGTGATTTCTAACTCAAAAAACCAGTCACTTATAGAAAACATTGGTATGTCACATATGTGCACATGTGTGTGCAGAGGCAAGAAGCAGATACTTACACACTTACACATAGATGCTGTAACTGCTTAGTTCCTACCAAAGGTCTCATTAATAACAATAAAAAAAGTACTAGTACTGACTAGCAATCAATACAAAGGGAAGGCAAATTCTGGATTTTGTGAAGTAGGTTTTGGGCAGTGGTGGAGTTTTCTTGTTTTGAATTTTTTTTTTATTATTACTATTTTCATTCTACTAGACTAACAAATCTTTTCTTTATAACTTCATAAAGAGTCTATTGCTCCTTAATCTCTCAATTAATCCACAGCTAAACCCTGGCGACAACAGTTTAAAGCATGCTAGGAATCTTAATTCAAAAGTCAAACAAAAACATCTTTCATGGTGCAGGAAATTTACCAGAAAGTAGTAAATTCAGTTATAATTAATTAAGTAAGACCACAACCGGCCTTCCACACAACAGTGGTTAAAACTGAAATTTCTTGCATACAACTCTCTCTTTGGCAGCCAAACAGAAAAACTGCTTTGCCTCTTCACCTACCGGGAGAAGATGCTGAGGTGTTTATAGAAGTTCAAAGCATGAGCAAAACATGAGGAGTTACTGGAACGAAGATAGAACAGACATTTAAATACATAACAAGTCTAAATCTTGAAGCTACATTAGCCAGATAACTGAACAAAGAATAGTCATTGACAGCCAGACAGCAAACTAAATGCAGCCTCCTGGCACTTCCACACAGGAATGTTTCCATAATAATGAAAGAGCTGGGTGCAGCTTCTAGATACAGAATACAAATATTATGCTTCCGATTTGGGATTGATATCTAATTATGTAGAGAAGATTTGAAGGAAAAGGTGTGAGCTAAAGTGCAGTCACATTAAGATCCTGACTGTACAAACTAATGTGTCACAGGGTGTTCAAATTCAAAACCTGCAACAGAAATTGGCTCCACACCCTGACAGGACACTCACCGAAAAATCTTCAGAAATGGACTGCTTCTGTAATAAAGAGCTGTCCCTTTTAAAAGTAAGTAAATAAATGAATCTGTGAACTCATTTGCAGGTGTAATGCCATGAGCAGCACATGATTTTTTCTCAGCAGAGCAACCAAAATGTACTCTGGTACAAGCATACACAGCAATTTTAATTTAGGAGTGTGAGTGTTAGAATACATAAACATTTCATAGCTTTTATAGCTTGCAAAATTCTTCTCATTTCTTAAAAAAAAACCCAAGGAGGGCCCACTAGGAGACAACTGCATTCTCTGAAATCTAGCTTTCAAAACAGTTACCCAAATTTCTAACACTCAGAACTACTGAAATTCATTGGATAGTGAAATTAGCAAACAAACTTGAGAGATCCTCCCATTTGCAAAGCCTGCAGCAGGAAGAAGTCTGATGTCCATAGCTTGGTGGGCAATGGGCTACTTGAAGACAACACATGTACCATCTTTTAAAATATATTCTCTCCTCCTGATAATCATACACCCACAATCAGAAAGTAATGCTGATCATCCTAGGCTGCAAACCATTATTTTAATCTATCACAAGCAACCAGTCTTAATCTTCCTCCATTAGTGATGATGAACCACAACAAATTTTCCCTTCTTGCTTGTGCAAACTGCCAGAGAAAACTTTAATTGAGGACTATTTCCAAAATCTCAAATCTAAAGATAAGTAAGAAAACAAGGGTTTATTTATCAGAAAGTAAGCCTAATTAAACAAAGTACCTTGATTAAATTAAAAAAACTAGAGAACAGCCTAGAGGCACCAGGCCTTGGCAGCCTATGGAGTCAAACACTGCCATGAGGGCAAACGCCCCACACACAGCTACAGACACACACAGCAGTGTGAAGATTGAAGCTTAGTCTTAAATGAGCTGGTGACTCAAAATATCCATTTCCATCTCAGTAAAAGCATCATAATATAACAACAACAAAGCCCTTTACAGGTAACACATTCTGCAGCCCTTACAGCAGAAGAACAAATGGTTTCCAAGTCTATTTAAAGATTTCTCTCAATCATACTTACACATGTACCCAAGCAGTGCTTTCTCTTAAGCTTTCCAAAAACATTTTGGCTTACAGCAAGAGCAGCTCTTCTATACTGTACTTTGTTTTAAGTATTACACATTTCCAAGGTATTTCCAATAAACAAAGCTTTTCTTAAATAAAGATTAATCAAGGGTAGACAGTTGCAGTAAAAGCTCATTTTACTTCTCTGCAGGTCGAAAACAAATCTTAAAGCATGTATTCTGTCTTGTTTTGACCCAAAATAAGCAAAATCTGCAACAGCAGCACTGCTGCAGTGCTGGGAGGATCTGAGGCAAGGTTTGTAGGAAGAAGGAATTTCTTTTTTAACTTATACCACCTGATAGCTGGAGAAACCAGACAAATTTTCAGGCAGGCACCTTTGTCAGGTAACCAAGGCATTTAAAAAAAATTTTAAAAATCCAATCCCCTATTAGCTCTCAAGAAAAATGGGAGTGGAGAATCTCTGCCCTGTAAATGTCCTGGCCTGTTTCCACAATGTAGATCTATAGTAGGAGAATCAGAACAGTCCAAACTAAGCATGACCTGCTTTGTATCACCCCTTGGCAAGACATAATTCATTTTACATTCTGAATTATAAAGCAGGACAACAACCAAGCAGGTCACCATCATGTTCAAGGGTCAGAGATGCTTTCTGAGTCACGAAAGGAAATTAATATTCCATTATTTCCCTACTCCTAAATGAACAGAATAGGCCAATAGCGATAGACAGCACCACCATCACCAGAAAAGCACAAGAACTCAGCCCAGAGCATTGCCTCAAACACTGGGCACAAAGCTTCTAATGGAAGTGTACAAATCAAAGTCAGTTATAGCAAAATACACCACAGAATGAATCCTAGACAACTGTGTGACTCTTCCGGACTTTAAAGTATCAGTTTCATGATATTTGTTTCATTTAAATAATAACCATCATCTTCAGTTCTTATCAGTTACTGCATTTAAAGTTTACTTTGATTTTGTTTGGACAAAAACCAGCATCTCTTCCACACCAATACAGCAGGACATAATGCAATAATCATGAATGTGATAACCTATTGCCTTCTGCACCCAGCTGAAAACTAGACAAAAATAAAGAAAATATAAAGCTTTCTCTGTTCAGTTGCACTTGTCAACTCACAAAAGCTCTTACAACTCAAAAATGTACAAGATTGCTTTGTATCAGACCGCTGTTTAAATGTATCTTTATTTCAAAGAAGCAAAAGGACCTTTTGTTGCAAAGTATTTTCTTCTGCCAACAGTAAATTAACTAAAAAAGGAAAGACTTTTTACACTGGGATTCTCCAGGACACAAAGCAGTTATAATCCAGGGAATGGCATGTGAGTACTATCCAAAAGAAGTATTAGCTGCTCACTTGAAATCCAGCTGTGTTATCTGTCATCCTTCAAGTTGTAGAACACATTTTCTATTGTTCATGTTTTATCTGAACTAATCCTTCATCACAAAGTCAAAAGAAGCTGTCAATTTTCTGGAGTGAGCAAAAACATTTCAAGCCCATCAAATCAGTTACATCTTTTAACTGTATTTTTTTTTTTTAAATTACAGCTGGTTACATGAGCCACAATACATTTTGGTTTTTCTTTTTAAAGGAAATCCATTTCAGAAATGCACCATACCTTACTGCCAGCTAAAAGTCTAGGCATGAAAATTAAAGATGAGTAAATGTTTCATAATCTACTAATTACAACTTTCTCATACCTGCCTGACAGACTAATTTTTTGAAGCATAATTTCAACCATAGAATCTATTTTAGGAAATAATTATGCTGGATACTAAAATTTACTGGTTAATAAACTGAAAACAGACTGCTTCTTTCCCTTCTGCCTCACTGCCTACGTCATCCTCACCTGGAGTCCTCTGCTTTGGGGATGGCTGAGGTTCAGTTCAGGGCTCCATCCATCCATTCTCTTTGTTTAACACGGAAGGTTTCCCAGCATAGGTAAGAGTGCAGACAAGTACTTGCTATGTTTGTCTTCATAAAATTTTCCATCCTCTAGAGTTTATAATTCAAGTCAAAGCAGCACCATTATCACTTCCATCTCTCAGTCATGTTACGAAGAAATGTTTTAATCTCAAATGACTGCAATGTCACCACATTGATAAGACTGGACATTACAAAAGTCCAGCTCATTTGGCATTCTCAGCACACAGGTCTATTTATGCTGACCGAGGAAATTAAAACCAATCTGATTTATTAGAAATGTCCTTTTTTCCCCCTTAATCATCATCCAACAAAGAACTGATTTCCCTGGTAATACTATTAATGTACCTACTGATTGAGCACAGCTGAATTTTATAAGGGAGGAAAATATATTTAGCAGGTCAACTTCTACCATTAGAAACAGAAAAATCTTCCTTGTTCACACATTTTTCCCTGGGACTACAGAACATCCTTATAGACACTCAACACATAAGTGTCCCTCAAACTGAACACTGCTTGCACTAGACTGCAATACAAGCTACTTCTGAGTGACAATACACTAGTTAAAAAAAAAATCAGAGTTCCATTAAAGTTCATTTGGTAGTATAGACATTGATAGGGGACACACAGCTCTCAAAAATACAAGCCTTTTGGAAATCTGAACACTACAAAACCTTCATCTTGGACACAGTGCAGTTGACAGGCCCTATGTTTGCTATAAAGATTAACATTAGGACAGGTAACCACTCTAAGAAACAGGATGCCAGAGTTAAAATCCAAGCCATTGCTTTTGGGGAAACAAACGAAAAAAGGACACGCATAAAAATTTTCAATTTTTATAAAATCATTACTGAGACAGAACAGCTCTACTCTTTCACATTAGTGCTCAACCGTATCTGGCCAAGTGACACAGCAAACTCATTTTATAGATGTGTGAACGAGACTCTTTAAAATCACTCCTAAGATTCAATAGTGGTTGTACAATGACTAACTAATACTTCGGTTATAACCCATTATCTCCTCCATTTAATATAACCTTGAATCACAGGACTATCAAGGAGAAACAGCTGAAAATAATCATTTAACAGCAGGCTTGCAAGAATCAAACAGTCATGGTCCATTTCTTATAAACTTTTTAATCCAGAGTCCTTGCCACAGAAGGACAAAAAGATAGGGAAACAAATAGCCTGATCAATAAGCCTGATCAATGTGATGGCAGCAACCATTGCAGTTAAGAGCTAACTAAAATGTAAGACAGAACCCATCTGAGGCAGTGCCAAAGGTCAGCTCCTGTAGTACTATGAATTTCTCAAAGATACTGATGCGACAGTAAAATCACACGCTGAAAGTTCTCAAAAAGCTTAAATTCTAATGAGTTTTTTGTTCTCTTTCAGACAATACCTGGCCTTTACCAACTGCCTTGTGTCCTATCTGGCTGTTCCTCGATGTCCTCTTTTCCACAGCTTCCATCATGCATCTCTGTGCCATCTCACTAGACCGCTACATTGCGATAAAAAAGCCAATCCAGGCCAGTCAGTACAATTCATGGGCTACAACAATCATCAAAATCATCGTGGTTTGGCTCATTTCGATAGGTATGTGAGACCTGGAGACTGGAAAAGGAACACAGAAGCTTTTCATGTCCAAAACAATAGGTGAAACGTGGGGAAAATGGAAAATTTGGCCAAGTACTATTGATTGGAGGACTATTACACTCACGCTGGCCGAAGTCCACCGCTTGGATCATACATAGCTACATCATAAAAATCTGCCTGAACCACTGCTCCTTATTAGGCTCACCACAAAGGCCAAGGATGGAGTCAGAGTGATAATCATCACTCTTCTTCATGGTCCTAAAAGTTCAAAAATCAGAAGACAGTATCTGCATGCATAGTATGTCTCCTGGGAAAGCAAGATTTCATGTTCCTGTGGTGCTATATTTTGTCCCAAACACAATTTTAAGCGTTCAGTAGATGTTGGTAAATTCTGTGCTGCATGAAGGAAGTATAAAAAAGTTAATTACTTATAGCAAAGATATAAATGAGTGGCTGGTAACATCCAGACTAACACTGAAGGCTAAGACAGCATATAGAAAGGCTAATATCTAACAAAAAAACCCCCCAACCAAAACAACAAACCCTGAACAGTTTATATAAAGGATACTAACGTACAAACTTCTGTGATATCAGTATCTCTGTGATGTGCATGTGGCACCTCACCTGTCTTTAATGCTTAAAAAATAAATCTGTTAAATGAGCTAAGGAAGTGAAAATATTTAATTCAAATAACTTAATGCATGCTGCAGACAGCCATAGTGCTGTATGCTGTGTGTGCAAGACCAAACAAAATTATTCTACATTATTAAGACCAATGATGCATAGGAGAACGGGTACATCCACCTTGTGGATAAACCCCAAACTTCCGACTTGAAAAAATTTCTGGAAGAGCTGTGACGATAGGAGAAAAGATGCTATCACCACCCCCCCCCAAAAAAAAAACTTGGCATGACAAGGCACTTAAAAGTTGACCTTTTAATGTGTGATTTATTGCCATTAACCAGCGCAGTACTTTCCAATTTCTTTTTATCTAACATAAAACTACACTGCAGCTGAGCCAGGTTCTCCAAATCAAAGGTTAATTCGGTTCAATCCTCATTTTAAATGCTTGTTGTATCTGAAGGTGTGCTTCTAATCAAGAAAGGGATCGAGTTGCTGAAGGGTAAACCATTTTGCTCTTGCTGCTTTCAACCAACTTCAGTAAGCAGAGGAACACAGTAAATCCCTGTATCTCATTAAGTGGTATCAGAAAACAGAACAAATCACCTTCACCAGACAGCAAGGAACCTGTTGTTTTTGTTGTAATGTCAGACTGCTGGCAAATGAAGTGCTGATTGTAATTTAGTGGTTATAAAAAATTCATTTAAAAGACAAGACTGCTAACATTTTTTTCAAACGAGTGGTGAATTACAGAGCTAGCCAGCCTCATTTAAACACTCCTAAATATGCAGGAGACTTTAAACAACAAATCCATCTCAAACACACACTGCATAATTCTGGCAACTATTTAGCTACTTGTATATGTGAAAGAGTCAAGGAGGGTGAAAAAAATCAGCTGTCTGTGTCCAGTCACTTGATGTGGTTAATAGAAGAGGGAAAGACAAGATTTATGTATTTACAAAACTGCCCCTCAAAAAGTGCGAAGGTTACACCAGGGAAGAGAAAAAAAAAAGGGCAGATGGCATTAGGGAAACACATTTCATTGGAGGAAAAGCTATACTAATTCTAACAAACAGTCAAAGCAATTCACATGTTTTACACTTGAAAAGTTGGCAACTTTATATTGCTTCCTCAATCACTACGGGTTAGGCCCAATCTCCTTAGAAAGGGCACTCTGTTAAAGCTCGGCTTGCCAAGTCTTACAAAGTACTTTTTGCCCAATTACCCACATGATGCTCTCAACAACTCACATTGAGTCTGTCACCCCATGCCTGCTCCAGAGCTCAGGAATTACCTTCCTTTAGAAACCCCGAGGCTGCAGGCCCAGCGAAGTGATCGCAAGCGACTACCCTTTGCTGAAGCACTTGTTTTTTCTCCTACAGGCATTGCAATTCCGGTCCCTATCAGAGGCATTGAGGAAGGAAATGGCAACTCTAAAAACATCACGTGTGCCCTGACGCCTGATCGTTTTCATGACTTCATTCTGTATGGATCAGTGGCTGCCTTCTTCATTCCCCTCGCTATCATGATCGTCACTTATTTCCTGACAATCCAAGTGCTGCGCAAAAAGGCCTATTTGATCAACAAGCCGCCGCAGCGCTTCACCTGGTCAACAGTGTCCACAGTCTTTCAGCGTGACACAACACCCGCCTCCTCACCAGAAAAGGTGGCCATGCTAAATGGCTCCAGAAAGGACCAGACTTTGTCCAGCGACATGCCTATCTGCAGGACATCCACAATTGGGAGGAAGTCCATGCAAACGATAACCAATGAACAAAGGGCGTCAAAAGTTCTGGGGATTGTATTTTTTCTTTTCTTGTTGATGTGGTGCCCATTCTTCATAACAAACATCAGCTCAGTTCTGTGCAACTCCTGCAGCCAGGAGGTTTTTCAAAGGCTTTTGGAGATATTTGTTTGGATAGGGTATGTATCCTCAGGAGTGAACCCCCTTGTATATACGCTCTTTAACAAAACATTTAGGGAGGCTTTCAGCAGGTACATCACTTGCAAGTATCGGACCACAAAGCCTATCAAGGCCCTTCGGCAGCGCTCCAGCAGGATCTCTTTCAGAAGCTCTGTGGCAGAAAATTCCAAGCTCTTTGTCATGAATGGGATGAGAAATGGGATTAACCCCATTATGTACCAGAGCCCAATGAGGCTGAGGAGCTCACCCATCCAAGCATCATCAGCTATTCTGCTGGACACATTGCTGCTCACCGAGAACGAGGTTGATAAAACAGAAGAACAAGTCAGCTATGTATAGTGGAATGGCAGCCATGTCCATACAGCATTACTGTACGTATTATTCTAGATAACTGTGCTGTAAAAGGGTAGAAATACTATTGTTTTCTGTTATTTATGCAAGCAATATCTTATAAATTTATATTAATTCCTCTCCTCCAAAGTCTCCTCTACTTTAACCCCAACCCTATGGTGGCACGCAACTTCATTCCATGACAAATGACTCATGCAGAACTGTAGCCTAAGGAAGAGGGAAATAAAAGCTAAATCAGTTTAAGTATCTGACTTCAATTCCCATCACCTTCAGTCCCTTCAAAGCACATCTTTATAAGAAAAGCACTTCTGTACAAACACTACTCTAACATTCACTCTGGCAAGAAGACAAAACTTTGAAGGTTGATGCTCTACAATGGAAGTAGCAGAGAGATACAAGCTCACTGGTTTTAATTTAAATCTCTGTAAACAGACCAGAACACAAGCTCACTGCCTTCCCTCCTACAGATACATTCCTCTGCTGAGACCGTGTATCCACATAGGAGCTTTCCTTGTTCTCTGAGGGTACATAAATCACAAGCAGAATCACTCGCTCCAGAGACCAATGTACATGCCCAGTCCAAAAGGCATAATTAAAAATTCCATGTATGGAAATTATGTCTTTACTGTAGGGGTGAGCAGAATATCTCAACCACGTGAATTTCATTTCCATTACATTCAGACACACGTAAGCTCAGTATTGCCAGATTATTCACAGAAAACTGCCCTTTTTTCTTTTCATACTAAGAAAATGAATTATTTAATCAAAATATGACAATACACAATCAATGACCATAAGTAAAACAGGATACACAATGCCTATACACATCCCTATAATTTATACGAACAAGATTCCTTTTTAATGAACATGGGAACTTCAGCGAAAGCCTCCTCTCATCCAATGTAGTTCACAGAAAGCAGAGAAATCACAGACAGAACAGCTACTTCACAGGAAAATACGAGCTTATATTTAAGAGACAGCAGAGACAACAGTACTGCCTACACCTGCACATATTCACAGTTTAGTTTAGCTCAATATGATTTAATTGGACTAATGGCAAATTACAGGTCCCAATTTGCACTCTCTCAAACATGCTCAAGACTTCGTATGAGCACAAAATTAATAGAAAGAATTGGTCCTCATAATCCATAATAGCTACCAGAGTCTGTTATTTGGGAAATCAGAAACTTCTGACAGCTCCAGACTCTTTGGGAAAGGAAATCGGATTTCCCCGAAGTACTGGAGTTCTTACAGCAAGCAGACAGCTCACCATTTTTTCCCATAGTTTCCATTTACAGTAAAATTTTCAACTTGGGCTTTGTTTTCATTTTTAATGTTTTCAGCATTCTTCAGTTACACTAAAATTATGTACAGCAAAGGGCTTAGAACTTTTTCATCTGCAGAACAGAAAGTACTAAAGATAACATGTCCTTCCAAGATTTATTTATATATATTTAATTTAAAACATATGCATGCTCAAAACAGAGCCTACTATAACAACTGCCAGAGAGTTTCAGGAGAAAGCATTAAAAATACATCCGTGGTACGTGCAGTAAGTTGTCTCCTTCCAGCCACTTAAATCAGAGTAAATTCTAACAGCTCTCCCTCCTCTTCCCTTAATCAAAATTTGTTTAAGAGGATTCTCTAGTTAAAAGCCAGAATGGATGGACTGCAATAGCTGTGAAAGACACCTATACTTAAAAATATTTGAGAATCAAATGCTTTTAATAAGACCTGGATAACTTTAAAGCTCAAACAGGGAGGGAATAGGAATAAAAAAAACCCAACCCCCTTAAAATTCCAGGTATGTTGCTGAAAACATCACAGAGCAGTGCCTTAGTGAAGGTGCAATCACACCCATGCACAGAATGATCACAGCAAAAAATTTAAAAGCATCTTTGGCAATGCAGGAACTGGCCTTCATGAGGAGTAACACCAAAAGGCAAACACCATTCCTGAGGGGTTATTGCCCAGCAGTCAGAAAGCAAGAAGCAGTCATCTTTGAAAACTCTCTTGATACTTAAATAAATCGATATTAATTAAACAAAATAATGTTCATACAGCAGGCAGCAATCATCTACTTTCAGCCAAAACTTAAATTTTCCCTTTCCAGCAGAAACATCACAGCTGGCTCAGAGCATCTAGAAAAATGGAGAGGTAACTTAGTTCTTTTCTGTCTGACCCTGTTCTTGTATAGCTGTCAAGTCTGCAATCTGTTTTACATGAGGAGTAATTTGCCCTAAATGTCCCACAGAGAAAGATTCCAAGGCCTCTTTGGAGAAAGATTCCAAGGCCTCTTTGTAATCAGTACTTAGATCTCCACCAACAGGAAATAGTCCTTGAAAAAGTCTCACCCAACAGAGATGTATTTTCTCAAGCCAATATACAGGTTTCTCAATTTTAGTAACTGTAAACACAAGATTAGCATGTTCCAGTTACTGAGTTCAGTCAGCAACAACAAACCTCAATCTAAAGGACTAGTGACTAATCAAAAGTCCAGTCTTCCTACAGAGAAAGAAAATTTCTCCATGGACAGAAACACATCACCAAGAAAGCATACACATTCCATGCTTCCACTTTCCAAGTGGAAAACATTCCACTTAACATGCTAAGTGTAAGACACTGCTCATTGCTTGTCCACTTACAAAGCAAACACGCTGAGAATTCAGGTAACAGCCTTGGAAAGCAGGACAGAGCAAGAAAAAAGATGAAGAACTATGAAATAAGAAAACAAATGGACAAATGGAAATAATGGACAGTGGAGATCTTGTTTTAGCAACTGTATCTACAAGAACAGATCTGAACAAAGACATCACCTTCATTAGTAAGACATGATGAGAGAGTCACTGCAAGCTCTTGTAAGAAAGCACCAGTTTGTTGTATGGTTACTAAGGACAACACTGCTCGTGTGGTATCAACAAGCACAACAGGAGGCTCAGGACTACATCCTGAGCATTGTCTTTAGGTAACACAAATTCATAAAATATATTTTTATATGCTGTCTGCAAAGTGTGAGTATTTTCGTAGCATTGTAATATTTTACAGCTTTTTTTATAAAGATAGCAGCATGAAGAATAACTGATAAAGCTTTGCAGTCACTTGGCTGTAGAACACAAGACATTTTTACAGAAGGAAGGGGTCATGCACTTCCCATTTAACACACACAAACAAAAAAAAAGGGATTCCTTTCTCTGGAGCAAAATGTTCCCTGTCCTTTCAGAATCTGACCCTCACCGAATCAGCCACCTGGCCAGCTCTATAGTCTCTACACACTCCATAAAATAATATCTTAGAGTTACCTAGTTCAACTTTTCTCATTATCACAAAGACCTTTATCTGGCATATTTAATTTATTTTTAAACTACCAAAAAACAAGATAAAAGTCAAAGCTGATCTGCAACATCCAAGCACTACTGGAAGAACACTTTAGAAGAACAATGGACAAGTATGGTGGTTGTTCTGTTGTTTAATTATTTAAAATACATTAGGAGATATTTAGTCAATGTTGTGTCTGCCTATCTAATTAAAAATTACAGCACAGACATGGACATAAGGACTCAACAGTCTTGCAGAGAGGAAAATAATGGAGTTCAAAGCCTAATAGAATAAGTGTCTTGAAATGCAAATAAAGGGATTACCTCACAAAAAACTAAACAAAACAACAAAACCCACACAAAACAGACAAAACCAGAAAAATTAACCAGACAAAATCCCAACCTTTAAGTCACTCTGAGAAACAGAGAAGCAAGAAATTCAGCTAATCCCAGCTATAGTGATGTGATACAGAATGCTTTTCATGAAGCCAGTCCTAAATCATCTGGGGTTCTATAAGCTGCAGGCCTTTAGCTATCAAGAAACTTACAGGCAGCTAGAAAAATGTATTATTCAGTTATCTTGTATCCTACAAGTATAAAACTCTTCCTAACTATATCACACTAGGCCATACTAGTATCAATTTTCAAATGCAAATACAATTAAAATCAAGTGTTAAGCAGAAGGCACTGAGAGGAGAGGCTGATGCTATAAACTGGTGCTATATCACCTGCACACAAGAGGCACACAGGGTTTTTTTACAGTTCTTCACAGAAAGTGTTGCTTTTCTACATCATTTTCATACTGTGGAAAAATCCACATCACTGCAAGCTGGTATAAGAAAACAAAACCATTATTCCCCTAAATCTTTTTCTAGGCTGCTGTACGTAACATGAGACTTAAAAAGCAAATCAATGTAAACAAAGTAAACCTGGTAAAGGCACACTGAACAACCTGAGACACTGGAGCCCAACGAGGCAGAACATTTGCCAGAGCTCTTCTGGCTTTTTGCCTTGCAAGCTGGAGCCAGGAGTCTCAGAGTTCTGGCCAGTTCTCAGCACTAACTTAATGTTACCATGCAGCATTAGATATTTTTTTCCTCATATTGATAAAGATGCCTATGTACAACTGCTCAGAAGCCCTTCTTTGTTTCACTTCCCCTTTAGCTCTCTAGGCAACCATTAACATGGCAAAAACAACAGTCAGGAGAGAAGTAACTTCCATAATTTTGCCTTGGCATAACAACATGGTGTTTACTATCAGTGTCCATTCCCATGAGAAACAACATCTTCTCCAGTGGAAAAGGAAGACTGCTGCCCTGCAGAGGAGAGGAAGCCCTTTCATTTTACAACGGGAATCAATGTACAAAAATAGGAAAGATGGCTTGCTAAAAGTGTCCATTTTTACTCTTATTTTTTAAGATTCGTGTCAATCCTATTTGTCAAGCCACAGCTATGATTCCTTACATCCAGGTATTCAGGTCCTTTCCCAGCTCTGAGAAACAACATCATGCTCTTAAAAATGAAGAGCTTTTTACTCCCTAAAGGATCCTCTTTACAAATGTTCTACACAAGTAATGGCAACTCATTTTCAAATTCATTAAACCCTGCACAGCTTCAGTGAAAGTCTAAGGCTTCTTCTGATTATAGTATGATTTCTGCTACTATTTCTTTGAAAAGGACCTTCATTCTCCTCTCCTAGGAAGACTGAGTAAGACAAAGTGTTGGATTGTAAACAAAACCCTTTTAATCTTTTCTATGCAAGAATTAACAAGCAGATACGTTTCACAGCAGATAAATTCCTCTTCACAATCAAAACACTGAAAAAGTCACTGGCACAGATCACATTAGAGTGACTGTCCTCATACTAAATTACCCAGATCATCTGCCATCTGCCTTCTGGATAAAGGTAGGTTAGAGGGTATAAAGAAAACAAACTGTCTGAGTCTTCCTGGAATAAAATCCAAGTATCTGATCTGTTTGCCTTAAAACAAATATATAGCCTTAAAATACCAAAGGCTATGTAAACACAAAGAATACAAAAGCAGGAAACATTACTATTTCACTTGCATCACCCTAAAATGAAAAACTGAACAGAAGCCATGCAGAGCTCTTCATGTTTGGATAGCCTACACTTATCAGCTGAGACTACATCTTCCTTTTGGGACTCTCTAGAGGCTGCATTGTTCCCTCTCCTGCCCTCAGCCTTTTCCCAACAGTATTGCATGAAGACAAAAGCAGCATCCTACAACTCAAGTCCCACTTCCCCGTGACTCTCATTCCCCTGGATGTAACAATTGCTATGAGAGCATTAAACCTTTTTAGTTCATGCTTGCAAGCACTGCTGCATCCCACATTGAAGCTTTCTCCCTAATCAGATTTGTTCTATCCATAAAACATCTACCTCCTCATTTTGTATATAAACTAAAGTGTTTAGATACTCTGCAGCACTGCTCTAACAATGTAAAAATAAGGCTGACTACATAATCCAATCACATCTCATTCTGCAATACCAACAAAGATCAATTCATGATCTAAAGTGGTAAAAATTATGATAAAAATAAGTCTTTCCATTTTTAAAAAGCAAAACACTTTAAATTTATCACGTTTTCCATCTCATCATAATCGTCTTAAAAAAAACCCGACCAGAAATCACAAGCGCCTTAAATGCTATTTTCCAACAGTCATAAATATTTCAAAAGCCACTTCAGCAGAAAGAACCACCAGTATATAAACATCAACAATAAGGTAAGTTTGCTATCTGTGATCACTGGCAAAAGGATCAGGACTGGGAAAACAGAGACACCTTACAGTAGCCAAGTCAATACATCATTTCTCTTCTTCCTATTTCACAATACAGCTTCTTGTTCAGCCCTGCATCCACACTTCAAGCTCCAAACATCCCAAGCTTTATTCATGCCTCTGTATCACTTTACAATAACATTTTACTTGGAAGTGCCTCCTGTAAGAGGTGGCCATTTTCAAAAAGAGAGAAGATGTAAAGTCTCAGGTTTTTGTGCCACACAATTTTAAATGGTTTTTTTAGATGGGAAAAAGAAGAAAAGAGGAGGCAGTTTTGAAACAATTCTCTTGCACCAGAGCGTTTTATGATAATTTAATGTAGTGGCATGAAAATGGTCTGCTCCAAAATACATAACTAGTGCCTAATTTTTGTATGGCACTAAGCCAAGAGGGGAAAAAAGCCACACTAAGCCCTATAGCCAGCAAGCTGTGCTTTCCATCCCCAGTCTGAACCTGTGGACTGCTTTTAACAGTCAGCAAAACCAGAATTAACAGCAGCCATGCTGCTGGTCAAGGTTCAATTCTACATACAGGGTCTCCTGGAAAGCTTTGGGGACCTCAAGAACAGGACAAGGAAGTTTTGTGCTATATGAATAGGACCTGCAATGTATTCTGCACCCAAGCAGTATGATTGACACTGCTCTGCTCCCTTGGGTGACTTGCCTGCAGACATTCCCACAGCCAGGCAAGTGTGCATCCAACATCCCAGAGTGAAACTGTTACAGCAGCCCCAACCCCCGTTTCTCCAATCCCTTGGGAGATTGTAACCGGGTGATTTAGTATCTTTCATAACACATTGGGAGCTTTAATCTTGAAATTCTTAGGTAAAACTTAAGAACCTAGACTAGAACATTCTATCTAAACCTCGATTCATGAATTCTGAATAATGAAAAAAGCCACACACACTCTTTTGTAGATTTTTCCAGTAATTCAAAAGAGCAATTAAAAAATAAAGAATTTACATGCTTAAAAAAAATATAAAAGAGTTAATCTTCAAGAAAAATGCTGTTGGTCTAAAAATTAAATGTCATGTTTTATTACATGACGTTTATCACATTTTACTTTGATACTGTGCTGTTTTCATTAACCAGCCATAAAAGTCAAGATGTGCTCTTGAGTGAGTGTGTGGGGGGTTGTACGTATGTGATAGCAAGGAAGACTCTCCGAGGAAAACAAGGACAGCAAAGCCTTACAGAATGTTCTGCTAGGCAGATGCATTACCTAAAATTAGCAGTTTCGTGACGTTTACGACACTTTTAGTTCAAATCCAAGAGGAAGAACATTTATTCACAGATAGTTGTAACAACAGGAGAAAACAAACTGGATATTTATGACACAACTTGAGTTTGTGGGTTGCAGTTCTGTCATGTTCAAACAATGGTGCTTTTAAGGAAATTACCATCCTCTGACTGTGTAACCTCCACCCTTATTTGGATTTTACTATTCCTATAGGAGGAACAGATAGAAGCACAAGTCTGAGCATACTCCTGCTGCTAAAGTGTACAATCCAGCAGACAAACTCACACCTCCAGCATATTCAACCTTACATGAATGCCATGAATTCCCCAAGAAAAATGAAGACTGCATTAAACCAGTGTATTCTCTTATTTCAATCCTGACTTCACAGTTCCCTTTCTGGAACCACATACAAAGAATTCAATGAGAACTCTTCTCATAAGACCTTCAGTCATATTTCCTTCACTTTAGAGGAGATTAATTGCTGGGGTTTAGCCCACTGTGTCCCAGTGCCCACCTCCCATCACAAAACACTTCATTCAAAAGCTCTGTATACCCAGCAGCTGACAAATCACTGACTCTTGCCAGTATTCAATGCTGCGTTAGTGGCCTTCACAAGTAAATCCAGTTAAACTTCAACAAACAACAGTCCTAAGAAAGAAATTGTTAGGCCACGAAATCTGACAAACTCACAACCCATTTGGTCTTTGTGTCTCTGTACACAGGCATTGTTGAGCTGGGCCAGAGCACACAACTAGTTATCAAGTGAAAAGTGCTGGCAACTACCACAGCCTAACACAAACCTTTTGCCTCCAGAAGCCAGTGATAATCAACTTAAAAGTTTTAGTCCCTGACTACCAAGTAAGGTGGACACTGGAATTTATAAATAAATGCTCCTCCTTATTGCACAAGTAGGTTCTGGACTGCAAGTCTCCAGAAAAGGAAAGTAAGAGGTCAGATAACATCTGAACCACTGCACAGCAGGTGAAAGAGTCAAAGATGATGTCACTCATTTCTTCATTGCTGGATATGGAGAGAACAGGTCCTGAACTATGTTGCTCCACCAAGATGCCAGCATAGGGTAAATGGTTTAGCTCAGAGCCTCGAAAGTTTCTCATTTTGGTGGGAGCTATCCATGTCCAATTGTATTTTGCATTTGTTGAAAAGAAAAATTACACTGAAATCTGAGATCAAAAGGGTTTTGTCACAACCTGTTTTGAAAAAAGATGCCTGAAACTATGGAAGGTGTGCATGGAATTTTTGCTCTGTATACAGATAGAGAAGTCAGCTAAACAGACCCCTTGGCTTCAGGAGAGGCACAGATCCCTATGCAGCAAGGAACAAGCTGTGCTGCTTGGAAGTAACAGAGCAGAAGCACTTGGGAGACGCCTGCTGCCCCTCAAGAGAATCTGTCCTCTTTGCAAACCACATTCAATTATCCTTCAGACAGAGTGGAACAGCGCAGAGCCACTTCCACATGGGGAGCAACTTGGTTACAGAAAGGCTGACTGCTCACATCAGTAACCCAAGTTTTAACCTCATCTTTAAGAACCTCTCATCCTGCTTTCAAGGACAGCTACCAACCCAAAGAAGATGTGAACGATTTTTAAATTACAGTTATGGACCCAAGCATGTACCAACTCCTCTCAGCCATACTCAAAGGCCGCAGTTTGCCTCAGTGCTCAGATTGCACGGATTATTGTATTAACAGATGCAGGTGTAGTCCTTGGGGAGCCTTCTAATGCCCCAACTGAATTAAAAAGAAAAAACCCACCTCAAATACCCCTTAGCCAAGGAACTGTAGAGCACTGCAAAATACCATTTCAGCAATAGGTTTTACTTTAAACAACCAAGGAAACATTGTGACGATTTTGTGATGGGCTCATGTTACAATGTAAGCCCAGTAACTTTTCAGGGTTTAACTTTGGATACTTAAGAAACAAAGACTATTTCAAGATCCTCCTTCAGTTTTTTTTTTAAATCAAAGTCACAACATTTTAGATAGCCATTAGGCAGATATATTATGTCTGAGTATTGCTGCCCTTAAGAGGCTTGGCACAAGCACAGTATATTTAATTTTTAATTAGCTCTCAATCCTGCAAATATTAATTCTTCATTCTATTTGTCAACTTCATCTAGCTCTGTTCAGACAATTAAGCCACAAGTCTGGAAACCTACAGAAAGACTCATTAAATATCTGCTGAACATTAAGGAAGGCTTCTAATTCTAAACCAATCTCTCAGTTTTTTAACTTTTCAAAATCCATTCAATTAGCAGCTGAGTCACTTTGTGAAAGCAGTACCATACTCATTTTCTGAAAAAGTAATAGATATTAAATTGAAGGCTGCAGGCTTGACCAAGGAAGACATTTTACCTGAACAGAATGAAACCAAGTGACTCCACAGCTGCCCGCCTCACATCATCATTCACATCACTCACCTACAAAAGGGAAAACAGGACATTCAGAATATACTTAAAACACTTGAGGACTCTGCAATGTTTCAGGCTAGGTGTCAGTTAATTAAGAAGACAGGATTGTAGAGAAAGTTCGTTAAAATCATGTTCAGCCTTAGCCCAAACAGCCTCACCTGTGTTCACACACTGACTGCAAGATGGTCAAAGAACAGACAGACTTCATCCTTTAGAGCTTAAATTATTTTTTCTCCAGCCCATCATCACACAGACTATTCACTGCAAACCTGATGCCCAGGTAGTTTAGGTTCATGTTTTACTTTTTAATAGGTTCCTTTTCTGTGATACCAGGTTGAAAGTCTGAAAGTCGACTTACCCTAATGTCAGAAGGCCCTGTTAGTTCTATTCATAATATTAAGAAAAGCTTTCATCACTTCACAATCTCTGGTTTGGACCAGAATATTAACACTGCAGACACAAAGCCTGACAAAGTGATGTGCTTGCTTCCTCACCACAAATTTCTTCCTATGTGCTCCTAAGGCCACAGTACTTACAGCCACATGCAGTAGGCGCCTGATAGCCTTGTTGTTGCCTGAGCCACAGTATGCCATAGCCACAGTGTACATGCCAGAACGACGGAGAATTGGATCCTGGAAGAGAAAGCATCGGTATTTAACATCCATCCAAACAGTGACTCAGTAATTCTAACTTTAAATCTGTTCCACTCTTGTGTCTTGAATCTGCAAACAGGTCACATGTCAGCCTCACTGCTTAATTGTTTATTTGGGACAAGTAACAGGACAATCACCAAAGCAGGGTTGTCATTACCAATTTCAGGGGGACACAGAGTTGCTATGCTGCAGGCTGCCAAAGATATAGGGCAGAGGTGTCATTCTGCTTCTTACTTGCCATCTGCAATGACCACTACTAAAGACTAGAGATGACCCACCTACAGCAAGCCTCATTTGTTTTTATCCACTACATCCTGTTCTACTCCCTGTTGCTGCTCACACAACTACAAAGACCAAGTATAAGGCTAAAGAAATACACAACTAAGCAGTGTTGTTCTTGTATTTTTGATTTGTATTTGTGAAACAGTCCCACTTCAGACTTATCTAAGAACTTCTCTGGTTCAAAACAGCCAAGCCACCATAGCTGGAGATTCACAAACAGTCAGGAAGGTCAGCCATGTAACACAAGAGTCAGGGATTAAGCCACAGTGCAACTTACCTTATCTCTGCAGAGACTCTCAATGAGAGCATCTGCCTCCTCCATCCTCCCATACATGACCAGGGCAATTCCAACTGCCAGGCCTCGCAGGATCTTTTCATGCTGGGTTTCCTGTGCGTAGCCAACCATGTCCTCAATAGCCTGGGCATTTTTAGATCCCAACATAACCAACCCCAGTGCTAGGCCAGCTGCCTCACCTGAAAAGCACAGACAAGCAAAAAAGTCAAGTCAACTCTGTTCCCAAAAGTAGTAAATACTGTATCCAGAGAATCACGCCAGATGTAGGCCAATAGATCACTTCTGGACATCACCATGCCCAGCAACTCCATTATTCATGGCCAAATGTGCTTGTAACCACAACTTAGTGCTTTTCTCTACCAAGTTCAATTATCACTTCCTTGGGCCAAGGAGCTGCTGATATCATTTTCCTACGAGCTCCTACCAGTGCAGCAGTGGCTCCCACAAGCTTCTCCAAGCCTATCTCTCAGCTCAAAAGAGCACATGGAGATCAGCCACACTAAATAAAAAGCACATGACAAAGCAAAAGCACATAGAGAAATAAGGGGCTGTTTAAAGACCTAACATGTCTTATCAAAACTTGGTACAGTGCCAGTCATGACAGGACCTCTGAACGTTACTGACCCAAGTAAAGAACCATAATGATCAGGAAAAGCTCAGTAAATAAAACACAGCTAGAAACAACCTATGCTGCTAACAGAAAACCTGGGGGAAAAAACCACAACAAAAACCCCCAGGTGCCTGATAAGGCCTCAGATAGTTATTTGCTTTGAAAGGAGAACATTTACCTGTCACTGCATCATCCTGGTATAGATTTGTTTTCAGCAGATCGTACACATCTTGACGTGCTGTCCCCATGGCAGCCAGCCCCAAGCCCAGGCTGCCACCATGTCGCACAATCTAGAGAAGCATATGCAAGTTCAGTCATCATATAACAGGGAACAGTATGGCTTCAGGTGAAGCAGACATCTTTCCATAAATATAAATCTGCAAACTTTTAGCCCCAAACCAACCCAAAATGATCTCTCGACCTGCTAGAAATACCACTTTCACAGTCTCAGGCAGTAGGTCCAATGAAAAAGGCAGAAAATAGAAGAGAAACAGTTCAAAAGCCCATAAACAATGAGTAACAGAAGCTTTATACATAGCACAGAAAACTTTCTAGTAACTTCAAGATCCTTTCCCCCACTGAGTGATTTATGTAAAACCATAAATCTGTGTCATGTGTAAAAACTGCTGGCTAGTAATAGCTTTTAAATAAAAAGGTAAATCAGTACCCACTTAAAAACAGTCTATAACCTCTTTTGTTCTAACAACAGATACATTTGCAGTAAGATAAGTGGGACCTGTTCACAGAATCTTAAACAAAAGTAATCAGAGATTCCACAAGTAGAAAGAGGGAGCACGCTGGGACAATGATCTATTCCCAACTTAAACCAGTATTTTTCATAGAGGTCTACAAACACTAAGTGGTGAAGTAAAACACTTCTTATTGTGCAAGATGCATTAAAACTACAGGTCAGGAGAAACATTTTGTGGCTTATTTCCTTGACAACTAAGCTGTAAACAATAACAGTGCCTGAATACTGCAGGTCCACTAGCAAAACAAAGTAGATATAACAAGTAGTAAATATGAAGAAGCTACAGTCACTCTCAAGCATGTAAGAATTTCCTAAAAATCTTATCTAAACCTTGAGCAACAGGTTATTAAAACCAGCCTTTAACCAATCTTTAAGGCCCAGAGGAGGTCTAAGTACCACATTGCTGCCATGACCTTAATTAACTCTACCCCTCACTTTCACACCAGCCAGCACCCTCCTGCATATTCCCAACAAAACAAAGGCTCATTGCTGAGCCCAGTACACACATCATTACTGGCATTCTTCAGCTGGTTCAGTAAGTAGTCAATGATGTCCCCGCCATGGTTGGCATGGATGAGACCCAAGGCATAGAGACCTCCTCCCTCCTGGTAGGCTGACCCTGGAGAGGTGTCCTTGGGCAGATAAGTTGCCATTAGCTGTAATGCTTCTTTCTCATGACCCTGGATGTCCAGTGTCCAGCAGGAAGGGAAGACAGTGGGAAGGGAAAGGAGAAAAAACAGCAAAATAATATTTAAACGTGTTATAGCCATTACTTTATCCACAAAAATCAGTGTTTCAGTGCCATAGGCCACCATTCACACTTACTGAAACTTACTACAGTAGGGAACTTTGGTATGTCCCAAAATCACTTAAGGAAACACCTGCAATTTTAATAGCTAGAAACTATTAAATCTGTTCAACTCACAAAGGAAGAGAAGAGTTAGAAAAAATACTCTCTCTTTGAGCCATGTTATCCTAGCACCTTTTTGATTCTCAGCAGAACATACCATAAATTATATTGGATGTCAGACAAAATATAAGCACAGCTTTTTAGTGCAAAGACACAAAATACATTATAGCTGTGCCAGGTACGCTGGAGTGCAGGCACCATTCAGAATCCCCATTTCCATGTTTTCAGAGTTCACAAGTCAAGCATTTACACTGAGCATAGGGAAATGAATGAAATGTTACCTTGTGTATAACACCCAAGCTGGCAGTAGCAGTAAACTTGGCCCAGTTAGTGGCCCTGGCCAGCCACTCCAAATTGTCTCTAGATGAAAAGATAAAGGTTATACAAAGTTTTTCACACAGCCCGTTAATCATCCTGCAAGCAGGATTTAAGAGCACTGAAGACTGCTCCAAACTAGAATGCAGCTCCAGAAAGGAAGGCAGCTAAACACATTTCCACTTTACATTTCTTGCCCCTCCATCACTCCTGACTTTCGCCTGGTTGTATTTAAGCTTCTAGACATGGGTGATCTCAGTGAAAGATAGAGAACTGCTCAATATGCAGCCCACCAACTCTCTGGGAGAAACTTCAGCAGAGTTTCTGCAGCTTTCCTTAAGTCCTTGGTAAGGTCAGCCCCAGCATTTCCCTTACAAGAGTCATTCAGTACTGTCAGTCTCTACCATAAAAAGATACATCATCTTAGAAACTCTCTAACTGGAAAACAAAGAGAAGAGAAATTCCAGATCTTCACCCTCCAAGCTGCTCATATAGTTAGCAGTCAAACAAAGCCAGTTGGTGAGGATAGAGAAAAGGAAACAATTCTCTGAGAACATTAGAATTCTGCAGTTACCACTCTGGCAGTATCAAGTTAAAGGAGGGCAACAATGTTGTTCAAACCCCTCTAAATTACATTGGAGCTTCCTTAACATAGATTTACCTAAGGAACTGGTCACTGGTTGTCCCACAATGCATAAAAGAGTTTGCTATAACAGTTGCTGTATGACACACGGAATTCCTCACTGCATCCTGGAAGAACAGGAACAATCAGTATCATCACTCAGCAAAAAATATGCCCAAGGTCGCTTAACATGGTTGCCAGTACACTAGAAAAATGGACTGTAATGTTCCTCAATTTAACCAGCAATTTCCCTGTAATCAGCTAATAGATTGCTAATACACTCTAACATATCCTCAAGCCATCTTCCCCATGCAAAATGATCCCTTCTGTGAGTTTCTTTCAAAGATGTGATTAGTCCAATTGACACTTAACGGGAGAACCCCCCCACCCCGTTTCCCAGAACTGAGCACTGCACAGTGTGCTGCTGTCATTTCCAGGCCGTTCCCAGAACTATATTGCAGAATCATTCCTGAGCACTCAACCAGCAGATGGAAAAGATTTTCCAATGCATTTGAAGTGTTGCTTGAAACAGATGAACCCACTAACAAGCAACCCCTACTACTTTTACTGATCATGTGCATCTTATTTCACATATAAAAAACTTCTCCTATGGTTTCTAGTAATCATTTAAGAGTTGAGTTTACCTGTAAGTTTTCATTTGCCCACCCCTGAGTAACACTTTCCAAAACAAAACCAGTCACTCCATTCACTAGCTCTGCCTACATTACGGTATCTGACTGGTTTTGTCTCCAACATGGAAATATTGGTCTTTTACTACATACCATAACTCCCTTAGCCAAGCTGAAGGTGTGGGCTCACATAACACCTCAACCAAGATACCAACATACTGTAACCTATAGTCCTGGCTGACTCCTCCCTTCCCAACCAGCAGCATTTGCAATGGATCTGACATGGAGCTAGAGGGTGAGTTTTGCCCATCTTACTGGACAGATGAAAAACAAACCCACAANAAAAAAAAAAAAAAAAGAAAAAAAAGGTGAGAAAAAGATTAGTTTCTATAACCCTATAACCAATCAGAAAAAAATAGAACATGGTCAAAACAAACACAGGATGAATCAGATAAATCCAAGACAACCATATTATATTTAACAAAGTCTCTTACCTTTGTGTTTTTGAGGATCATGAGGTCTGTATTGTTGTTTCGTATTAAAAACTGCAGATGTAACTCAATGGCCATTTCCCCACTTAAAATTTTAATCATTTTTGAGATCTGGTCCTTAGGCTCTGGGTTCTTCACATACAAGCAAAAAGGAGAAAAAAATTCCATCAGAATCCAACTACGGCTTTGTTAAAATACAATTCATGAGAACAATTCATGAGAAGCTGCTCTGGTATGTTCCCATCACCATATTCCAAAACCTATCAGGTTTTAGCACTAAAAAGACATTGTTTCTGTCCTTGGTGCACAAGCCCAAACCTCCCAGAAATCAAATCTTTTGTGCACAGCAGTGCAGGTGGGAAAAGAGACTCTCCAAAAAGAAATGTATTCTTTCATTGAAAGCAAAAGGGTATGGGTGACATCTGACATTCTGCAAGCTGCTGTTTGGCCTTACAGAGACAGTAAGTCTCCTGCTAGAGGCAAACCCTTTTATAAATGTGAACCTGTATTCCCATGGAAGCTTTCATAGACAGTGCCACAAAGCTACAATACTTTGCATGACCCTGCTGAGCAGCAGCATCATTCTTGTGAGCTATAAGCTTTATTTAGAACAACAGCTAGTAGAACTAGGAAACTTTAATACATTCATCTTACAGAGCTCTTTGAGAAGGACTCCTTCCTCATGATGGAACAGTTGAAAATGGATCTGTAGAAACTGAAGTTCCTTCTGAGCAGGGTGAAAAGCACAGTGCAGCTTTGTCCTGACATCGTTAGCAGGTCACAGACCAGCCAAGCATGAGTAGCTCAGCCTTTAAACTAATTCCTTCAATTATTTCTTTGTAGCCAGCATTCTGAATTGTGTAAGATTAAGCTAAAGAACATTTCTGACCACACAGATAGTTTTTGTGTACTTGGTACAGTCAGCAAAGCCAGTGCAGCAGAAACTGATTCAGGACATCTCTCCTGCACAGAAGCACTGTCAAGGTTCCTTGCTGGGGCAAGAAACTCAACCCCTTTTGTTTTCCTTGTGAAAAATAATTTGAAGAAAACACTTCTGTTTGCCCTTAATTAATTTTTAAGTGATCTGCGAGAATCTTTCAAGGATTCCCAAGTTCTGTTTGCAAACATTTACCATGGGGAAAAAGAAGAAAAAAAGAACAACAACTTGTCTTGGGTTTTACTTTCTTCTCTGGTAGCACTTCTTGTCTTCAGCATTGGAAGTGTCAGAATCGCATTAACTATTCTACGTGCCGAAATGCAGCCATATGCACATGGTAGAAGTGAACTCATTTTCTCCAATACTTTGGGAAAGAAACCGAACAAAAATATTCCAACCAACTGGCCCAGCAACCACAGCACCATCCCCTCGTGTCGTTCCTGCAGAACAGCCTCAGTTCTATCTAGTCAGAACTACAGCTGGACTTCTGATGGAGAAGAAAAAAAATGCATCAAGCTAATTCACTCCCTAAGAGTCTCAGCAGCAGTTAAATTTTAGGCTCTTTCTTCTGGAATGAGTTAATTGTTTCAATATCAAAAAGCAAACACATGAGCCAGATCCTTCTGTCTCCTTTTTCAGAATTCAGTAATTCCTAGTGAACTCTGACCATTTCCCATTCTGACACAGCTTTCAGTATCTGAACTGCTGGACTTTAAGTCAGATATTTGGCCCTCAGAGATCATCTGTCACCTTGTCTCCAAGACAGAAAAAGAAATCCATTCTCTATTAGCCAAATCAATTTAGCAATCCTAGAGATCCAAAGAGAACACATAAGAAAAACTAAGTAAGATCTATTTTGGAAATAGCACTCACAATTTCTGCAGACTTCCCTGCTGCACAAGTGCTTCCTGGTTTCTCTTCTGCTTCCATAGCATCACTGAAATAAAATAAATATGAAAAATGCATCACTTGCAACCAGTCAAGAAGAGCAATTATGGCTGAACATTGTCCTGAAGGAGTAGCCTGGAATTTGGAGACGATGACTGGAAAAGAGGACTTTGATAGAACAAGGGCTGACTATCTGGAGCTCACTGCTGAGCAGAAAACTCCTCCCCCACTCAATTTTCAGGGAACTTGAGGACAAAGGCCTGGAATACCCTACTTTCTTATTCCATCTACAGAGACAACAAAAAAAGATGCTTGTAGTGAATGAACAGACAGACACAGGCGAGAAAACAAGGTCAACAAACAAGGCATCAATGATAATTATATCTTCCCCCAGAAGCCTTGTGCTTGTCACTATCAGCATGGATACTAGAGTATTGACACGGAAATGAAACATATTAAGCTGTTGTTAGCACCTTGTTCTAACGCTTCACAGGCTGATATAAATTATTCTGTGTCTTTCCTTTTATTTCACTGGAAAAGAAGAGAGGAAGACGAAAATGCTTGCCATGCCTGTGTCACTGATTCAAAAGTATTTAAACCCAGCTCCAGTTTTTGGAACTCCAGTTCCAAAAATCCTTATATTTAACCAGCCTGGATCTAGGTGGGATTCTCCACCACACATTATCAAAGACAGTTCAGGGAGCAGGTTGTGCACAGACATGAGAGCTCTGGCAAAAGTACCAGTTAAGCATTCTATGGTGATTACAGAGCAAATGGAGAACAAACTTCTTCCATGCTGTCCCTGAGCTGGGCAGCAACCTTAGCAGAGATTGGCCAATTGTCCTGTAAGTCACCACAAGAAGAAATAAAGATGATGGAATGGTTAGTGCCAGTTTTGATTTTTCTTAACAGCAGCTTCCTGCAGTTAAGATCTATGATATTGACCACTGAGCATGTTTCAAAAAACTCAAAGTAAATTTGAACTACCTCTTTTGAACTGCAAGTATAAAAGGGTCTGTTGACACCACAGCATCACCTGAGCTCACTCTTCCCACAAGCTGTGATGTGAAACCAAACTTGCACATAGCTGTGATGAGCTTTTTCCCTGAACTTCCCCCTTCCTCAGCTTTGCAAGTCGCTGCAAAGACCACATAGCATCAGCATTCCCAAGTAACTCATGCTGTGGCTTAATTAATTACCGCTCATTAGCTGAGCCATAGAATAACTGCTCTGTGCTTATCTCAACTGCAAAGAAAAATCCCTTTAAAAAACAGTAGATTTTGGTAATACACAATTTTGTTTTGAGCAAATTGCACATCTTGCCTATTACTCTTGACTTAAATAAAGGGGAGTAATTTGACAGCTTGGAAAAAGCATCCATACATGGAATAGGAGCCTCCCTTAGAGCAGGATTGAAGCCAAACAATTCCACCTCCTCCCAAGTCAGTCCCCCCACCTGTCTTTCTCTGATCCAGGGACGGTGCCGGTGTTGGTGGATCCAGGCACGGAGGCGATGGGAGTTCCAACCGTGCGGAGATTCTGGATGACAGAAGACAGGAACTGCTGGCTTGCACTTTCATACAGGTCAAAGCAAATTTGGTAGGCCATGAGAAGGTTATCATCCTTCACCAGTTTTTCCAAGATGTCACTCACAGCCTGTGGGTCATCCAGGAATATGAGGCACTGAGCAGGAGAAAGGGAAGAACAGGAAAAAAAAACAAACAAAAAAAACAGAAGACATTAGATACTTCAGAATGAGAAAGCAACACTACCCAAGGCCATGCTCCAATGCCCTCACATCTGCTGCTTCCACAGAACATCCCCTTCAAAGAAAGAAAATTTCTCTTTCATTGAAGACAATAGAAAACTCAGAAGAGTTTTCATAGAAAAACAAGACTTGTCCTACTAACCACAGAAATTTCGAAAGCACATTGAAGAAGCACCAGTCATTCTGTAGGGATGTGTCAGTTGAAATTAAACAGGCATAACACTGAGTCATGTGTATGTGGCACATCAAGACTGGCAAAGACCTGAGAACATCTGAGTAACTTCACAACTGGTTCTCTAAACACTTTTAGACAATGGCTTACCAAAAAAACAAAGCACTGGAAATGTTCTTGTGAGGAATAAATAAAATTCCAAGCTGTGAACCTACCATCTGATACTCCCTACACAGGCTTAAAATATTCTGTCAGAGTTGTCTGGGTCCTCAAACTGCCTTCGAATGCATTTCTTTCTCTACAAATTGACCAAATATGCAATATTTACATCTCTTTTTCAAGTTGGTCTCACTCTGATATATGTTGGAAGCACGCAACCAGGAAAAGATATTTCATTTAACTGAACAAAAGACAGAGAACAGGTAGATGTCAAGCCAAATATACCCAAAGAAGAGTAACTTTTTACTATCTTTAAACATGACTTTGAAAATTTTACCTGACACACATTGATGAAGTCTGGTTTCTCCAGATTCATGTAGATTTTAACTAGAACTCTCAAGACTTTATTACGAAACTGTTTATTCTGCATCAAAGACATACACAGCTTCAAGCTGTAGGCCAGCATCCCAGGAACATCGTTCTGAAATAAAATTCAGGGATTATCAAACATGGGTTTAGACTGACAAGTAGGATTTAGAAAGGAAAATAAAGCTACCCCTTTTCTATTTTGAAAAGCAGAGCAAATATGTGCATATAAATCTTCACAGTTTTCTTTCCCATTTTCAGAAAAGCTTATATACAGCTGCATTGCAGTTTAAAGAAAAAGCACTATAAAAAACCCTGCAGGACCAATATTTAATTCAGAAGTTAAAACATGCAAAATATTAACCTACAAGTATAACACCTATTTCCCCTTCACCCTTCTTGTTCAATCAGTTTTGAATGCAGTGAAATTCACTGCACTAACATAAAATGTCAGCAAAACAAACCATGCACCAAGAAAAGATCAAGCCTGAGAAACAGATTTGGTTACTAGACCTCAGAAAGGTAATTCAAAATTGGGGATTTATAATGGGTAAGTTAGTAAATGCATGGGACAACAAAGAGAACAAAAAAAGCAAGATGGATGTCTTATGATTATCACTCATACACAGAAATGGGAGACATCCAAACATACGTAAAAGTTGCAAACTGTAAAGCAGTACAGTTTAAAGGATTCAAGCTATGTGTCTGGCATATGATTGAGATACTACAGCATAACAAGATTGCACACAGCTGCTGAGCTGCTGCAAATGACTACAGGCCTGCTTCTCTTACTGCCACTAACAGTAACATGACTTACCTTAAACCCTCAGTGAAACATGTTAAAGCCAAGCTGCACTGCCTCAGAGTCAGGGCAGGCCAAGACTGCACACAGCCACTTAGTGAAAATTAGAGCAGCTCACCTAGCTACTGGAGTTTTTTCTTTTGCTTGCCATTAATAAATCACTTATCCAGCCCTACGGATCCCTTCCCACAGTGAATTACAGCAGATGACAGGCACAGCTAAATAAAAGAGCTGTTCTTACATTATGCCAGTATAGTATCTCTGCCAGTAGCTGACAGGGAATACCTTAAGAACAGGGCACATAGCATAGCTTCTTGGGAATATTTTCCCATCAACTTGCAGCTCAAGGATTTCCTAAAGGTAGGGAGGGATCTTCCTATACTTGACAGCCCTGACTGGCTCTGCCTTCCAAGAACATGCTGAACTGAACACCCCTGAGTTTAAATAAAAGGGATCTTTTATTCTGTTCATACAAAACAGGGCAAGTTCCACAGCAACGTGGATCTTGCACTTGACTTCTGGATCCATACCTGGAAAAGCCTAGCTACAGGCACCTCCTGTCTCTTGCACATACCGACTCAAGGATGGTTTTCTCAAAGATGTCCAGCCTGCGTGTCTCCAGAGCGATGCCAATGGCCTGCTTGTACTTGTGGTCATCCAAGCACCGCTGGAACATTTTGTTCACTATCCCTTCTAGCCTCTCATCCACGGGTTTCTTCTCCCCTTCCGGCAGCTCCGCATTCTCCACACACTGCTTGGTGTAGTGGTCGATACATTTTGCTGAAGAGATAACGAACAAATATGGGGGAAATAGTCAAGTTCCCAGATTTTTGCAGTTTGTACCAGTGAAGAGACCAGCACGTGCATGAACATGATCTACCAGCAAGTACAGTGCATGGGAAATTACACATTTGTGTAGTTGTATACAGAGAGTAGAGGAAAATACTTCTATTATCTCCTAACAAACTCTGATTTTAGTGCTGAAATCAAGTAGGTATTTTAAAAATTGAACCAAGGATATGATCTTTGTTCAAGTGTCATGTTAAATAAATTAGAAAACAGCAGTAGACTTCCTAGCTCCACTGCAAGCACCAGCTGGGGAGACTGGAAGCCAACCCAGGTCCATCATATCCTGTACAACGCAAGTGACTCCAGCAGATGAGATTTTTAAAAGGCATTCATGTTATACCTGCAGTCAACTGGTGACTTGCTGTTGTGGGTGGATAAACACAATTGTCCCCCTCAGTTAGGTGTGCAGCTACACTTACTAGTCAATTATTTTCAAAGTCATGCTGAAATTGATAATAACATCAGCACACAAATGAGAGAAAGGACAATAAACAACCAAAGCAATTTTCTTATTAGGAATTCACTATAGAATAAGGATTAAAAACAGGAAAAAAATTCCAGAACTCCTAAGTCAATTCCATTACAGAATCCCAAACCATAAGAAAGAAAGTACAAATAAACTGGGTAAAATTAGTTGCAGCATCAGTTTAAATGAACACAAAGACAGCAAGAAAAATACAGAGAAAAAAGCTAAACCAAGTAAAATTTCCAAGTTACAGATGCTTTGACAACACAAGAGCTTTTCTTTTGCAGCAACAGTTCTTTACCAATGATCGTCTCCACATATTCCGAGTTGTCATTGACATTGAAGAGGTCACCAGCTCCCAGGGCATAGTTCAGGGATTCCTCAAAGGCTCCCAGGTGGTAAAAAACTTTAGAAGCAACCAGAGCAGCAAACTGGCGGCTCCGAAAGCCCTCATCTTCATAGAGAACTTCACTGCAGAGGAGGGAGAGAAGAGCATCAGCTCTGTGTGCTCAGATCTCTTTAAGACCACATGACAAGTACAGGTTTGACTGAACTTGCATCTTTGGGACCACAGCTCCAACCCCAGATCCACACACATTAGTGCTTTCTAGGAAATATGGAGCTGCATGCTGTACTAGCCATTGTCAAGAAACTAAAACTACATCCATTTTATAGCTCGTGTTCTTTTTAAGCAGTATTAAGTGTCTTCTCTTACATTTTGTCCACTGACTCAGAGATCTCTGCCCAGAAGTCATTGACAACAGCATTCAACTTGTGAAGAGCAAACTCCTACCAAATAAAAAAAAAGTTATATTGCATTAAAAATGCATTTATCACCTTTCCCCAGTAAAAATGAAGTACATTCTAGGATGGATATCATAAACACTGACCCATTTCAACAGCAAATTCTATTTTAAAAGGTCTTTGCAAGCATTCACTAATCTTTGCAAGTCTTTTGCAAATAAAGAGCTGTTCACTTAACAGGTAAGACAACTCTAGCATTCCTTCCCAAGGCCTCTCTGTTGTGAATGACTGGCTGAAGTGTCTGAGAGATGAAATTCCTTCAAATACAAAGATTTCAAAGTCTTTGTGACAACCTTTGTGTAGCACATGGAATCAATCTGTGGCCTAAAGCAGCCAACTCTATTTATCTATACAGACACAGTACTTTAGCTGATAAACAAACCAGAATCAGCCCACTTGCAATCAGTTCACAGCAAAAGCAGGGATCATTCAGATCCATCACTACCTATGTCTGTATCCAAGAAAAACAATTAGGTAATTGCAGATATTAAAAAGTGCACCTTCCATCAACACACCACCACTTTCAGTGTTGGTGTTCTGTGGATTCACTCTCTGTGCACTGGAAAGTTTCTGTTGCTGTTTTCTTCTTCTCATACTACTACTGTGATTTTTTTCCAAGTGAAAACTGCAACTGTGATTTTGTTCTACATCGGTTAAATTATTCTAAAAACTTAAGATGCTCTTCAGCTTTGAATTTTACATAGTCAAAATGCAGTCTCTGGAATAATTTTAAGTTACAAAGCCCCATTATCATCAGAGAGCTGAGAGCTTTCATTAATAGAGATTTTTGCACTGGAAGTTCCAGTTTGATCCATGTTCAAAACAAGGAAGTTTACAATCTGTTATCATTTATTTAAGCCCTTTCTTTCAGCTTTCAGGCACAATTTGGTGCCCACCTGTTGCTGTCTGACCATAAATTACTGAGATGTGCTCCTTTTTGATTTTAAGCTCTCCGAATAATGTATTAACTGTTATTTGGTCTCAGATGTAAGAGCTTACCTTGAGCTGTGGCTCCTCTTCATCCAGAAGAGAGATAATTCCAGCTGAAAAACAAAATCATAGTTAATTTTGATCTCTCTGTATCAAAAGTAAGCTTGTCATTTAGCTTCAAAACCAACAGAACAGGAAAGAAGGCTGTCTCTGGAATGCTGATTTTAAATCTTCAGTAGAAAACTTCAAAGATCAGATTCAAGTTTGTATTAAACATGATGTAAAATAGTTCAGAATTTATAACTAGAAAAGTACATAGTTTATAAAAGATCATCATTCTAAGAGGAAAACAGAATTTTTCCATGCCAAGGAACTTGGCCTCACGGATAGGAGGAGATGTTCTACCCCACAGCTTTAGCAAGACTCCTGATGCTGTCCCAGAACATTTGTAAAAACAGCTACAGAAATATCGTTCAACTGACATGACTGAGAGGCTCACAGGAGCTCAATCTGAAGCACAGGGATAGGTTGTTTCACTGTCAGACTGCAAAGATGCAACAGAAAGGGTTGGAATATGATCTGATCAAAGTCCAACACAATTCACTGCTTTAAATCTTTAATCTGTTGTACAGCTTGACAACCTCTTTAAATCTGAAAAAGCACATGAAACTGGAAAGGCCAGCAAGACTATGGAGGGCTGAACTGGGCTTCCAAAAAATCTTGACAAATCTAAAAGGAGCACGTGCAGGTCCAACCCAAAATGTACAAATATAGAATCTGAACAGTGCAGAGGGTTAAGATGAAGTATGATCAATAATATCATTTAGCTGCAGCGGGAGGCAGAGAACCCAAACCTCCCACAGATGTGTAAGTGAGAGCAGTCTTTGGCAGATCCATGAGGCACCTTCCCTCCCCTTGGCACCCTCTGGCCAGACCCTGTGCCCAGTGCTGGGCACCACATTTGAGTCAAGAGCAAACCAGGGTGTTTAGAGCTAGGCAGAAAGAACAGGGAGCTCTGGCAGTCAGCTCCTGAAAGGTGGCTGGAGGCTTGTAACTGGTTGGTCTAGAGAAATCTGGGAAGGGTGCAGAGTTCACAGCAGCTGCCAGCAGGAAGGGAATAATCTGATCTTTGTGTCAGATACGAACAGGAACAGTAAAACCAAACTTTAGTAAAGCCTCAAACAATGAGGTTTGATGATACAAAAAGTTTTCTCACAGAAACACATTTATTCCTTTGCCTAATGAAGTCACAGAACCTCCATTATCAGCGACTGTTTTTAAAAACCAGGTTAGACACACATCCATCAGTAAGAGGAATTGAAGGAACACCAATATGGCTCGCAGGCAAAGAAAGCAGATTCAGCAGCCATCTCACTGTGCTCCTTTCTGCATCTCTACACCAAATGTTTGCTTTGTTTATTACTATTATTATTATTACTATTATTATTTTAAATAAGTTCCTCCATTTACCGGATCTATCAGGAGGAAGCAATCTCACTCCTACACACCGCCTACATACCTCGCTCCAACATACCCTTTTTACATTTTTTTAGTGCCTCTAAAATGAATTCCTACCTTTTTTTTTCAATTAAAATAAAGACTTAAGCAAAACAAAGGGTTCAGGAAGAGAAAGCTACCTGGACACTGTCATCCTCTGCACTTTCTCTTGCCAAGCCACAACCAGCCGCATGTTAATTTCTGGCCTGAGTATTTTAGGAAATACTTCCCAAATTTTTTTACACTATCAAGTTCCCAATAGACGCACAAACACCGCGTAACATCCAATTCCTTACACGCTTCATTATCCCGCACCCCTTAGACTGACGTTTCCTCTACAAGGCATTTGCGTTTCTGAACTCCAGACTCCTTCCTCTTCCCCCTCTCAAGTCCCTGCTGCACCTCCCGAGAGCCCTCCGGTTTTACACCGAAATGCGCTGTTCAGTCGAAGCAGCTGAACCCTCCCGCTCACACCGCGGGATCCCCGCACCGCTGCCAGGGGACCCCCAAAGCCACCGGAGCCCTCGTGAGACACTGACAGGAGACGGACACGGCACCGGGCTTCAAGAGCCGGTCGTGCCGGACCGCCGGGCACCAGGGCGGCCTCTCTCTGCCGTCCGGGGATAACCGGGGCGGGGGAGCCCCGTGACGGGCGGCCCCGCGGAGCCGCGGCGGTGCCCAGTCACGGCCCTGACTCAGCGAAACCCCGGCGGACAACGCCGCCCCGCGCCGCTGCCTCACCGGCTGAGGTGATCATGGTGCCGCCCAGCTGCCCTTAGAGGGGGGGTCGGGGAGGTCCGAAGGGTCTGGGGGTCGGGTCGGGTCCGGTCCGGCCCAACCGCGGTGCCGCCGCCGCCGCCGCCGCTGCCCGGCCCGGAAGTGCCGCCAAGGGCCTCTTCCGGCGGCTCCGCGCTGCGCCCGGGAGAGGTGCCCGTGTGATCGCCTGCGCGGGACGGCGGAGAAACAGGCAGGCAGCAGCGGGGCGGGCCTTCCGCCGGGGGCCTCGCACCGTCCGCGGCCCCTCACGGACACCCCGCGGGCCTCACGGGGCTCCCCCACAGCCCCCACGGGCTCCTCACGACCTCCCACGGCGCAAACCCCACAGCACTGCCTGGGCGAGCGGGGCCGCGGGGCCGGAGCTGTGACTTCTCCACGAGTGACCCCGCCGGTGCCCGTGTTTGCGCCGTGCCCAGAGAAGCGGCTGCTTCCCCCACCAGGACAGGCCGCCCGCAATGGGAGGGCATCTTTGGGGACACAGCGTGTCCCATGGCAGTGCAGGCATCAGCGGTTTTATCCCATGGATTTAAGGTCTCTGCGGGGCCCTGACTCCTCTCATATTTCCGTGGGGAAAGGTCTCACCCACCCAACCCCATTTGTCCCTTAAAAGGGAAGCACAGGTAGAGATGAGTCTTGACAGGCCCCATTCATCACGTCAGAGCATAGGGCACTGTCCAGATCTGCACAGACACGGACCTGACACCCCAGCTGTGGAGGAGTGTGGAGTTTTTTGGCTCGTGCTTTGGTTCTGGTGCAGACAGATGGGACACACAGGCTGGTGGATTTGCACCAAGGAAAGTCCAGCTCAGGAGCAGCGATGCCAAGCAAGAGACCAAAGTGCCCAGATCTCGGCAGCAGTCGTTTCTCCTTGTTGCTACCGAATAGGAAAAAATACCCTCTGAAGGGCTTGAATTCCATCAAGATGCATAATGGTATCAGTTAGTGAAAGTTATTCATTAAAGTTATTAATGAAAGCTTATCAGAGCCCTACCCACAATGCTGAGAGGGGCTCTGCACTCTTGGACAACTGGGAAGATCTCCAGCCTTCTCCATTGCCCTAGTTGGGCTGCACTCAGTTCTGCTGATCTTCTGCATATCAGACACAGGGGTCACTTCCATTCCATCCCAATAGCCAGTTTTTTCAAACCAAGATAAATATGAGGTAATCCATGCATAATGTTTTTTTAATGATAACACCACGGCAAACAAATAAGCACATTCCAATTCAGAAATTAAATGTCTTTATTCTTACAACAAGCACATAACAGTGCCCTTAGATTATTCAATCAATGAAAGATGTAAAACTATCTGCTTACACCTCCAAGTGAACAGATAGTGAAAAAAGAAAAGAGAAAAATAAAGTATTCAAGTCACTTTTATTCCTCAGTCAAAGAAAAACAACACTTTTGGTCAAACATATTCTTGCTTACACCTCCTAAAAGCCAGGCAGTTTATCCACTTCCGCAAGTCTCCTTGCAAGGGTAAATCTGCGTGGCAAGATTTACCTAAAAATTACCAATAAATAAATCCAGTGGATTTGCATCACTAAGGGAGGTTTAACAGCCAATCTTTGTTCTTGGGCCACCTCTTCATTGGTGAATTCCTGACAGCAAAGGCCAAATGCTGGAAGAAAATAAAGATTCCTACTGGCAAGTCCTGCTGGACCCACCTAACCCAGGGCTTTATTGGGAATACAGACCTGCCCAGTAACCTGGGCTGTGCAGGGATGGAGCAGGAGGGAACCTTCATCTCACCAAGATGTGCTGAGTGCTCCGTGCTGAAACCCGGGGTCAGGAATACAGCCACTCACGCCAAGTCACTTGGCTACATATGTATTTCCACAGGTCATAAGCACAGAAATCCTACAGAAATCCTGGAGGCTGGAAGGAGAGTGGGTCAGTGCCCTCTCTGCAGAGCAGCATCCTCTGCTCCAGGTAAGAGCTAGAGGGATGCCAAAGGCAAACTGCTGAGAGAGGGTGCTGGCCAGAGCTGGCAGGACTCCAGACACTTCAGCTGCCAGTGGGAAAAAAGGAGCCAGAGAGAGGACAGACATGCACAGAGGATGTACTTTGGCAATTAACCCAGAGACGAGGTAGGCAGGTTGAAGTTTCTGATCTGAGCTGGAGGAAACTCCTAAAGGAAAGCCAGCCCCAAACAAAACCCAGCAGCTTGTGCTCAAACAAGACCTGTTTTATGATGCATAAAGAATTTAAAAGATATTTGTAGCATTAGAGTAATATTCCTCATAAACCAAGGATTTCTAGTTAATTGTGTTTCCCCACAGGCTACAGGCAGCCCTTTGGAACTACTTAAATAGATAATTTTTATATTTTCATATTTATTTATGAAACAGGCACATCTTGTTGTGCTGCAGGCACCTCCAAGGTGTGCCACCACACCTGTGGAGACGTCCCAGATAAGATGGCCCTCTCCTGTAGCCCCATCTAGCACCAGCCACACCTTAGTGCCCACCTGCCACCCCTCCAACCCAGGCATCCCTCAGTCAGTCTGTGAGCACCAGGACAAACCAGAGGGACAGATCCTGCTCCCAAACCCCACCCTGCTCTAGATGCCATTACTGTCAGTATCTTTTATTTTATTCACCTAAGGTGGGCTGTTACTGCATTCTTCATGTTACACTGTTACACTCAAGCCTTTTCAGTAGCTGGTAGATCCAAGAGCTCACATTTAGTCCCACTGCAGTCTCCGAGCCACTGCGTTACTTGTCTTCTTTTTTCTTTTTTTTAAGAGGGTGGGAACTTCCAAGCACCAATAAAACAGGAAAACGAGGCAGCAGAATCGGTCTGCCAGAGAGGCCAGCCCCAGCAACCTCAGCAGGGAACTTTGCTCAGAATTAGAAAACATTCCTCATTCTTCAAACACGTGGCTGCATTTCACACTCAAAGTCCCAACGTCATTTTGCCCAGGATATGGGGTACATCCCCAAAGGACTTCTCAGAAGCCCAGTGTCCAGCAGCAGCTCCAGATACCCCAGGGCAGCAGGGCACAGCAGGGAATGGCTCTCTGGCACAGACCCCAGGGGCTGTCAGCAGCTACAAAAGACCCTGATGAGTTCAGCCAAGCAGCTTTTCCCTGAAGCTGTGGGTCCTTGGAGGAGAGGGCCTGCACCAGCTCCTCCTCCCACTGCTCCAAATCCACTGGGCAGATCTGGGATGTGGACTCTGCTGTGTGCCCAGCAGCTCTAAGTGCCTGTACCTCCAGCAGCTTCTTCGCAGTTTCCATTGGGGGACAGGCTGGCCAAAGCCACTTCTTCCTCAGGGTCCTGCAGGTCATCTGCAGGGAGCAGAGAGAAGTCAAGGGAGACCCTGAATGGAAAACCCCTCCTCCCAGAAAATGTAACTTAGGATGAAAAGAAAGCATAGGCTGAAGCAATTGATATATACTCACAACCTAAGCATAGCTAATATTTTTTCAAAACTGATTTTCATTTTGTTTTACAAACTCAACATTGCTTCAGCAAATAGAGCAAAGAAGCACAGGGCCCAGCTCCTGGCCTCCTGAAATCTCAGCAATCTCAGAACAAGTTGCATGGCCATAGGGTATCACCTCCCTGGCACTGACAGTGAGATCACGCACTTCAGTTTTCTGACCATGGAGAGTGGGTCTCACATGTCTCACATTTCTCAAAGCTGCATAAATTGGGCATTTTAGTTGTTTTGTCTGACTCTTATGCTCTTTAAGGATTTTATGTATTTTAGAGGCATTTGGACAAGGCCCTTAATAGCATCCTTTAACATCTGGTCAGCCCTGAAGTGGTCA
>VZRV01011020.1:6645-25199 GCA_013398115.1 Falcunculus frontatus | reverse complement strand
GCCAGTGTCAAACCACAACAGCCTCTCTCTGCTTCAGCCTTTTCCATGTTATCAGCTTCATTTGGCTCAGCTTGGTGTGTCCACATTCAGAGAAATATCAAGGAAGCAAACTGGCAGTGTCAGATGGAATGTTTTGTCTTATGCTCAAGAGAATTTTGATTCCCATCCACTTCCAGGTGGGAAAGGTGGGATGGTTTAAGAGCATATGAGTGCAATATAAGGTGTCTTCTATCTAGGCTGCCCTACCTGTCAGCCAGAAAGCCTGTGGGAGTGTGTCCTGTTCCCAGTGGGGCAATTGCCAGAGCAGAAATACCAGATCTAGTCCAGGCAAGGCAGAAGGGATGTGAGCTGTGGGACCTCGTTCAGTTGCTGTGGCCCTGGATCTCATCCTAGTCAGGGGTCAGAGAAAAGGGCATTGGGAAAGCCAAATTTGCCTTTGTTCCAAGGAAGGGTTTCCACTTTCAGGACGAGCCATGTTTGCAGCATGGAGCAGAGAAACGTGAACGTGGTCTGTGTGCCCCTTTTGGGCACAGGTGTGTCTGTCCCCAGTGGCTGTGCCCTCCCTCACAGCTTCTGCTCTGGCCTGGCTCAAATTGTGTCCCGGTGATTCTGTGACAGCTTGTGTCCCCTGTGCCTGCTGGAGGCTCCTGGAAAGGCCCCCTGACTCTTCATCACAGATGCGAGGAAAAGGCTGGGCAGGTGGGAAGCAGGACAGGAGGAAACATTTTATCATTAATGTTTAAACCAGTTTTCAGAAATGCAAAGCAAAGCCCTCCCTCACGCCAGTACATCATAGGTGGATGCTCAGCTGTGGGAGTTGTTGCTCTGTGGGATGCAGGTACCATCACAGCAGGAAGAATAAACCAGGGACAGCTGAGTAGAACAGCACCTGAAGGGCTGTGGGAACACCTGAGGGGCTGTGGGACTGAGGGGCTGGGGAAGCACACCCCAGTCACTGCCAGTAGTGGGTGCAGAGGGTCCTACTGTGACCCTAAAGCTTTAGAGTTCAGTGTGGTTTGCAGGTGAGTTCTGGACCACCCAGCAGTTGACCAAGTCTGTACTACCTGGGCAGGAGTGTGGGCATTCCTTGCTCAGTGTTTGATCCTGGGAAAACCCACAGGCTGTGTCCATCACAGGAAAGGTGCATTTGGATTCAAGTTAAAAATTATCAATTTTAATGTAACTTTTCTAGAGGTTTCTTGTTTGAGTTTCTGTTTGGTTGGCTTTGGGGTTTTTGTTTGGTTGGAGTGCTTTGATTTTTTTGTTTCTCTGAGGTAACTTCCCCAGTCTTTTTTCCTTGTGCAGTTCCTGCTGTGTTTCCTGCTGTCCCTTTCCAGGGGCTCTTGAACTGAAAGGGGTCATTGGGCAGACTCTGACGTGTCCAGTGACTGTGGACTGAGGGTGTTTCAAGGACTTCTTTAGAATCCAGAAGGGCCTATAGCAAGGAGGACTGAGGGGCTCACAGCCTTTCTGGGTAGGAGCAGCAGGCCAACCCAACAGGTGGGTTACGGAAACATTTCTTTCCCTGAAGAATAAAATCAGCATGTGTTGTGCACTAAGAAATGGCCAACTGCTCCCAACAAGGCTGTGTGCCTCCTAGTCCCAGTTCTGACTCTCCAGTGGGTTTCTTTGGGAACATACTGGATATTGCTGGGTATCTCTTGGTGACTGAGCTACAGATGAGCATGTTTGGGTCCAGCCAGCGTAGGTTGTGTGACTTCAGGTGTGACCTGCCTGTGTCATCTCCCTTGCCCCAGTAGCCCCTGCTCCTTGCTCTGCCACAGTGTTGGACACTGCTGTGCCTCATGTACGCACCTGCAGATTTGGCCATTACCCACACAATCATTTGAGCTTGGACCCAGCTGCAGAGCCCCTCCTGGAAGAGGTGACTGGGGCAGCAGCAGTAGTCCCATGTCCCCAGCCAGTTTTCAGCCACCGTCACCCAGAGCCACACCACACACAGCAGCTGCACAGGTAGATTTTTCTGGCCATAAAGCAAAGTGTTTCTGGTGAGGAGTTCAGTGCCACCAGCTCACAGCTCAGTGCTGAGACATCCCTGTCTGACTGCAGCACTGAGGCCATGGGTGGCCTGTGCAAGCCACTGTGCTTATGTACAGAGTGCTGCAGAGCCTTCCTGGCAGCCTGGGGAAACCCAGCAGACATCAGATTTAAAACTAAAGCATGTGGGGAGGGTGGATGGTGTGACAGCTCCTCTGCCCAGGCCAGGTTATGCAGTCCAAGGCACTGCCCTTGTTCTGCACAGGGCCTGACTCAGACCCGGGGCAGCCCTAAGGCAGAGCTCCTGGCCATGCTCAAGGCCAGCACGTCTGGCACCACGTGAATTTGCGTTTTGCAGAGTTCCCTGGCAGTCACACAGCTGCAGCAGGTCCTGTGCTGAGCTCAGCACATGGCATCTGGGAAATAAAGACAGAATCCTGGACCTGTAGCCTCATTCCTGACTTTATTTTGCCATTCTGCCAACAGTGAAACGCTGAGATGAGTGATGGCAGTGTGCCATATGCTTGGGCTGGGAGCCCCAGGCTCACTGTGCTGTCACAGACGTCCCACGGACGGACACTGCAGTGCCAGCACCATGCCGGCAGCCTGTCGCAGCCCTGGCATTGCTCAGGCGTTGTTGCCTGGGGAGCCTGGTGTGCCACTCACCCGCACGACCTTCCTCAGGGCCCCCCATACCTCCTGATTGCAAAGGCTGTAGATGAGGGGGTTGAGCATGGGGGTGATGATGCAGTACAACGTGGATACCAATGTGTCAGCTGCCGGTGAGTAGCCCGAGCTGGGCCGGTTGTAGTTCAGGTTGGCTGCCACGAAGTACAGGGTGACCACGAGCAGGTGGGCAGAGCACGTGGAGAAGGCCTTGCGCCGGCTGGTGGCCAGTGGCATCCCGAGGATGGTGGCCAGGATGCAAAGGTAGGAGATTATGACAAGCAGGAAGGGACTGAGTCCCACAAAGATGCTGGAGACATGGAGGGCCAGCTCATTGGGGCGGGTATCGCTGCAGGCGGCCCCCAGCAGTGGCGGCACATCGCAGAAGATGTGCTGGAGCTGGGCAGCCCCGCAGAATGAGAGCCGGGTGGCCAGGAGAGTGTGCACAGCTGAGTCCAGCAGCCCCCAGAGCCAACAGCCGGCAGCAGCCATCGCACAGGCGCTGCGGCTCATGGCCTGGGCGTAGTGCAGGGGCTGGCACACAGCTGCGTAGCGGTCGTAGGCCATGACAGCCAGCAGCGCGCACTCGGCCCCCGCGCACCACATCAGGAAGAACATCTGCGCCAGGCACCCGCGGTAGGAGATGGTCGCCTGTGGGCGCAGAGCGTTTGCCAGGATCTTGGGCACCGTCACTGATGAGTAGCAAAGGTCTAGGCAGGACAGGTGACTAAGGAAGAAGTACATGGGGCTGTGGAGATGGGGATCCAGGGATATGAGGAAGAGTATTGCAGAGTTCCCCAGCAGCGTGGCCAGGTAAATGGCCAGGAAAAGAGCAAAGAGGAAGGGCTGGCCGTGGGAAAAGCCCAGGAGCACAAACTCCGTCACTTGTGTCTGGTTCATGCCTTCCATGGGGCAAGCTGGGTCAGTCTTTGGCCAGAAGTGAGCACTGGGGGGGGAGGGGAGGACTGTGAGCCAGCGAATTAGAGCACAGCCCACCATGAAGCCAGGGGTTCGCTGGTGGTATGGCCCTGATCCCATCTCCCTAGCGGTGGAAAGTTTCCCGTGTCCAGATTTCACAAACACTGGGATTTTGGAGTCCAAAGAGCTGCCATCCAGTGTTGGGTACCTGACTGCAGAAGCACACAGAAAAACCCAAGAGCAGGGGGCATCCACCCACACCTCTTGGACTTCCTTGCCAACCCAACCCCTAGTCCTGATGATTATTCCAAGCATGTGTCTCTCCCCCTCCTGGATGTATTTATGGTGACTAAATGCTTCCCTGCCCCTGGACAGGTCACAGCATTCCCCAGATGCCACAGCCACTAAGCTTGCTCTTCCCCATCCCTGGGCTGGAGATATGGCATCACCCTGCCCCAGTTAAAAGAATATCTTTTTTCTTTATCCTGTTTTCCTGCTCTGTGACAACCAGGACTCACACAGCAGGGGTTCCACTTACAAAAGTACAGGTTCCAGCACAGGGCGACTCACCACATGGAGTTTGTTGAGCCACAGGAAAATTTAAGCCATCAGGGATCTCTTGGCCTGGACCTCCCAACCTTTTTTCCATCATCCTATTTCAATTTTCACCCTGACACAAGGGTTTTGCTCACTGGCACATGGAGCTGTGATCACTATGTCCAAGAGATGGAGGAGGCACAAGGAAGCATTTACGGTTCAGAACCTCAGCCAAGGGCACTTACGGCCAGGGCTGCTGCTGCCCACCCTGCCCATGCCATGGAATCCATAGGTAGGGCCAAGGTGCTTCAGTGGGCAAATACAGTGGGCAAAGACCAAAAAAAGAAGAAAGAAAGAAAAAATAAAGCATCCCCTTCCTCTTTATAGACATACTTTTAGCAACAGAAGTCAATTGTCGTGTCTCTTCAGGAGATTAAACAACCCAATTAAATTTCAGGTTGGTACCCTTGCTTTAGACCCATTAATCTGGTTTTAATTTCCCTGCCCGAAGCCTATATCTGTGCATCAGTCATGTGTTTATAAAATTAAGTGCTGGAGAATTCACTGCTTCTGTTGGGAGTTTGTTTCTTATAGCTGCTTACCACAGGAAACTGTCAAAGCACTGTTAAAATTGTGCACTTTTTCCTATTGGAATTGCTCTGGTCAGTTCTGTCTCATTCATAACTTTCAGGTCCTCCAGCTGAAGACTGTCCTGTTCTGAGGGTATTTTCTCCTTGTGCACTAGGAGCAATACCAGAGTTTGCTAAGCAGAAGCAGAATTAAGTTCTGATTCATTTCTCTTTCACTTGCTAGTTTTCCAACATCTTTTAAAAAACTGAGAGGAAAATGTTCAGTCAGAAGATGAGTTCTTTCTTGCCTGGCACAGTGACATCCTAACTTGTCACTCCATCCAGGATGTGCCAGCCTGGGAAACCTCTGCCGGGGCAAGCTCTCACGCTGTTGTCCAGATCAACATATTCTTTAACTACTAATCTTGCACACATTGGGGTTTTTTAAATTACTAATTCTGCACGCATTGGAGAGGGACACAAGGACTATACTATCCCACGGTCTGGAAATCTCAGACCATTGCTTTTCCTCCAGCTCCAGCCTGAGCCAAGAGCATTCTGATGAAGGAATAGCCCAGCCTGCCTGTCCCAGTGCTGCGGCTGGGAGGGGTCCTGGGGGGGTGAAAGCTGGGGGAGCCCGTGGTGCGATTCCCTGGGAATTGCCTCCAGCCTCCCACTGTCCCTGCTGCAGTGCCACACAGTGTGTACATGGATCTGTGTTCACTGGAAATTCGGGCTGTGTGAGCTGTCACAGCACTCAGGCAGCTGCTTTGTGAGGGCATAGGTACCCTGTTGTGTGGGGTGAGAGGGGAAGCCTCTGTCCAGGACCTGCCTGGATGCTACTCCTACTGACATGTTCATCAGAGGTAGGAGGCTGCTGACAGGTGAACCTGGCATTGGCAAAGGTGGGGACCTGCCTGTTGCATAGGGGACTTCAGGGACCAGAGTGATAAAAACGTGAATAAATTCAGTAGTAGGAGATTGGGCATATAAAGGTTAGTCACCTGTTCATGCTCCAAACTGGGGATCAACACCTGGAAAAAACAGCAGGTGAGCAAGAGGTGTGTGAGCCCATCATACCGGGAAATGAACCTTGAGCCCTGCATGGACCATGGGTGCACAGCAGTGACCCTGTGTGTCACAGAATGCAGGGAATGGTCAATGTCACTGCAGGAGGGGCAGCAAGGGCTGGAGAGCTCAGCTGGTGCCCTCCCCAGGCTGACAAATCCAGGCTGGACCAGACATGGAACTCCAGGCCTGTGGAGCAGCCACAAGAATGTACAGAGGAATGACCCTGACTTCCACCCTGGTGTGGAGCGATGTGGCAGTCAGCAAACACAGCCACAGTTCAGAGATGCCAGATTTAATCCATTTGTCTTCAGACATCCTGCGCACCAAGGAATAGGAAGATGTGGGAGGAGAATCTCCCTATCTCCCTTGGACTGCACAGGAATGAGCCTGGAAAGAGCCTCCACCTTCCTCGACCCTTTTCCTCCCTCTCTCACTTGCACTGAAGGCGATATCTCATGGTAACTCCTGACTGACCAGGTGTTACCCTGTGCAGGTACCAGAGCAGGTACACACACTCTGCCCAGGCAGACAAGGCCAGAAAGGCTGGATGGGGAGCAGAGGAGGAACACAGATGCCACCAGTGCCAGTCAGGTTCCTGTCCTTCCCTCTGGAGATGGGAGGGACCCTTGTGACAGTGACATATGAGCCCGAGACCCAGCTCTGCTCTGGTGCACTCCCTGAAGCAGGGGACCTTCTGCATAATTCCAGCATTTTGGGGACCATTCTGTCACACTTCCTCGTGCAGGAGCACATCTGTGCTCCGTAGCCAGCCAGGGAAGCTGCTCCTGCAGGAGGATGTGGTTCTCCTCACCAGGCCACTGCATCCATACTCAGGTGAGCAGAGCAGGTAGCCCGGAGCATACGGCCCTGGGAGGTGGGGTCCTGAGCCTTGGGCACAGCCAAAGCCCGGTGTGAGAGTACGGCTGAACTGAGAGAGCAGATAACAACATGGGATTCATTTCTCTTGGAAAGGACTGGATGCCTCTACTGCAGGCAGCAGCAACAGCCACAGCCTGCCCAGACCACCCAGGAGCCCTGGGGGCCAGCACCAGGTTCCCCCCAGCAGCGCGTGACAAGGACCTGGCGAAGTCCTGTCGTCTCACCCCTCCTCACCTCCACAGCTAAGAGCAGAGACTGGATGGCACCTACTCCTTCATAAGCTGTCCCCAGGTGCTGTCCTATGTTCCATGTCTCAGCCATGTCCCAGGTGCTGCCTGGTTTGTCTTACCTGCATGAGGAGAAGCCCATGTGTCCTCGATGCTGTAAGCGCAGCAGAAGCTTTTAACCCTGCAGGGGCCCTGGGGAGAGGCTTTCAGAGGTGGCTCCTGTTCAGTGACAGGAGCAAGGAGCGAGAAGCAGCACCCACCAGCCTGCACCAGTGGGATCTGAGCCCACGGGATCAAGCCCATCTGACACAGGACCCACGCTGACCTCCCATCTTGCTCGGGGCTGTGCCAGGTGCAGACCAGTGCCGGACTCCGCTCCAGCCTTGCAGCTCTTGGGCACCTGGGCTGCAGCGTCTGGGCATGGGAGGAGGCTGCCGGAGGGGCTGGGAGCTGCAGTTCCTGGGCCCCAAGCCCTTCCTACAGCCCCATTTTACCTATTGCAGGGCCGTGAGGTGCCAGCAGAGATGGAACAGTGATGGGGGCTGGCCTTTGGCCAAACTGGCGGCACCACAGCTGTAGGGACACAGCATGAGGTGACTGCATAGCACCGACACTCCCCTGTGCTGTCACCACCTGTGTTAACCATGCCCACCCAGCCCAGTGCAGAGCTCTCTGGAGGAGATGATGTGGTCCAGAGGCCTGGGAGAGGGCTTGGACAGGTGGGACAGAGCCCTGGCAGCAGCACTGACTGGACACAGAAGGCACCAAGCAGTGCCCAGTGTGTTTGAAGGGCTCAGCAGCGAGATAGCTCTGACTCAGGCTGGGTGAACACTGCATGCTCAGAGCCAGGAGCTATTCCTGCTAGGAGTAAGTTTAGCTGGAGTTCACCCTGTAGTGCCATGGAAATGTAAAGTGGGAACCCCAGGAAACATGAGGACTGCCACGGGGAGTGAGTCTGGAGGTCGAGACAGCACCATGAGGTTTCTGCAGCAGGGAAGCAGTATTGCTTCACTGCAGTGTCCTTGTAGCTTCTGTTCCTCATGATGGGGCAGTAGGAGATGGTCCAAGCATAAGCTCTGGATCTGGAATGTCAAGAGGTGAGAGGCTGAGCAGCAAAGCCTTTTGGGAAATAGGGAAGGTGTAGGCTACAACCCTAGATGGGGATGAACACCCTGTGTGGAAATCCAGCACAGATACCAAGGGAGCGGCAGCCTCAGTGAGGGGAAATGTGGGTCAGAGGGTGTCTGGGGCTGAGAAAGATAAGCAGCAGGTGGTAAAAAAAGAGCAGCTGTGACTGTGGCCCTGTGTGTGTGCAGCTGTAACTCTGTGTCCTGTGTGTACATGGAACAGTGACTCTGGGCTCTGCCTGTTTTCAAGCAGCTCTCAGGAAGGGCAGCTGAGCTGACAGGGCAGAAGGGTCACAATAATGGGACTTTTTCATTTGTTTGCTTTGAGTTCACAAAATTACACCTTTTTCTTGTGGCAATGATGAACATTTCCTTGTTTCACGCAGAAACTTGGTGCCATGGCATTCCAATACAACCTGGCCACTCTCCCAAGGTTTTAGGGAAGGTACATTCTGGCAGCACTTGGAGAAACCCCCTCCCACTCTGATATTTGAAAAGGGACTTTTCTGAGAACGCCAATACTTGGGCACAAATACTAAAATATACTGAAATCTTCCCGGATGCCAGAAACTTCAGTTCTGGTAGTCCACGTCTTCAGAACAGCCTTTAGGATTAGAAATATTACTGGTTTTGTCCCCCTCTGGTTTCCTGATGGATATCAAACCTGGCCAGTGGTGTCCAGCAGTAAATCAAATCTCCATGAACTTGTGAAATGTTAAGGAAGTTGTTTTTTAAACCAAATAACAAAACGAAACTCAATTTGGGGGTGCAGCCTTCAGGATTGGGCCCAGATCCTATAAATACTCAACACTTCTGAAAATCAGACTTTTTACTTACCTTCTCCAAGTATGTGTTGTACTTCCCAAACCCAAGTGCACTGTTGAAACACCAGGAACTTCTCCTGGTCCTGTTTCCCTGCTTGTTTTGAGGGATGCACCTTCCCGCTCAAGAATTCTTTCTCCAGCAGAAACCGCCATCGCTTGTATCACAGCTCCCTGCAGCACTGCCAGCTGGTCCTGCTCTCCACATGGGCACAAATGCTTCCTTTGAGGATGAGGACAAGAAAATGGTGGACTTTGTCTGGATTTTGCCTGCTGCCCCTCTTCCTCCCTCCATGTCCCACTGTAATGAGCATGGCACCGGTTTTGGGATAATCTCCCTATAGGGACTGGCAAACAAATGGTTACTTGGTGTCCTGAAAGCCATTCCTCCTGCAGGCAGAATCCACTCAGCACTTCCAGCCCCTGCTCTCAGCATGGTGCTCCAGCCCTAGCCTTTTTTGGGGGGTCTTCACTGACCTCTCCTGAGATTGTTGGTGCGTTTCTGTTTCAGGGAGCACTGGATGCAGGAGCTGGCATTTGTCTTGGTTGAATTTCACCAGTTCCTTCTGGCTCCATTTCCCAGTCTGTCCATGTCCTCCTGGCCCTGCCCTGGAGCACTGGTCCCCTTGACTTGTGTCCCCCACAGGCCTGACAGGAGTACACTCTGTTACCTCTTTCCTGCAACTGATGAGCGTGTTCCACAGGACATGTGCCAAGACAGATACTGGTGACACTCCACTTGTCCCTGCCCTTTAGGTAGAGCGTGACCACATCACCCTCTGAACCTGGTGGCTCGGGCAGGTGCTTTCCCTGACATTGCTGCTGCTCTGACATGTGCCCGCTGAGTGCCCTCCTTGCCCTCATCTTTGCTCACCCTGCTGCTGCCCAGGCAGCTTCTGGGCCCGGGATCCCTGCAGCCACACCTGGCTCAGGAGCTCAGTGGGTTGTTAATAGCCGTGACTCTCCCTGCAGCTGCAACAGTTTCATGCTCAGCTTTTTCGCTTCCGTGGTTTTGGCTGTCTCAGATGCAGTTTTGAGGGCAATAAAATTGTCCTGTCCTGCAGATGTCACCCAGACAGCAGCTCCAACAGATTTCATACAACCTAGAGCTTGTTCTCCTTTTCTTCTCAGGCGGGGTTTCCCCATCCCTGGAAGAGTCCAAGACCAGGCTGGACAGGGCTTGAAGTGACCCGGTCTAGTGAAAGGCATCCCTGCCCATGGCAGGAGGTGGAACTGAATGAGCTTTAAGGTCCCTTTCAACCCGAATCAATCTGAGAGTCTGTGACTCTAGCACCACTCTTTAAAACTCTCCATGGGCAGTCTTCTGTAGGATTTTCTCATAAGCCCCACTGTTGCTGGAGCAAGGAAAAAGGGGCCCTGACCACGGTCTGCAGATGCCTCATGTTACTGGGGAGAGGTGACAGATACAGACTCTTCTCACAACTGCACGGTGACCAGAGAGGCAACTGGGACAAGCTGGAACCGGAGACATCCTCACTGGATCTCAGGGAAAACCCTTTGGTCGCTGGATAAAGGCCCTGAGCGGCCCTGGACTCTGACCTTGGAGATACTCAGCACTCACCTGCCCACAGATGAGCACACTCACAGCCTGAGCCACCTCTGCTACCAGGGCCTGCTCAAAGCATGGCTGGGACCAGCAGCCCCTGCCCACTGGCACGAGTCTGATGCTAGAATGAAACTCTCACCAGGTGCTCCAAGAATAATATTTCAGGGGTTTCTCCCAATGATTTCCTCAGGGAAAACTCTTCCTCCAGGATTTTTCAAATTATTTTTAGCTAAGTTGTCAGGGCCACCTGTTACCTGGACCAGGCAAGGAGTAAGAGTAAGCTAAATTTGGCATTTCCACTTTGGCCTAGCCAAGACAGGACAACAGCCTCACCCCACATCTTGTGGGAGAGGTTGTGGATTCCTGCCAGACTCCTCTCCCAACACTTGACAAGGAGATTTTTGTCTGAAGAAAATTGTACCATTTCAAGCTTTTGTCCAGTGTAATTTACGCTCGTGTTTAAGAAGACAGGGCAAGAAGAGTTGCAGTTCTATGGTCTAACCATAACCTGGCCAAAGCTGACCAGATTTACATGTTTGTAATGTGCTGATGTTTGCAGAAGCCCAAACACTGCAATCACACAACATGAAGTGAGCGGCCTGTTACCCTGGGGCATCACCCTTGCACAGCGTGGTTTGGGGAGGTCCAACACCTGCAGGGGCCTGGAAATGGAAAGTGTGGTCCCGCCACCAGCCCTGGGGTCACTGGTTCTTCCTGGCCAACTTGTGCTCGGAAAGCACCAAGGAAATTCTCTCCTGTCACCATTGAGCAGCGTTTTTGCCTCATGGTTGCTCATGGTCCTTCCTGGGCAGTTGTGGCACCTGCTGCCTGTCTCCTTCTTCCCATGGCCAGCTCTGAGGTTCCTCGTTCAGGTGTGAGCACCAACTCTGCCCCTGAGGCCAGTTAGTGCACTTTCACTGGGAGGCTGAAGTTGGAGAGAGAAGTTCCCATGTTCCCAGTTTGCCCACTTGGTCCCATTCCCCACAGACTCCGATCTGTGGGGAACAGGCCACAGGAGTTCCAGTGCCAATTACAAAAGCCCAGAGCACTTCTCCTGCTCACCTGGCTTGTTTGTGAATGTGTAAACAAGGCCCACAGCGGGCTGTTAAAAGTTCTGGGCTGGTAAAAGTTCAAGGCAGCCACTTTATTCACACCAGCTGGGATCAGTCATATCCTGGAGGCACTTGGAGCGAGAAGGCCCAGGTCTGCACAGACCTACCACCTTTGAAATGTCTGTGGACAGGACACACACCTGAAACTGCTGAAGTATAATAAAAAGAGAAAACAGTAAGTAATTGGCCAGTGCGTTGACAGGCTCTGAGAAATATCTGGGTGACAGGTGTTTTGAAAACATCTGTTTTGCAACAAAAAATACAATGTTGAGATTCCAGGCTATTTGCAGTCCTGGTTGTACCTCCTGCCCAAATTCCTGCTCTGCTCCACAGACCAGGTATATACCACAGTAGGTAGGGGCAGTTATTACACCACTGCATATCTCACACGTAACTTGTTTGTGTCATTCTGGTGCCTCTTGGTCCTATGCTGAGTCACCTCTGATTTGTAACTTCCAAAGGGTTTAATTTAACACAATTTATCTCATTTTTCTCTCCTTGCTGCCCCTTTCCCATCCCTGATCTGTGAGTACAGACCAAGCTGATACCAGAGACCTGGGCCTGCCTCAGGCTTATTCTTCTCTGCCACAAAGATTTTCTGCTGCTTTATTTGACCTCCAAACTTTGTGTAGCAAAATAACAAAGACAATTATCTGAATGCTGGTTCAGCTTAGTTCTGTGATGGCTGATGCTGCCACAGTCTCACAGCTGTAGTTTGGCTGCTGTTCTCCTTCTGCCCAATGCTTAAATTTCTCCTGCCTGTTGTCCCTGTGCAGGGAGCCAACACCCAGGGATCGGACTGGGGAATACTGAACTACGGCTGCTGCTTCCTGCAGGAGCTGCTCCAGGATTGCACAGACACACCACACTGATGCCACCATAATTCATCCCTCCCATTGCTTCCAGAACTCTCCTTGCACTCAGGGAGGAGATGGATTTCTAAAGAGTTTCTGTAGAACATCTTTTCTCTGGAAAGGATCAACACAACCCCAGGTTAAATTTAAATATTCAGCTCCAGCAGCAGCAGCTTTGCATAACTGATGGCTTTTAACTTTCCCTGGGTGCTGCAGGAGATACAGAACCATATTTTGTTTATCTGGAATGTTTTGGAAGGCAGGGGAGCAATTAATGAGGAAATCTGGCTAATAAAAGTACTCAATACTCATGTGTGAATGGAGGGGCCAATTAAGTCCTGGCCATGTTGGTAACTGGGATCGGGATCCGATGGAGAGATGGAAACTGGTTTTTCTTGAAGTCTACCAGGGCTTTGAACAGTGTATCATGGAGATGTGGCTGTCTGGCAGGTGAGGAGGAGCCAATGTGGATGGCCTGTCCATGTAGACAGGAGTATGGTCCGTCACGGGGTTTTCCTGGTCTGTGCTCAGCATCAAACTCAAGGTTACATTTGGTCAGTGCCCAGATCCAGCCCCTGCTTGGCCTGTCTGGGGCATGAGGTGGGAGAGTGTTTATTTTCTGTGCTAGGGAGAAAACAGTCCAAATCCATAAGGATTTTTTCCTGCAGTCTGGCGTTTCTCTCACTCCTTGTTCCTCCTGCTTTGTACAGTGGCTCTGTGGAAAAACTGTGGACAATGGGGTTGTGACCCCCAAATCCAAGATGACTACTAATTCCTTGGTACTTTCAGTGCCGGGATGGATTGGATCTCTCTGGCAGAGTCTTCCCTGAACACCATTTCTTCTGCTTGCCCGGGATTTCTGTGGCTGCTTTCCGAAGCTCCTTGTCTTCTCCATGTGAAAACCCCCAGCCTGATACAAGATCAAACCCCCAAAATCTTTGGCAACCTACAAAACCCTTGTCTCTAGCTCTGTACAGTGAGATGCAGCTTTAGCAGAGACAAGTGCAGTCAGTGCTGAAGAGATAAATTTGTCTTTATTTCCATTGTATCCATTTTTCCTCATCCCCAGACCTGGGAAAAGCAGGACACAGGCTGCTGGGAAAAGGGCAGATCAGCTGCAGAGAGGGAAATACTGAACAGCAACAGAGCCCTCCGCAAGGTGGGGCTGGTAAGAATTACAGCTGTGCTGGAGGAAGGAGAGGCCTGACCTGCTGCCCAGGTGGCCCCTGTGCATCCCCTGCCACTGCAGCAACACCCTGGGGTCCACACCTGTGGCACACGGGCTCCCCTGTGCCACAGGCTCACCCGAGTCACAGGAGCACAGAAAGGAACTCGGGAGGTTGTTGAGCCCAAAGCCCTGCCTTGGCATAGGGGCTCCTGAGCTTATTTTATCACGCTTGAAGTATAAAACTAATAAAAGAGGTTCTTTTATGCCTCAGTGAAATTGCCAGTATTTCAGGTTGTTTCCATTGCCTTGTGTCCATTCCTGGGACACCTGAGGTTCCCTTCACTGCTCACACCTGGGATTTCTACCCATTGATAAACCCCACTGAGCTCCTAAGTCTGAGCAGTCCCAGCCCTCAGCCTCTCCTTACCTGTCAGGTTCTCAGGCGTCCTAATCAATCCATGCTGGACTCCAGTTCTGACCAGGCTGTCTTGTACTGGGGAGCCTGAAACTGGTGCCAGTGCTCCAGATGTGGCCTTACCTGTGCCCCAGGGAGGGGATGGGGTCTCCCCTACCTGTGGATGCTCTCAGACCATGGAGGTGCATTGCTGACTCAGGGGTGGCTCATAGCCCATCAGGACAACCAGGGGTGGCTCATAGCCCATCAGGACAACCAGGGGTGGCTCATAGCCCATCAGGACAACCAGGTACTTCTCTGCAACTCTGCTCTGGTCCCCCATGGGAGTGTTGGCAAATGGAAATATCCCTGCCCAGGTGCAGGACATGGCATTTCCCTCTACAAACTTCAAGAAATTCCCATTGGCCCATTTCTCCCTGAAGGGACCAGCCCACGGAGGACCGTGGCAGAGCAGGTACACACCTGAGGGACTGAAGCCTGTGGGTGTGCCATGAGTGAGTAAACAAGAAGGAAAAAGGAAGAAGGAACAGAAAAGCAAAGCCCAGCCCAGCCCCAGCCTATGTGCTATGTCACCTCCCCCAGGGACTGGGAGAGACTGGGCAGAACCTGCAGGGAAAGAAGGAAGAAAAGATGTTGGACTGAAGCTGAACCTGGGAAAGTAAAGGTGTGTCCCCAGGTGTTTCTTTAATGGTCATCTTGAGGTTTCCTCGGTATCTGAATCAGTAACTAAAAGTTTGTGTCACAGCAATAAATCAAGTGAAATTCCTCAAGCTGAGAGGGTTCTGCCCATGGTGGCAGGGACTGAGGCCAGGCCTGGGCTGGGATCAGCAGCCTGGGATGGGATCAGCACTGATTTCCCTCTGAAGCCTTTCCTTCCCTTCCTCCCAGGCCAAGCAGCGTCATCCCCTCCAGTGCTGAGACAAACCTGCTCAATTCTTCCAAGAGCAGATCAAGTTTATGCCCAAAACTCATACATCCTGGTGAGACCCCCTGGCCCAGCTCCACACCTGAGGTGTCTCTGCAGGTGCCTGGGCTGGACCTTGTGGCCCCAGGCAGTGCTTCTACAGCAGCACCTGGGGTGGGACCTGCTGCACACAGCTGTGACCAGCCCTGAGCACAGACCTGTGTTCCCCTGTGCACCCACCCCACATGTGGGCCAGGGACCTGCAGCTTCCAGGAAAAACCAGGGATCTCAAACTGCCCTTCACACCTATACTGAGGTGCCGCATCCATCAGCACAGAATGGCTTGGGCTGGGAGGGACCATAAAGCTCATCCAGCTCCACGTCCCTGCCATGAACACGGATGTCACCCACTACACCAGGCTGCTCCAGGCCCATCCAGCTCAGCCCAGGAAACTGCCAGGGATGGGGTAAGCACCATCAGAAAAGTGAAAAATCACTTACTGGGTACTTACAAGGAGGGGAAAATGAAAACAAAAACCAAACCAAACCAAATCCACTTTGCTAAGAGCCCTCAAAGCAGAGTTACCTGTGACATTCCATAAGGCTTCCTTGGAGACCAAAAATCAGTTTTGACACTGTCTCCTGCATCAAATACCAAGTGTTTCAACCTCAGGTCTCTGATAAAGTTTGCTGGTAAAAGATTCACACAATAAACCCTCTGTCGGGGGCAATGGGCTGCCCAGTCTGAGCACCTGTGCTCAGGTACAGCCTCGGGGCCAGGGCAGTATCAAGGTGACACCTGGCAGCTACCTGAATCACGGTGGCTGTGAGGTGGTGTCACTCTGTGACAATCCCGCTGTCAGAATTCTCTGCACTGGCAATGTTCAAAGGGGCCCTTTTCCCAAACATAACCATTGCAAGTAGTAGGAAAAAACACCAAAACTTTAAAAATGGGAAGTGTGAGCCAGGAATTATCAGTTAATGACATTCCCAAGGAATATCCAAAAAAGAAAGCACAACATAAAAGAAGAAAGATGAAAAAGAGTAAAGTTTAATAGTTACAAGAAAAACACATAGAACTGAGCAAAAACTCTGGGAATCAATAAAACAACTGATGAAATATCAATAAAGTATCAACAGCACTGGGGACAGCAGCTCTCAGACCTGTGTGAAGACACACAGGATCCTGAGCAGTTCCACTCTGAACACTGCTGAGGACAGGGACAGCAGTGATGTCCTGCAGATCCCTGGATCTGTACCTGGAACAGAACAAGGACCATTTGATCCCAGACAGGAGGAGGAGGGAACACAAACACGGATGAGTTTAACCATGGCAGCTCTGGGCAGTGCTTTCCGCAACAGAGCATTGTCAGTCACTACCCAACACCTCACAGAACTCTGGAAGCACCGAGAGAGTCCCTGCCTTGGGTCTGTGATGTACCAGGGCACTGGTGAACCGGGGCTCAGCTTTCTTGCTCCGAGCACAGCACAGCATGCCTCCCCCAGCCTGAGCACCTGGGATTGCCCAAAGGAAATTCCCCCCGTACAACAAGGCACTGTAACTAAAACGGTAGCACTGTAAGGAGCCTGTAGGGACACAGCATAAATGGACTGAAACCCCATCCAGGAACACATCTCACACAGCATCACAGAAACACAAATCAGCCTGCCAAGACCTGGCTCTGCACCTCCCAGCCAAACCCTCCTGCACCACCTTGTCATCGTTCCATCACGTATCTGGATAATTCAGTGGCTTTGTCCATCCCATTTCCCGAGGACATGGAACTGCCCCGGCACGCAGTGAGGCCACGGACACTGAGGGCACCTCTCCTCAGGTGTTTCGTCACAAAGTCTCACAAGAAGAGCTATTAGCAAAGCTCCTCATTTCCCAGCCCAGCTGCAGGTGAGCAAGGACAGGACAGTTCATCTTGCCCTGCTGATACCTTTCTTCATGCTCTTTTTCCTTCTTTTCTCCCTAAGGCACTGTGGGAACAGCCAGCAGGGAGAACCTGAGGCTTCCCATCAGCAAACGCAGGCCAATGCCATCTGGAACACTCATCCTTCACCTGGCCCTTGACCAACTCACCTGTCCTGTCCACACCCAATCAAACTCAGGGGGCCAGTGAGCTGCATGGCCAGACTCTGTCAACAAGAGCACTGCTAGGGGAATTCCTCCTACAGCACCCCCGTATCTGCCTGTTATACCAATAATCTGATCCCAGGCAGCACAACCTAATCTCAGGCAGCACAACGTGCACGAAGCTTTCCCTCTCCCACACTCCCTAAAACACGGCACAGCTCTGTCTGGTGCCCCAAGAGAATGCCCACACGTCCTGCCAGGTCAGCAAACCAAACCCTACCACAGGTAACTCAGGTCACCTCTGCCTCCTCTGCCCTGAGCACGCGGTGCACGCGCTCCTTGGCGCTGTAGTACAGCTGCCCGCGGCGGAGCTGGGGCTCGTCCTGCTCGTACCAGCGCTGCTCATCAAACTCGGGGAAGAAAAAGGCAATTTCTCTGCTGGCTGAGGCAGGTGAGTCTGTCAAAAGAGAAGAAAAGGCAATGAGAGAGAGATGCCAATCTGCCACCACAAACACGTGCTGGACTCCAAAGGCACCTGGCTAGGCTGCACTTGGCCAGGTGTGCGTGGGGTGTGCAGAAGAGAACAAACCACTCACTTGGAGCCCCAGAACTAAAGCAAAGGCAGACAAAGCACCATCATTCCTGCCTCCCCAAGTGCCACCCAAGAATGCCAGGCCTACCCGAGCCGTGGGTCGTGTTCCTGGTGTCCGTGAGGCCATAGGCACCTCGAATGGAGTCTGGGTCGCTGTGTCGGGCTCGGAACACTTTAGTGGGTCCCATCAGGGATCTCCAGAGAGGGACAGCGTTCTCGTGGGCCAGGATGTAAGCCCACATGGGGCCACTGGGGCAAGAGCCCAGGAAGAGCAGAAGAAAAGATTAAGAAGAGCTCATTACAAACAGGTTATTCGTCCTTAAAAACCTGCACAGTACGGCTGCCATGGGCTGCCACGCCGGGCCCTGGCCTGCCCTGCCAGGCCATGGGGAAGGGCACGGACCTGCCACGGCACCGAGGCCACGGCGTTGGCACTGGTGACCTACTCCGCATGATGACCTCCACCACCTTCGGGGGTGCCCCCCACCAAGTACCGCTGCTGTCACATTAGGGTAGGATCCCGACACTCCTCCCCCCGCGGTCAGAGCCTCTCACCACCGCACATCCCAGCGAGCCCCTCCACACACGGGTCACCTGCAGCGCGGGGCTTCCCCGCGCCCCGCACACCTGCGGCACGTACCTGGCCATGAACTCCACCAGCCGCTGGTAGAAGAAACGCCCTGCGAAGACACATGGACGGACTCGGCACCGGCCCAGGGGCACGGGCCCGAGTCAGCATCCGCTCCAGCAGCCCCTGAGCCCCGCTCGCACCTGCGTGCTCCCGGTAGAAGCGGCGGCTCTGCTCCGGGCCGCACCGCAGCTCCTTGGCACGGACAATGAGGAACCGGTGACGGAGGATGGCGGCGTGCACGGCCTGCGGGAAGAGGCGGCGCTGGGGGGGCGGGCCGTGGCAAGGCCTGCTGTACCCGGCTGCGCCCGGCTGTGCCCGGCTGTGCCCGGCTGCGCCCGGCTGTGCCCGGCTGTGCCCGGCCCCGCCCCAGCCCGGCCCCGCTCACCTCGTGCACGAGCGGATGGGCCGCAGCGTCCGG
>VZRV01011018.1:0-79610 GCA_013398115.1 Falcunculus frontatus | reverse complement strand
ACAGTGTCTGTGTGAAAGCCTTGGTTTCTCATGGATGCTGAAGGAAAACAGTTGGAAGAATATGTAAACCTTGTATTGTTTTTCATACCAAAGGGAAAATTATCTGAAGTAGGTGTTGTTGGGTTCAGCCAATCCCTCTGGGGGGTGGCTGGTCAGGGAACCAATAACCTTAATGTCAATCTACGTGCTAAGGTATATATGAGCGAGTTTTGTAAATAATAAAGGTCGAATTATTCTCGTACCAAATCGTCCATGTCGCTTTGTACTCGGTCTCTGCTCGCTAGCAACAGTTCATAGTAAATAATTTTCATTTTCTGAAACTGTTGCAGTGCGCTATGGCCAACATCACAGCCAGCAAGACCAAGTCCAGTGGTTTGATGCCCACACAGCCCAGGAACCATGAGGTTGCCATGGAACTGTGTGGCAGGCAGAGCCTGGGCCCATAATTTGCCATTGCCTTCTCCTCCCCTTTTCCCCCATATTTGGTTTCCCTTCTGGAAGCTTCTGTGTTGTTCGATCCCCTGTTGGCCCATGCTAATTCTCCTCGCCTCCCTGTATTCTTATTGGTTGTGTACCCCTTTCCCTGCCTTTGTAACTCCCCTTTGCTGTTACACCATTGGTTGTTTGGTGTTTTCCCTGCCCTTTCTGTAGGGGTATAAACCCCCTTGTCACAGCCATTTCTGGGTAGTTCTTCATGCCCTTCCCAGATTTATGTTGGACCCTCTACCTTAGTAAACCCTCTCCTTTTCCACGAAGAGCTCCCTCTGCCTCGTTCTTTCTCCTCCATGCACCCTCTACACTAGTGAGCAAGGCGAACCTGAGCTGGGACCTCGCCTGCCCTCCTGTGCCTGAGCAGCCTCCGTCCCCTCTTCTGACACTGGTGGTTGCCCAGTGCCCAGTGGTCATCGCTAGCTGGCAGACAGCACTGCGGTATGAAACTCTGGCTGCACTTAGGTATATATTATGGCCAGTGAGACAGTGAGCTAGATGACATTATGGCACCTCTCAGTCATCCACCTGCTGACTGGAAACCACTCCACAGTATTCCAGTTTACAACAAGAACAGGTGGGAAGACCCAGGAAACTACAGACCTGTTAAGGTACCCTCAGTACCCGGAAAGATTGAAGGGACTATCATACTGGATGATACTGATATTTCTCACATGCCTTTCTCCTTTTCAGGCTTTCACCATGTATTGGTTTTACACGGCCTGGTTTTTGGTAGCAGGGGAGCACCATAGATGTGGCTTCTGTGAGAAGCTTCTAGAAGCTTCCACCATGTCCGGCAGAGCCAATCTCTGATGGCTCTGAAGACAGACATGCTGCTGGCCCAATCAGAGAAGTTGGTAATGCCACTGTAATGACATATCTAAGCAGAAAATCAAAATAGCACATGTGCAGTCTTTTCCTCAGGGGTGGCAAGGCGCCGTGGCTGCCACCCTCCTGGGGCAGCGCATGGCAATGCACCACCACAGACACCGCCATTTTGGTGTGGCCCACGATGAGCCATGCCTACCTGGCTGCCCCTAGCCAGCCGTGCTGCAGGCAGAAGGGCAGGGGTGGCAGCGGTGGCTTCTTCTTCCCAGCACCCAGCATAAGGAGATATGTGAAATAGTGCCAGCACCGCGATGGCCGCCACCTCCCACATAGTGGCAGCAGGGCCCCATGGCTGACAGCGGAAACATGGTGAGCGATTCCCTGACATGGAACCTAGATGAAATCAACTTCTCAGTGCTGCAGGATGCTGCAAAAATCTTTGAATTAGAGTGGAACTTGTTAACAATGGTACCTACAGGCAGCAGTTTTTCTTCTAGATAGAGAAGAGGAAGAAGTGAGGACATGTGAAGAAGAACAACATGGTGGCCCCAAGGTCAGTGGAGAAGGAGGGGGAGGAGGTGCTCCAAGCCTTGGAACTGAAATTCCTCTGCTGGCCATGGTGAGGACTATAGTGAAACAAACTGTCCTCCTGTAATCCATGAAGTCCGTGGGAGATGCAGAGATCTACTCACAGCCCGTGAGAAAAGTGCTCACACTGGAGCAAGTGGATGCCAGGGGAAGCTGTGTTCCAGTGGGAGACCTGAATAGAGAGAGAAGGCCCCTGCTTCCAGAGAAAAAGAGGGCACTTGCTTCCAAACTAGAGCAGCCTATCCTTAAAAGTCTGCACCCCGTAGACAAGTGACCCATGTCACAGAAGTTTCGGGAAGACTGTTTTGCCTGGGGAAGGGACTCACAGCATAACAGAAGGAAGTCTCCTCTCCCTGAGCAAACTGAAAAAGATCTCAGGTGACGAACTGACCAAAACCCCCCAAGCCCTGTCTCCCTGCACTGTCAGTGAGAAAGAAGAAGGGGCGGGGGAGGGAAAAAAGGTGTTTCAAAGGCGTATTTTACTTCTCATTATCCTCCTCTGACTCTGTTAATTGTAAATTTACTTTATACCTTTAAACTTGAATTTATTTTGCCCTTAGAATGTTTTCTTCCAATCTTAATCTGAACTCATGAGTCCTTCATTATTTTTTTTTCTGAGTGAACGGTTTTCATGAGTGCCTGATGTTTGGCCAGTATCAAACCACAACACACCAGCACCAGATAAGGGGAAAAGTGGGGTTAACGGGACAGAAGATTTCTCCACCACATAGGTGGATGTTTTGTCTCATTTAGAAATCCCTGTCTTGCCAGTTTCCATTTTCAGGGATCAGAAATGGGAACCTGACCCTGTAATCCCAGGTCCTTTTTCACTTGCATTCACAGTCAAGTAGAGTATCATTATCTAGCTCAGTAGTCAGAGACCAAATTTTCATCCAACACTAGGAATAATGCAATATCAAGCAACTACAGAAAAGGGTACTAGCCGCTTATCATCACTGTAGGGCATAGTTCAGGGACCTTGTGAAGAGCACGTCAGTCATTTCCCACAAAAGACGCATATTCCCAGCTGCTGAGTCCAGGATTCCTGAGATTCAGTGCTGGCATGACAGACCCATCAGTAGGTTTGCATGATAATCATAATGGCATTTTTGGATGCAAAGTAGACATGAAGAATAATTAGCCATTCATCTGCTGCATACTCGGGTACCCACCTTCATCATATAAACAGTATTTCTAGATTTATAATGTAGCAGTAATACCAATGAAACAAAAAGACTGCTGACTAAAATTCACTGCGCCAGTAACCGAATTGACACATACAAGAGCTCAAATTTTTCTAGTTCCAATATCAAGAGATTTCGAGGCGATACAGGTAAAAGATGCTGACTATTCCCTCTTCCCATTCTAGTACGATGTGCCAGTCTTCTTGAGAAACAAATAATTAAGAAATGGGACAAAGCAGACATTGTGAAAATAGTAATAATATCATCATATCCTAAAGACATATGTACAGACTGAAAATGTCATGAAGTGTATCTGATTTCTTTTGCAGTAAAGAGGGCGGAGGGGTGAATGTGACTAATATGCACCACACCTTAATTTCAGCTTCTTTTCTTATAAAAGACATTTTTATTGTTGGAAGTAAATAATGTAGGGACGGGCAATTTAGCAAGCTGCACAATTATTTCAGCTAAACTACAATATGTGATTATGAAGTGTTAACTCATAATTAGGTAATCTATGATGTGCTAACAAAACAGAAGTCTTCCAGAGACTAGATTATTTCTCATCATCATAGAAGAAATTTTTCACCCTACACTGCAGCTAACAGTACTGATTAACTTCTAAAGAAACACAGTGTAGAAAAGAGTCAGGCAGTGTACCCAACAACTGCATTGACCTGCCTTTCTTTCTCTGTCTCCATGATTACTGCTGGCAGTTTATTGCCCAGTGAGTGTGGAAGCACTTGTAATACGGGTTGATCAATAGTTAACTCATGTAAACACAGTTAACTATTAAGAGACAGCAAATGTTGTCAAAAACGAGACAATCTCAAGTCCAGGATAAAAATAAAAATTAGTTTATTAAATAAAGATACTTGAGGTTGCGGCTCGTAAAAGAAATACAACAAAAAGTATAAAAACCTAGGCCACCAGTTCGGAGATCGAAAGGAAAAGAACTGCCAGCATGGCGCAGGCCCCTGCAGCAGAGGGCTGAGGTGTTGAAGTGAGCTCCCAGTTAAGCTGGGAACTCAGAAATAAAATGTAAAGCTCCTAGGAAGGAGGGAAGGCCAAGCTCCAGCACCAGGCTTCCACAAGGCTATTCCAAGGGGGAAAAGCAACTGTGATCCTGGGACAGGGCTTTTTATAGTGTCCTTGCCCCGCCCAGGAACGCCCCTGCCTGCCCTCTGTCCTGCCTCCATGGTCCCACGTAATTGGTGGAACTTCCTAATGAAGTCACTCCTTCCCACCAATGGCTCAGCTTTTGTCTAGGGGTAGGGTTTTGGCGGGAAGGAGCCTCATTAGGATTCACGGTTACCATGGAGCTCGGCGACAGAGGAGCAGTGAGGGGGGTTATATTTAGAAATCTGCACTTAATATGCCCAGTTAACTGGAGAAGGCTTGAACCTATGTCATAAATTAAAACTTATTTAAACATACATTAAAGCATCGAATAAATACAGAAAATACATTTTTCAACTCAGGAGAACATGAACTTACATGTAAAATGTAGAACAATTGAAAATGTCAAACATTTGAAGAGAAATCTGAGGGTTTAACTTTAAATCATGAACCAGGGACAGGGACCAACTTGGAACTTCATGAGAACAATTAGAACCTCTTAATTTTATTAACAATTAGAACTTAGAACTTTTAATTACTTTGGTTAATTGTGTAGTAACTGGGGTTTAAACGAGCAAAAGTCAATAACTGAGTTCATATATAACAAATGTTAATTACAAAAACAAAGAAGCAGGATTCGCCTTAATCTTGTCAAGATAAAAGAAGGAACTATTGTTTGGAAACAACATAGAAACTGCTGAATCATTCCACAAAGGACTGCGCATGCTCCGGAAAGAAAGGTGAAAAGTTCATTGTGAGGAAGACTACTAGCCTTCATCAGAAAGACCCCCGAGGAAGAAGAGGAGCCTTCCTCAGCGCGACCACCAGGATAGACTGCGCATGCGTGGCACATATGCTAATGTATTAATGACTTCCGAGAAATAATTTGTATAACCACTCCCATCCGAAGGAATGTTATGAATATTCATTAATTTTGCCCATAATACTGTGTTGTAGGAAATGCCGGTGTGTGTGTTTGCAGGAGCAATCCCCCACACCTGGGACGCCAAATAAAGCAAATACCCACTTCTCTGACTCTGCTTCTGAAGTGTCTCCTGGCCCGGTTTGGGGCAATTCACTTGCATTCCACAGCCTTATCTCTTATCAGACATAATATTGCATGTACCATTTCCATAGATTTGGACTTTAATTTAAAATAAACACACAAACAAACGCATTAAAATATCTAACTGTGGTGGGCTATGCCTTGGTAATTGCTGCTGTCCATCAGTCCAGCTCCGCCTGAAAAGTATGGGATTCCTCCCTGGAGGAGGATCCCGAGGGCAGCACTGCGGTCTGAGACCCACCCACCTTTCTAGAAAGTTCTGTGCAGTTCAACGCCCCATTGGTTGATGTTTGTTGGACCCTCCCCTTAAATTTTTGAGTTGGACCGTGGACCTTGGTATCCGCCCCTCTCCTGTTTCCCTATTGGATTTGGACCCCGGCCCCCCCCCAGTTCTCCCTTCCATTAAACCCTGTGCTCACTCTGAGCTCTCCTGAGTTCTCCCTCTGCACGTCTCTCTGCTGGATCTCTTCGTCTCTGCTCCAATAAATGGAGACCACGGGGGAGACGCCCTCCCACTACCCTTTGCCTCCTTTCCTCTTCTTCCAACGTTCCTCACCTCTGTGTGAGACATCCACACCCTGCCCTGCAGCAGCACTCCTGCTACGGGCTCTTGGGAGCTGGCGTCCTCGGCTGAGGGCAGCCAGGATACGCCCAGCAACATCTAACCATAAAAAAACTTGCTGAAAGGATGTCCATAATGTCCTAATAACTTCTTTTCATCTTGGTTTTGCAGTATAGATTATGTTCTTATAACATCAAAAAGATAAATGAACAAAAGGAAACACTGGCATTTTGTAGTATCATTAGCTTTCAGTTTCATTCACAAGTGTCTTTGAATTCCTGCTGAACACATTTGTCATATTTCAACTCATTTTTCATTAATTATGTCTTTCTTACATATAGCTGGTTTTGTTTTGTGCTTTTAATCTTTGATATGTGGTATGGTCATTACCTCACCAACTGCTATCTGACTTGGGTTGATAAAATTTTGCACATAAAATAGAGACAAGGGAGAATGAGTCATAACCTATGTGCTAAAAATACTATGAAAATATTGAATTTAAGAGTATCTAACAAGTCAGAAAGACAATATTTATATGATGAAAAGCAAGAAGCACTTTCAAAGAAAGGAAATAATACGAAAAGAAAACAAAGCCAAGAGATTTAAAGAAAAGAATTTTAGACATAGACAAGATATCCTCATATTCAAGACATTATTAATAAACTTTCTTCTTTACCCTCTCAAAAGATTTTGTTTCTCATTAGTCACTATGAATAAAGGCCTTAAAAACCATCCTGGCCTCTTTTTTCAGGAAAAATGAATTCAGTAGGTCTGTAAGCAATTGAAAAACCATTTTTTAAAACTAAATAACTAAATATGATAGAACAGAGTGCTTTGGAGAAACTGTGTGCCATCTGTTCTGTAAATAGTGCATGAACCCTCTAGGAGGCAACAGCTACACCTTTTCTTACCAAGACAATCACAAGTTGTACCACTCCTGATGTTTCATTTTCATATTCATTGTCTTAGTTTGAAACACAGGTGTCTGCCAAGGAAGCCAGGAACCTCCCTTGGAATAGACAATGTGACCCCCTTCCCTCCAAATTATTGTAACTTTGAAATTAAAGGGCTTTCACGCAGATATGGGAAAAGGAAACAGCAGTTCTTTACTAGTACTTATATGTATAACGAGGCAAAGAAAGAACAACCACAGCAGCAACGACAAACGGGAAAAAAAACAGAGACACAGCAGCAGCCTTCTCTCAGCTGTCAGTGCCCTTCCCCTTCGGTGCAGTTCCGGTCACAGCCGGCAGGGGCACTGTTGGCTCCTGGCCGGGCAGGGGGGAGCTGTGATTCCTCCGTGCCTGCAGGGGGCGCTGTGGCGCGATTCCAGCCGCCTCTCAACGTAGGAATGGCAGCCGCAGGCTGCGGAAGAGATGGAAAAGGGGCTTGATTTACAAACCGCCGGGGGCAGCTGATCCTGGTGCCCCTCTGGATGGCGAGATGGACTGTAGCAGGAACCTCAGAATAGCAGCTGGAATGGCAGAGGCGAGCAGCCCCCCCGGGGTGGCAGACAAAATGTAGCAGAAGCTCAGCAGCCCTAGCAGGAGCCATGGGGGTCAGGCAGACGGGTGCGGTGAGTTTAAGTGTAGCGAAAAACCCAAAGCAGCAGCAGAAAAACAGCAGGGTTGGGCAGCGGCAGCCGGGCTTCTGCAAGCAGCTGCCGCACACAGCTAGGAGATGCACCCTCCGGGAAGGGGGAAGGGGTCGGGGTCCCCTTCCCAGAGATGTCGGTTGTTGGAAAGGTCCCAGTTCAACAGCTGCTCTTACAAGCAAAGGCTCACCCACAGGAAGGAAGAAGCAGTGCCGGGCTGGACTCTGTGGTGGCGGCAAATTCTCCTTGTGGTAGCAGCAACCCAACCATTCCCCTCTGGTCCTGAGAGAGGGAGAGAGAGAGCGAGGAGCGGAGCCCAGCCCCTGACCCTCCAGCTGGAATCTTGCAATATCTCTGCACTTCCCAAGAGAAAGCCTCCCAGCTAAGAGGCTGCAGCCAGCTGCACCCTTCCCCCTCCTCCTCCTTCCAGCCACATCCTTTGTCTCTTAAGTATTGGTCATTCCCATCTCTTAGGCAATAAATGGGAGAAAATTGCCTTAGTGAAACAAAATAAAAGAAAAAAAAAAAAGAAAAAAAAAAAGGAAAACTCCTAACTTCCAGCATCTCCAACAGTGATACACTATTTTGTGAAGTTAAGTCCTGACTGTTCACTTGGGCAAGTCATAATTCAGAAATTATGTGACCACTGGTTCTTTTACCAAACAAAAATTAATATCCCTGACTGACTCAGCAATTTCATTTGTACCCCTTGATTTTACTGTATCCTCTTGTGTGAGTTACACTACAATAAGGTTTGACAAACATATTTAGAACTGTACTTTTCCTCTCCTACCTCTCTTGGTTAGGGAAGTTGTATCATTCCCATTTAACATATATCGATAGCTAAAAAGTCGTGCTCCTACTGGATGGTGGACTCAGACAACTCACACACAGTGCTGAGGTGCGTAAGATAGAAGTTGCTTATGGCAGTTCAGTTCCCTTAACATCCTGAGCAGTGCTGGCCCAGAAGACCTAGTCTGAGTCCAGTTCTCATATTTGAAAGAATTCTGCTTCTGACGTCTGGAAGTGTTTAAGCATCTGGCTGTAGGCTGCTCTTCCCAATCCATGAGCTACTGATGCCAACAAAGCATCCAAATATATAGAATTTTTTTTTTTTGACTTGACCACTGTACTTTATCTTTGGTTGCAATATAATATGTAACCGGAAGTATGCATTTTATCACCATCTGTTAAAAGCAGGTGGGGCAGTGGTTTTTATCTCTTCCATCACACATACCTGGTAACACCCTCTGAAGAATATTTTTCTGTTAATGGGCTATCAAGCCTCACTGCATTACTCATAAAATTACATCATCCCATTGTGAGAGGCTCCACCCAGGGGGAGGAACCAAGTATTCCTACCTGGATATAATCTGAGGTTTGGAACACCACAGGCAGCCTTACATACTGGGTTCCCAGAGGACAAGAGCTACATAACCACCACTGGACCTTCAGAGGAAGACCAGACCCTTCTACAGGATCACTGCTTCAACAGAACCATATCTATCACCTCAAGAGGACTTCAGCCACCATTTAATCAGACTGCTACTGCCACCCTGCCCGGCTGGGTGTCAGGTTGTATCCTGACTGTCAGTGTTTTTGTACTATTGCATTTATTTTTAATTTTCCTATTAAATTGTAGTTCTGATTTTGAATCTCTCACTGGTTTGCTTTCAAACTAGTACGTAGTTACACAGTTAACTTCTCATTCAACTGACCGCATACGAGGGATTTAATGTTATATCAATGTCATAAGAGTTTTCCAAATTAACTCAGTTATATATATACATGAATTACTAAAAAGTGTAAATATTTATTTAAATATGACAGGTTCATGCTTGAGACTAATAATAACAGCTGGAGGAAAATCAGACAAAAATACAATTAGAGGATGACAAAGTAAACTTTCATATTTAAATATTCAGCTGTAAACAGTGAAAAAATTGTAATAGCAATTTTTCTGTCTCCTTATACTATGTTTTTCATAGCCTACTGTGATTGAATGGATCTTTTATTCTTGACAAAAAAAGACTCCTTCAAAGCGAGGATGTAGATAATTACAATGTAATACAAACTAAAAATATTTAGGAAGTGATCAATAAACTCTCTATATTTGAGAATTCTCTGGAATTCTCAAATTTATGCGTAAGTTTACTTAAATGAGAAGTCTGGATTTCATTACAGATGTCGCCTGTCTAAAATTATTAATACTATAAAAGGTTGCAATATTTAAACTCAGAAAAATGGAGTTTGAATATCTAATTCTGATTGTAAATAAAAAACAGCTGTGGCAGTATGTTTTATGTACTTCAGAGTACTGTGAATAAAAAATTTGCATTTAGTTATGTCCGAAACATTTTATGCTTCTACTTTCTGGGCTACAGGACAATTGCGAAAGATCTGCACATGATATTTTGGGATGTGGAGGAGGGGATAAAGATGCTGTTCACTTCCATTTGTATTCAGATCTTTAAAGTTCAGTTAGAAATGAATTTTCTTGTGGTATTTTATTAGATACCTGTTACTCCAATATATATGCATATAAGTACAATATATACAATATATATTATATACACAGAACATACCTCCTATATAATTTTTTTCTGCTGAATGGAAGGAAGGAGGTACCTGTTCCTGCTACAAAATTTGCCCCAAAATACTCGTCATGTACAGGACCTAAAGAAATGCATGCAAATAGTAAAGACTTAAATGCCTGATTCAGATCCTCTCCAAGGAAAATTTTGTTGTTTCATGTCTTCAATGACATATTCAATGTCGTTTCTTTGAGATTCTATGTAAGTAAACATGGTCTAAATTGGTACCGAAAAACCAAAAATAAACAGAATTAATGGAAAATGAATTCTGCCCATCAAGATCATTCTGGATTATGTAAAAAAAAAAGAAACAGAAAGACTAACCAAAAATCAATTAAGCCTTAATAGACAACTTTGATAATACTTATTTAATTAATATATTATTTCAAATGCATTTACTGTAGCTAAAATACTGCATAAGACAGTTGGAATTGAATCAAACCTATTCATTTACATCTTCCATTTGTTCTTTTTTCTTTCCAATATCTTGTACTGAAAAGGATGAGATCTATTCGACAATCAGCAGTTTCAGTTAATGCCATTAATGACATACATGCTTAGTAAGAGGTGAGGAAAAGGTGAATGTTTGCATTTAATTTAATTATTCTAGAATAGCGGCAACTTTATCAAGGGTTTTAGTACAAACCAAGGTAGGTATACCGTTTTGATGAAATGCAACTAAATAATTTATTTCTGGAACTGAAAGCTTAGTAAGCAAGGCTAACAATTTCATGCCTCTATAGATAAACTAGAAATGTAAAAAATTTATTATGTTTAAAAAATTATTTTCCTCGTATACACTACTCATTTGCATTATGCAAACATTTAAATCACTGTAAACTTTTTATTCCCTTATCTTCGCTGTAAGAAACAGCAGAACTATAAAGATCTGAAAACATCTGGGCATGGTAGCAAGCACGCACAATTTGGACTGGGTTTTTGGGCATTGTTTTATGCCGTGCTCTTTATATATATGTCCATACTAGTAAATTAACTTACGGCTGTCCCTGTTCCCTGTGCTGAAGTGCTGCTGTCTAGGAGGATGTTGCCAGGTGTGACTCTGTTCCACATAACATGAAATACTGCCAAGAGTGGGTCAGGATTCAGAGCAGACTTGTGTTAGTCCCATGTGGCCAGCCTGCTCTGGAGACTGAGGCCAGTAAACATCGATGACATCCGTCTTCAGTTAGATCCTGTTATGTCCAAGTGTACTCCTAGCCGCATTTAAGTAGCATGGATGCAGTCTTCACAGTAGTGTGTCATGTGTCACAAGTCATCTCTTGGCTGCTTTGTAGCAATGTCAATGAAATCTGGCCTCTGTTTAAAGGGTGAAAAGTCATAGACTGATAGGCCAACCACATTTTTTCTGTAAACAAAAGTGTTATGTTTTCTTTGAATGACTACATTGATCCTTGCTCACTGGAAAGCGCCTTCAGGGAAGCATGAGTTGTTCCCTGAGAGGGAATTTTTCATTGACTATCTTGGCTTTCGTCTTTTAAATGACCAATGGTCTCAAGGTCGCATAGATATACATATTGCAGTGATATATCAAAGTTGTCTCAGAAAAAAATAAAGAAGGCAAAAAGTGTGTTAGAGCTAATACAGCTTTATGTTTCAGGCAGTGAGATTTCAATGCAGAAGAAATAGCAGCATTATTTAACTGCTCTTAAGTTTTTTGACCAATGCAATTGCAAAGAAGGGAAATTCAACAAAATGAGCAAAAAATTTGAGGTGTGAATTACCTGTACAGTAGGTATATCTTGCGTGGGTCTAGCAAGGATTCACTTATTTCGGTGAATTTTGAGATAAAGACTGTATGTTTCACTTGTCTTTTACTTCAAGTCAGATAGAGATTCACATCCTTCCGTGAAGAAATCACCTAGAGTCAATGAGATCACATGAGAAACTGCTCATCAACCCTTCTTTACCTCTGATTTTTTTGTAGTCTCCTTCACTTCATCACAAAATAGGTCACTATGACTTTGGTATTAGGAAGGAGCAGCATTTGACCATCATTGAAGACCATTATAAGTAGTCTCCTGTCTCTGAAACTAAGAGGTCATATTTACGTATAAATAAAAAAAAAAAATCTCAGAAGACTTCTTGCCGGGCTTGCTTATACACTCTCAGCATCTCTGTGCTCTGGCATAAGACATTTCTAGCTCCATTCTTCTCTGTCGTACATACCCTCAGCTTCTTGGTATTGAAAAAGGAGAAAGCTTTCTTGTTCCAGGACCTTTCATTCCAAGGGACCAATTTCTGTCAGCCTCACAAGTGTCCTCAAGTGTGTCTTAATAGTTGAACCCTCAGTAGAAGTGAATGTTACCAAGGCATGTTGTACCCAGTGAGACGGTAATAATAATAAGTCAAATACTATCCATGTCTCCTCAAACCACAGAGAAATCTAAAGTACTGCAAGAGGGTGTTAAACAGTACAGAGAATAAAAATTTTGTTGTATAAATTTAATCAGTCCCCAAAGACTAATAAAATAGTTTTTGAAGTTCTTATGCTTTTGAAAGGATACAAAACATCATAGACTGTCTGTTTATATAGCATTTTCTCCATGTGTTAGTTGGGCAGAGTTGATTTTTGTGAAAGAATAATTCTGCATTATAAAAATATTATCATAGTGTATGTTCTTTTATCTGATAAGTAATTTTTCTATGGTTATCTTGGGAAAGCAGTAATTAAATCTAAAGGAAAATCACTGTGTCTGTTATAAGAAACTGGTAAGGCTTGTTAAATGAAAAATCAGTTAAAAACAAAAAGGTATTGCATTTTTCTTATATTTTGTCCAAATGTTTTGGCTGTCTATAAACTAGCCTAATACAACTTAAAAATTCATATGCAACTATTCAGTGCTGTTCCCAGACAGCATTTGATAAACATCTTTCAATATTTTGGTCCATTTAGTTTAGTCCATTTAGTTAATGGTATTTAAAAGACCATCATCAAATTAGGAAAATATGTCATTCCTCTCAAAACAACAAAAGCTACTTACCCTAAAAGTACCAAGTATCCCTGACAACCCTGAAAACCTGTGATTCATGATATTTCTAGGAGACACGATAAAGTTTTCTTTGCTGTAGGAGAACCATAGTAATGAGTTTACCATAAAAATCAGTATAGCACAGCTGTAGCATGGGATCAGCTTAATTGTGAACACAAAAGGAAAAAACAACAGATACAGCAAATGCCAGAAGAAAATGCATTTCTATAAATATTTTCTAGAATTGCCCACAGTAAAAGAGTAGATACAGATGTTAAAATGCACCACTGCAATCTCTAAAATGAAATTCAAGACAAGGAATCCCAGAGAGAAATAAATCAAGCCACAAGGACCATACACTAAGAAATACAGGTTTTTTTGTAAAGAAAAGCAAAAAAAAATAAATTCACAAATTCATGTCCCTTTCCTGATAAGTAAGCTATGAGCTCCTCAGGCCTCTGAATTCTGTAGAAATTTGACTCTATATGTACCCTCAGGCTCTAAAACTTTGCTCACTTAAAGTATCCTGCTTGAAGTTCTCTGGACTTGTAGCGCATAAGTAGCTGCTTCTAGGCAAGAGGGCAGATAGAGTTGTAATAAAGTGCTTTAAATAAATTTTAAGATGACAGAAGTGTCACATGGTAGATACCTTCACATAGTATACAGAGGTGTTCATTTTATTATTACCCTACTGCCTAAAATTTTCATGCTTCTGTATCTCTGTCAAGGTGGGTCAACAGAAACATCTGATGACATCATAGGGAAAATGGACAACTGGTACAGTCCTTAGGGAGATGACAAGAGCCAAATACATTTGTATATGGCTTACACCTATTGTTCAAGCGTGCTTCCGGCTAAATGGATTGTTTACTTGTTAAAGCACAGCTAAATAAGAAAACTGAGGAAACCATACTGCTTCCAGTTCTGGCCAGACTATGAAAATGACTCAGGGACATGGTAAAGTACAGTACAGTACAGTACAGTAATCTGCAGCACTTCAGAAATTCCCATGTATTCAAGGAATGGAACTGCTCTTAGCTGCTGTCTACAACCTCAGTCTCCACTGTGCTTCTCTGTCCTGGGTCTCCAATCATAAAAATTTCAGCACTAAGCAATGTACTTGGTGCAGTATGGAAGGAAACTCACCCAATTGTATACAGCTGCCAAAGGAAAAAACTAGAGATTGTGGAAGTTGCATGATCCTATCACTTAAACTGAAGGGTTAGTCATTCTCTTAAACACAGAGTTCTTCTGCTTTTAATATTAGAAACATTAAAACAGAAAGCAAATTGCCTTCTTACTTTTAATTTTTTAATGCACTGTTGCCCCCTCTTATCAAATAGAAAGTGATGCACAAAATCTCTGTTTGTCAGTAAATGTTCCAAGTATGTTTTTTGTGTCCTGAGGTGGACATTTTAGGGTGATAGACATAGCCCCAAAGCGGTACAGTGATGTTTTATTAGTGGTTGTCAATCCAAACTAATCTAAATTTTAAATGACCGAGCATTAACAAAGAGAAAATAATGCACACTAGTATGAAAGCATCACCAAGTATGCCGCTTTCACTTCTGAAAAGTTTGGTAACAGTACTAGCAATTTGTGCACTGAATACTGTAACGTTGCACAGTATAACAGTTGGTGTTATCTGGCGATGAGAAGGTTGTTTACACAAGGCATCCAAATTTCTTCTTTTCAATATGAATTCTGATATTTATGCGGTTTTTAGCAGAAGTGCTGTAAGGTCACTCATAGACAAGTGCAATGTAGAAAAAACTACTTCATATAAAGTGTAGGTTGATGTCTTGGGTTCCTTCCTTCTTGTTCTGGCTGTCCTAGATTACTAGTAAGTACAAAACCAACAGCTCTGGCTGAGCATGAAGAGCCTGAGCCACATCTTTGATGGCATGTCTGAGTCCAACCCTGAACACTATTTGTCATAGGGAAGACCTGCCCTTAGATTATCTAACATCCTTGTTTTACAGACTCCAAGCCAATGTCATCTGAAAACAGCCACCAAAGGCTAGAAAACACTTTAAGAAATGCTGAATCTATGATGTAGCAGTGGACTAGAAGAGAGAAAATAAAAGAGCAGGCAGATACAGAAAAAACAATCAACTCAAAAGGATGCTGTCTCAATAACTGCAATAAGGTCGTGGCCCTATGACCACAGGTAAACTTCCAGTTCTTCTTGTTTATTCCCCGTGGTGTGTGAGTTTGTATACTGCCACTTCACAGAGGTAATCAAGCAACATGACGCCCTAGAAGGGGTCTAAGAGGATTCACCATAACTATCAATACCCCTCATGTGCCCTTTAATCTTCATTTTGAGAGGCAGTCAAGGAACATCTTACACTGCACTGGTTGGTATGGCCTACTCCCTAGGAAGAAGCAATAGCATTTCACTGCTGGTGACAACATTCTTAAAGAGCCAGATGGAGCTGAAGGGAAGAGAAAACTGAAAAACAACAACCAAAAAAATCTAGAATCCTTGGAAGACAGAAAAGCTGTTGATTTTGGAACCTTTAAATTAAAATAATCTGACAGGTAAAATAAAAATCTTTACAGAAAAAAAGGAAGGTCTTTTGTGACTCAGTATCTGTGGTGATACAGAGAAAAGAGAGACACATAGAGATTTTATTAAAAAGTGTTCAAGAGTTTGTCTCACATTCCACTGATTCAATAAAGGTGAGTCACTCCCAGCTGCAAGAGTTCCACAAATCTTCCTACATTTTTTGCTTCTTGTTTTCTTTGAGGATCATGAATGTATTGTACTGCACAGGATTAGAAGTTGCATAGGTTCAAAGACTGCTTGTTATCTTTTCCTTCTTGTATGATATTTATGTCACTAAATTTAAAAAAAAAAAGGAGACACTTGGATGATGAACAGGCAGTAGAACAAGTAAAAAAGTAAAGTGGCTGCTAGAGAGTCCACAAGTCAGTGATTTTAGGGTAACTGTTTTCCTCTGAAATCATGATCATCACTTTCTTTTTAGCTTCCGTAAATGTAACTGCAAGACTGATTGGAGATAAGGACTCATTTGGTGTGTGAAACTATTTTCTTTTCGGGTTTGATTATATCACAACTTAATACTTCTTTAATAAAAATTTGTGTTTATAACATTTTGGCTAAGCTGATAATCACAATTTTGGACTATGGTTTTGACTGGTGAAATATTGATCAAAGGCAATTAAAGTCCCCCATATCTTATCTTGCAAAGACTCTGTCATATGCAAACAGTAGGAGAAGAAAATAAATTAAATCTTTCTGGAAAGCTGATTTTTTGGTCTAAGATCATTTATAGTTTTAGTGCTTCAGATGTTAAAATGACGGTATCAGGCTAAAACAAATTAGGTGCAATCTGAGACAAATTGCGCATAGTCCAGGTCATCTGCTTTGCTCAAAAACAGGGAAAGAAAATGCCTACTACATTTTTAAATAACAAGTTGACACGAATATAGCTGCCAAGGTCACTTGGTCTGTTCAACCTGGAGAAGACAAGACTGAGGGGTGACCTCATCACAGTCTACAGCTTCCTCATGGGGAGGAGTAGCAGACACTGCTCTCTGTGGTGCCCAGTGACAGGACTCACTTAAGTAAGTGGTGTGAAGTTGAGTGAGGGGAGGTTTAGGTTGGATATCAGGAAGAGATTTTTTTACCCAGAGGGTGGCTGGACTGGACCAGGCTCCCCAGGGAAGTGCTCACAACACCAAGCCAGTCTGAGTTCAAGTGTTTGGACAATGCTCTCAGGCCCATGGTGTGATTCTTGGGGATGGTGCTGTGCAGGCCCAGGAGTTGGGCTTGGTAATCGTTGTGGGTCCCTTCCAGCTGGGGATATTTTATGATTCTGTGATAACTTCAAACTTGCTAATCCAAGGATCCCATCCATCATTCTCATCAGGAATTTGTACTGTAGGTAGCACTACTAGAAGTCTTCTGTTACGGTGTCTGTTCCTAAACAGAGTGCACTCTCCAAAGGTAGACATTCTCTAAGTAACCAGCAAACATTATTCCACAGTAACAAAGATAGATCAGGATATCTATTCTTTTTTTCTTTATTCTTGTTTTTCATGTAAAGAACAAACAAAACATTAATCACATAGGAAAAAGAAAGGCAGATTTACTTTGCAAGCAACCTGGAACCTAGTCAGTCAAACTGGAACTAACAGAAAGACGGGATGTCCATGTGTATGTAAACTTCCAGTATTAAGCCCCAATAAATAACCAGTGTCCTTTCTTGAAGTCCACTGTTTACACTGGTGTTCTGTGAGAATCCACTCTACATGACTTTGATTATGGTAGTTAATCACTGGGAGAAGTCACCAAATTCTAGGGGAAGGAATAATAAAATTATTTATTGTAGTAGTTGCATGCAGGTATTTTTAAGGCTAAATTAAAATCACAAGTTTTTTAAACCAGAAGCAGTCTTGTTGATAATATATTTTGCTTCAACAGAAAACACAGGGTGAGGAACTACATCTGATATATTCTGAAGCACATCTGTGATTTCTGTGTAAGAAATAGCTTCCTATCTAGGAGTCCTTAAATTTAAACGTAAAGATTCCACTGCATCTCTGGGTTATACCGGGACTGATTGCTACCGCAAAAATTTTTTTTCTTATATGTCCTTGGATAAAATAGATCCAGCACTGTGGAGCTGGACCTGAACGTGCTGGAAAATTGATTTATTCTATGTGTAAAACTCAGCAAACCAGGCAACAGAAGCTACTAGTTTGAGCCCTCGAACAGTGTCTGCCTGACAGCACTGCCGGGGAAAGAATTGCAGTGTTCACAGCTTCCTAATAACTCCTAAAATAAACTGAAGATATAATGCAGGTGCTTGCTCTAAATTTATCACTGTTTTTGAATTTTCCATACTTCAAAAAGAGATTTTTACCACAGACTTTTTTGTTAATTTGTACATTTAACTTGATTTTTTTTACAGTTTTTTTCCTAGGCCTAAGAAAAAATTGATTTACTGGGGAAAGAAAACTTTACATGTTTGATGTGGAGGGAGAAATTCTTTCTACTATGCTTGGATATTGGCTAAGAGGCTAATAAATAACCTTTAAGCAATGTGGCAAGAGTTAGTGGTGAACTGGTGAACTAGAACTAAAAACTGGCCATGTTGACCTCGTCATTACCCTGAGTGTGCATATAGTTCTGTTGCCTTCAGATAAGTGCTGCAGAGCTATATAGTGACAAATTTAGCTGATAAATTCAAGCACATATTAAATAGATAGTAAATTAAATTTTGACTCTATAAGGCCAAGAACAGACCTTCTATCAATTTAATTGTTTCAAGGAACTACACATGATGAGCTTGTTAGCTTTGTGTTTTTTAATTTCCAAGATTAGTTGGTTTTCTTTTCTTGTAGTCATACTTCTGTAATGTAATGTTTCTTTGTATTTTAAGAATCTCTTGATAGGTTTAAGGGATTCGGTATGGTCAAAAATTGGTAATAATAGATACTTGTGCAAGAAATGTTTTATACTGAACGGCTGTTTGCTTTGATTTAGATTAAATAATCATGGAGAAGAAATTTACGATTTCCCAGGTAAAACCAATCAATATAGCAAGGTGGCTTAAAAAGGTGAAGAAACTGCAGAAGAGGAAACATAAAAACAAAGTTAAATAGGAGACATTCCTAAATAAAACATTCTAGAAATTTTTTATGAAAATTGAAGGGAACCTGCAGTATTAATGAATTTAAAATTGAAGGGGACATGCACTGTTAGAGAACTGTGTCAGATCTCCGGGGGAAACTTTTGCTGTAGAGCAATTAAAACACTTCCTTGATATTATTGTACCTCTAAATTATTCAGTCTACCAGTCAGTCTTGTGAGAGTAGGAAAACAAAAGCTAACCTTAAAACAATAATAAAATGAGCTGGCTTTGAATTCTAAGGCAATTCCAGAGAATTGTAAGCTGAAATGTAGCACTGGAGAACAGGAAACTAATTGTTTCAGAGTTTCTAGAGAGGCACAGTAAAATCATGGAAAAATAAGCCAGGACAGGTCTCTTAAAGAACATTTTACTGTTACAGTGTATTATCAACTCTCACTTAATAAAAAAAGAGTAAATACTGGTGTCAGAATGTGTTCTATCTCCAAAAGCAGTGCTGAACCATCCATACTATTACAGAAATATACTCTAATTTCTAATTTACCTCTAAACTTTAATCCTATTATTTAATCTTATTTGTTTGAATCACAGGGACCAGGGAGCAGAGAAGTTTCTTTGCTGTCTCTTTACCGTAGTCTTTCATGTATTTGAAAATCACTAACATGTTCAGGCAGCAGTCTTTGTTTCTCTTAAGAGTGCTGTTTTCATAATCTTTCACCGTAAGTAACTTTTCTAACCATCTATTCATATCTGCTGCTTTTCAACAGGTCACATCTTAATTTACATGTTCCTGTAAAATTGAACTATGCACTTTACCTACAATAGAAGCACATCACTTTGTAGAGAATGAAATGTAGGTTATTTTACATCTAAAGATTTTAGATGTAAAATAACAAGTGCAGAATTTATCTGACCAATTGTACATGCCTGAATTAAAGACGTTTATGTATGACCTAGTCAATCTAGGGTACTTTTAGCAAGGCTTATTAATAAATGATTCATCTTGTACCCTGATGGAGACTAAATTCAGTAATTTCCAGTTAACTTAGAAATGTTTGCTGGGAAGAAACAAAGTATTTCCCAGAGAGTCTGTGTCTTTTCTTTGATTATACAGGGAGTGGAAAGTTACATCCTGAAAAGTACATCTTTATATTTAGTCAGATAAAACCTAGTCTGTGTGTTCATGCATCTACATATTTCCAAATCTCTTGTCTGGTCTTGAGAATTTCAACTTTTATTTTTTTAGTCTCCAGGTGTTATAATTAAACCAAATCAAACCAACCAACCAAAGAAAGAAACAAAAATAAATAAAGGAGAGATACAAGTAGAGATGCAAGGAGAGATAGAAGTATGAACTCTACTCACATGTAGGTTTTTCTGAAAATAATTAAATATAACAGCTTTTCTGAGATACTTTACAACAATGATATTATCTCTAATTCAAAATGCGAGAATTAGTAATGCTTTATACCTCTTATGAAAAATATGTAAGAACACACATAATCCACATAATTTAATTTCTTTTTTTGATGACTTGCATGGGCTAACGTTGGAAGAGATCTTTAATTACTTCCCTTCATTAAATATCAGCTGCTGTAAATATATGCCTTTTTATTCAAATACATCAATGTTAAGAAATACTTAAAACCCCCTTTATTTCAAGACAACTCTATTTCCTTTTTAGCATAGAGCAGAGCAAATATTGAAGGTCGTCATTAAGGAAAAGACCTGCCTGTACTTTTTACCAGGTTAGCTTGCTAAGCCAGAAATCCAGGGAGAAAATGCTGCCTGTTCTGAAGAACACATCACAGATAATTTAATTTTACCTGCTGGCAGAGGTCCCACAGTGACTGCTGATGAAAACTATTGTTTTCACTATACCTAGTACCTGTAGCTCATGACTCTGTTCATTTGATATTCATAAAAAGAATTAAATTCACACTTCTTTCCTGTCTACATTTACCAGTATGGGTAATCTATCTCCTGATAAGAAGGTTGTACTTATGCTAGTAAAATACTTAAAGCCAGGATACAGGTCCATGTACTGTCACCTAATCGTCTAAGTTATTACCCCCCATGGCATAGTTTTGACTCCTGTCAACTAAAAAACTCCTCAGCATTAGATAATGCCTAGTTCATAAGGTAGTCTCAATTCAGAGTAACTCCCAATAGAGGAGGAAGAAAAAATTACTAGGATAGAGATAGGTAGATAGGTAGATAGGTAGGTAGGTAGGTAGGTAGGTAGGTAGATAGATAGATAGATAGATAGATAGATAGATAGATAGATAGATAGATAGATAGATAGATAGATAGATAGATAGATAGATAGATAGATAGATAATTTCATTGTAGCAGATTGCCTTGGCCCACAGAATGGTTGCCTGTCCATTTTATTTAGTACCAGAAACATGACAGGAAATGCTATCCTTTTAAAAAGCTTGTATTTCTAGGAGACCTATGTTTTAGGTGTATTTGTGTGTGTGTGTTTAGAACAGCTTAGGGGTATTTACAAGAACTAGAAGAGAAATAACCAGCTGAATGATAAACTGCATTTGCTCTATATTAGCCTTCTGAGATCAGATTTCTAATGGAAAGCCAAAAGAAATCAAAGAGGAAAACATCAAAGAAACAAACGCAGAGAAATTTTCAACTGGAAAGCATGAATTTGGTTATACAGCACAGTTACATCCTTGTTCTTTCCTGATATTCCACTAATGAAAACATTCATGGTAATGAAGTTGAAAAAATCCCTGGGCATAGTTACTAGGGATATACCAAACAGGGACAAGTGTACTATATTTCTGCCAGATGCTGTGATTGTAAGGAAGAACAAGCTGTAGGTCTTCAGTTACTTTATCTGATGCAAGAATTCCTGAAGGGAGGATAGCAATAGGGTGGAGAAATTGCCCCTAGGGCCAAAATACTCCAACAAATTTCTACTTCTTTTACCAGAAATGCACTCTACTTTTTAGTTCCAGAAAGCAAATAGCCTTTCCCCAGACCTCAGTTGCGATCAAGTCTGATAATGTGTTTATGGATGGCTCAAATGAAAAAATGTTTAGGAGGACTGTCAGTTTTTTGGCTGTTTCCATACTGACACTGTGGTCTCCAAATATGTCAACTGTGAGTGCAACATGTTCTTAAACATTCTGTGAACTCTGGTGCAGTGAGTGTAGTTAGATTTAAGTATGGAACAATGCCTGTAGTATAACAAATCAAAGTAAAACTTTAAACACAGGAAGTTCAACCTGAATATGAGGAAAAGTTTCTTTACTGTGAGGGTGGCTGAGCACTGGAACAGGCTGCACAGAAATTCTCCACAGTGGAGTCTCCTTCACAAGCTGCTTGAATGTGATCCTGTGCAACGTGCTCTGGTGAACCCACTTTAGGAGAAGAGTTGGACTAAATGATCTCCAGAAGTCCCTTCCAACTCCAACCATTCTGTGAGTCTGTATTTGTAGTAAAAGAAAATCTGTAAGGGAAAAACATGGTATAGGCATCAACTCTTGTAGCATTTTGATACTGGAAATGGTAACAGAATTGCCCTATCCCCATTCCTTCCAAGCATGTATCAAAAACTCAGTAACAGACGAGGAGAAAATAAACAGTGGAAGAGTAGTTGATGGGATCTTTTCAGTTTCTTTTAAATAAATTTTGTTTAATGAATTTTTCACATATCTGTGAAAAGTGTTTTCTGTTTTCACTCAGTGAGTACAGACAATGGACCAGACTGCAAGGCAACAGACATCTACAAACACATTTAAAATCTGGGAAATTCAGCAAAAACATTCATAACCCCAATTAAAAGCAAAGAAAGCAATGCCAGTAGGTACATTTCATAGAAGCCCTTAACCACAGGCATATGGTCATTGCTACACGAATATGTTACGTATTATTCCTATAGAAATTATTTTATATACTCACCACCTTCAAGACAGAGAATCTCATCTGTAAGTGTGGTGAACTTCTAAGCTAACTGTAAGAACTTTAAGGGAAGACGGCTCTTCAGTGTCTTTTAAAAAGCCATTACCATGAAATTTGCTTACTTGAATAGCATATATCCTAGAGCCTACTTATTTGCTCATTCTGTCCCTATTTTAGATATTTATAATTATGTATGCACAGTAAATCTGCAGAAAACAAAATACTTGGATTATTTTAAGGGCAATGAACAATCACAGTAGAAAATAGATGAGCATTTAAAAAACGCCTGAAATAATAAATCTTCTTTTAACAAGAATTCATTGAATTAACAAAGATTGGAATAATCTTTACAAAGTGAATATGGGAACTGATGCATGGAAATAGTTCTCTCATTTGCTCGGCATTTTTAATTCAACTCACAGGGAAAATTTTAGTAGTCTCAGGATAATCTTGATTTCATATAAAGCCTTGTCAGGCAGTAATGTGACTCCAGAGACCCTGAAAACTGGATTCTTGTATCAGATGGCCATGCCATCAATTTCTTACAAAAGCAAATTTATCAAAAATACCTGTGGGTGATTCAAAGAGTCATCTATAGGGAAGATTGCATTTAAGATAACTAAGAAAACTAATGAGTGAAATTTTCTTTTTTTCACACTTTCTTAGTGAAGATTACTGAGTTATCTAAAGAGCTACATCCCTTCTTCTGTTGCTTTATTTAGCTCATTTGATGAAAAAGGGAAGCAATACAATCTCTTCTGTGTGAATATGCTCCCTGCGATGTCATTGATTTTTGTATATTTTTGTCTGCTGCCTTCAGAGAGATTCTATGCTTTCCCCATGTTACATTCTAGTAGAAGAGATCCAGTAAGAGGAAATTCAGATGTTTGGGACATTTCCAGAACTTCTTCTATAAGGTTCATCCTAACCCTCGATTAGTCAGAAGTACTTTTCAGCCTGTTGGTGGTATTTCAGATTTGAAATATTGTCCAGGTTGTCAGATTTACCTTTCCAGGTTTTCATTTATGTACTTGAAAGTGAAGCAGGTCACCATCTAATGCAGTGAAAATTCTCTGCATTTCAGTGCCCTGCTGCGTTCAAGTGTGGTTTTTAAAAAAAGGCTTTGTGGTATATGTATGTATGCCAGGGCATGTAATATAGGAACTATTCTATTTGCAGAAGTGAGTGTTGTAGAAGTTTTTCATTATCATTATTATCATATTCTGAGGCACTGCCGCTCTGGAGACCCATTAGGTTGGCTGCATGCCTGCAGAGAGACTCACAGTCACCTTAGAAACCCAGGTAATTCACGGAAGAGAAGTTGGAACAAGCTGTAGTAGGAAATACTCCCCCTTCAACCTCCACAAACCAAATAGTTTCATCAGTCATTTTAGAGGCAAATGTTCTCCTACACTGCATCCACACATATTCAAAAATTATTTCATGTCATAACAAAACAGGACAAGGCAGGAAATTTCTGCACGGTCATTACAGTTCTCATTCATGTTGTTCTCACTGCCAACAGTAGTTTCCGCCTACTCCTTTTCTACTTGTTCTTTCCTACCACACTCCTCACATCAGAATGGTGTTCTGTGCCTCACTAGTCTGATAGTAAGAGATCTTTTAACTTGCAACTTAAATTCTTATTTGGCTAGCAATGCTTGCTGGTTTCTTACTCAGATTATGGGGGAAGGGGGAGGCGGGGTTTAGCCTTGACTTTTTTCCCTTTGAAGATTGGTGACAAACAAAAAGCATTTGCTGTCTTATTCTTATTTTGCTAAATAAATAAGTTATTACAAGGAAATTCTATCCCTCAGTCATCTTAATAGACATTGTTTTCTCCCTGTTACCAACCTGATTTGGAAAAACTCCTATATCAGAAAACAAAGGTAAAATAAGGAAAAAAAGAAGGATTCTAAGCTTTCTTACATTTTGAGATGGTGGAGACTTACTGATGCACTCCTTGAAACAGATTTGCTGTTTTAAATAAAAGTAATTTACAGATTTGTGTTCACTATTAAATAGTATATACAACACTTGTGAGATAAAATTCCCTTTTCTGCTTACAGCTGGTAATAATATTTTTTATTTCTACTTCATCTTCTAGAGGGAAATATAATGCGAAATATATCCGTAAATATTTTTCATATGAACATTGAAACTAAAAATTTGCAAATTTGCAAAGATGTGCAAGATCAGTGAGACAGACTTGCTTAGTGCTTACTGCAAGATTTCCTGTCGGCCAGATCAGCAGTTCTGGTGTTGCAGTTCAGGTCTGTAGGAAGTGAACATCAGACCTTGTAAAAAGGCTAAGAGGTATTAACGTAAAATGCAAGATACTATGTTTTGAAAAGGAAAGTGAAAGCTCTGTTCAATCACTTGGCACACTAAATGTCAATATTTTAAGATTCAGCATGGAATCATTTTACTCTAAGGAAAAATAAAGCTGCATTGAGATTTTTGCAGTAAATCTCATAGCATCTCTGTAGCTTGGCATTTATCTTTACAGTGATTTAGCATTTCTACCCCCATAATATTTGTTTTTCCTAATACTTGCCTATCTCTCATTTTAAAACAATTTCTATTAGTGGCTCCTTTAATTGCCATTGTTTTTTCATTGCACATATAATATTGTCACAGTTGCAACACTGTATTTAAGGTCCTGTCATGATTTTTGTGCTACAACCCTATTTTATTTATACTCTAAAGAAAGATCCTTTAGGAATGATGCAACCATATTGTGAATTTCTAGGTAAAAAAATGCCTATTTTTTTTAAATCCTACTTTTTTCTTTTTTGTATATACTAGGAAGAATATTTTAAATAAGCAAATAATGATACATATATTTGAATTTGTTTCTGTAAATAATTACTCTTCTAATCTTACCTTGACTTTGTGATTCTTATTCATGGGACATTTAATTTGCTCTGATTTCACGGAGTCTTCATGCAAAAGAAAAAGTATTTTAAGTCCTATGACCTACAGAGTTAAGGATAAAAAGGAGTATAAAAATAGGTCTCTTTAGAGTTAATGGACATTAACATGTGTAATCATAGATAAAGTAGTATATGTTGATATTTGAAGTGAAGAAAACATAGAACAGTTTTTCTTTATGAGTAAGTTGACTGTAGTACATGGTGTTACGGATCAAGTGAGAGGTTTAGACAAGCCCTGCCTTAGGCTCAGATTTTGGCAGCAGCTCTACTCAGGTGACGTGCACCTAAATTGCTCTGGCTCACAAGTTCTGAGGAATGGCAGATCAGTCTATTACAAAATGAGTTGTTTCTTGAATACACAGGAGATTAACGGGCAAAAGATCTTAAACAGAGTTACTTACTACAGAGGATAAAACAAAAGGAACTACTAATACATTACATCAAACAGTGCACGACATGAAAGTACCTCTATTATAGCTAGCAGAGAAATAGTATAGATGAGGAGTCAATGTAATTTACACTGATTTGGTGATAGGGTACACAGAGCCCTTCAGTCAGCCCTCGAGAGAGTAACCACCAAGCAGCATCCTGACTTTGGGGAAAAGACCCCACCCATTTCCAGGGAATGTGCAGAAGACTTCTGCTTTGTGAAAGTTTGGTGTAGCTTTTATAGTTTTTAAAATGAAGTGACTGTCAGTCAGAAATTCAATCTTATCTTCCTACAATCCTGCTTTGAAGGCAAGATGTTTACTGCCAGCTGGGAATGTCACTTCTGTGGCACCTGAATAACTCACTACAGGACAAGCTGTCCTGATTGAGTTATTTCAGCAATTAGCGAATTCACGTCAGGGGGAAGATGCCCTGAGCTATCACATCAGCTGATAGGCAACAGGTAGGACCTTCTAGGGTGGGGCGAAAGAAGAAAGGAAGAAATATATATGGATTATACAACACATTTCTAAGCTCATAAAAAAGTCCCTGCAGTTGAAAACCTGGGCTTCATTAATCAAAAATGAAAAGTCTCTTAACCTGAGAAGAATGTGACCTATGCTGAAAATATCTTTGCCCCTTTGTAGTGTCAGCAAATTCATGTAGGCCTAATATTGATGTATACACATTGCAAGACAGAATCTAGGATCTGTTTAACAACAAAAAAGATGTTTTGTCATTTATTTTATATAAACACGCATCACTTAAACATTAGTATTTTAAAACCATGAAGGAAAAATACCGGTTGTTTTTGCAGGTTTTTTGTAGTTGCAAAGTATCAACAACCAAGAACCAATACACATGACAGAATTAATTAGATTCCTTCAAAGATGAATCAAAATCTACGATATCAATAGAGAGGTTTGTTTCTAGAGTTATTGTATATAACTGAGTTGCAGTGTCCTTGTCTTCACTAGTTCTGGATAGTAATTTTATAAAGGTATGGCTGGAAAACAAGAAATAAGACATAGCACTGTCACATCATTAGAAATTAATATCAAAACAATCTTCTGTCTCACTGTTTACTCATTCCATAAGTGAAACAAACTGTGCTTTTGATATCAGCCTAGCATACGTTAAACAAACACAATTAACAAAAGAATAACATTTTAAAATTAATAATAATAAATATATGTGATTTTTTAGAAATAAGAACATTAAGAGAAACATGACAAAGATACAAAACAAATATACACATAAATAGATGACTAATAATGAGTTCTCTTCTTTTTTAAGTAGTTTATGATCAGCATTAATTGAAATACTGTTAATACACTCTTTTTTTCCACTTTCTCCAAAACATTGTCTCATCTCTGCCTTTTGTTCTTTTCTTATTTTAGCTAAAGAAAGTCTAATTCATCTGATTTTTGTGTAACTGAAATCCACGTGGTTTTGTATCATTTTCTTTGCATGATTTTCCCATAGCTTTTCCAGCAATTATATATTCTTTATACATATATAACTACACCTAAAATCATCTCATTGTGAATTAACTTCTGCAAAGATCCTTTGCCAAATCATTTTGGGTGGTACACCTTACTGCAAAATAACTTTTCATTCTAATTTACGGTGAAAACAACTTTTCTTTTAAAATAATTTTCAAAGCACATATTGAAGTAGCGTATCTCAACTCCCATTTTTCCTTTACATAGTTCTCTCATAATTGTATAAAAAATATTTTCCTCACTTCAGAACTCTTTGTTTTCATTAGACTGCTAGGTGATTATGAAAAAAAGGAGGTGCTTCGACTTGTCAATAAATGTTCCTGCTTACAAAGTTACCCTAGAGTTTAGGCTTACGGATTTGGGGAATTTTAGGCCCTTTTACAACCAAATGAAGAATATGATCTCAATACACTGATCAAAACAGTTTTAATGACATCAATACAAATACTTGTTTGATTTTGGGATAAATGCATTTCTAATGTTTAATAGCTCACTGAGTTAAAACTGTAGTACGGTGATACAGTACACTGTCTTCAAGACAGTACAGCTAAATATTAAAGATGTAGATTTTTGGTAGATTCTGTGTGCATTTGGACCTTTCTCCTTTTGTTTCTCCTTCTGCTTGACAGCCCTTGCTTTTATGAAATGGCAGCATTTGTCTATGAAGATACATATGGTATGTGCAGTTGTGACAAGATAAATAAACGTATAATTAAAGTTCAGCTAGAAAGCCAGGTTTAATTATAAGAGGTTCTCAAATTGTGTGGTATACTTTCAAAGAGAGGAAAGAGACCACTGACGTACTTTAGCAGGGAAGAGAAGCAGATCTACCTCAGAACAGAGATAAAGATCTCTTCCTACACACTTTCTCCTATTTCCCTACCTCTTCTTCCTCTACTCTCAAGAGACCTCATACCTCTGTGGGAGCCGTGTGGAGAGTACAGGTTGTACTACAAGATAAATTTGGTAGATGGAAGAAAGCACAGAAAATCTTGGACTCCAATTCTGAAGAAACAAGAAATATAAAATTAAATTAAAATAAAGGTTTTAAAATAAGAATTATATATTATAAAAGATATTAAAATAACACATTTACACACAGGTACAGAGGAGGGTGGTGTGTAAAAGGCTGGGGAAGTATGTGGTATGTGTTCTTATTGGAGAAGAAATTTTGATAACAAAGGGGAATTGAAAAAATACGAATCTGTACCCTTTTGTAGTAACAGAAGAGAAGGGCTGAAAGAAAAATGCCCATAATCACAGCTCTAATTTACATCAGTATGAATATTATTTTTAGAGTTGTTTTAAAGAGTGACAGCCAGTTGTACCACTGATGTATCACATGTATCTCCTCATGTTCACAGAACCTTATTTTCATCCGCCATATTCTTGATGCACTTAGAAACATCTAGACTAAAATGCCAAAACCAAAAAGGTCTTTGTTCCTTCGGTTCCTTGGAAGGAAGCATTCCTGGAAATCAGAGACAAAAGAAGTACAGGGGTTATTTGGGTTTGTTTTTTTTTTTTTTGGTTGGGTTCAGTTTCATTGGCGGGGGAGGGTTGGGAGTGTATTTTTTCTGATAAAATGCACGATTCCAGTTTCGATAACCAAAGTGAGAACATATATTTACCCTTGATTGAGGCTGGCAAAGCTAGGGTCTAATTCAAGGTGACAAGATTTTATAATTGTCAGAGCTGAGGACTAGAAGTGATTCAAACTTTGAGGTTTTTGTTTTGATTTCATGGATATGAACTATTCAGGGACAGTATCATAGCTCTATGTGCACTGAATTGGCTGTTAACAAAGGCACTTCAGCTGACAAGTTCTCAAGACTGAATCCTTTAATAAATTCATTCTGCTTTAGTTTAAGTTGAATTCAAAGGGATTCTGCAAGTTATCCTGGGGCTGAGAGTGGCCTTAAATATCTGAAATAGGCCCTTGCTGGTGAAGCTTAATTCATGTACAGCTTTTAAAAGAAACAAGTATTTCCTGTGTTTTAGAGGCTTGTTTTGTCAGAAGATAAAGTTGAAACCATGTGCTTTAGCTGAATTTAAAGCCTGGTAAAAATCAGAGCTGTAGAAATAACAGGCTTTTGGTTTGGTGGATGGCAATTGTGCTTGCATGGCAAAGTTTTGGTAGCAGAGGACGCTCAGGAATGGCTTCTTGGAGAAGCTGCCAGAAGCCTGCCTCTTGTCTGACAGAGCCAATGTCAGATGACTCCAAGATGGACCCACTGCTGACCAAAGCTGAGCCCATCAGCAATGCTGGCAGCACATCTCTAACCACATGTTTAAGAAGGGAAATAATTGCTGCACAACAATTTGTGGAAAGGAGGAAGAACATGTGAGAGAAGCAATTCTGCAGACATCCAGATCAGTGAAGAAAGAGGGGGAGGAGATACTCCAGGCACCAGAGCTGAGGTTGCCCTGCAGGTTCTGGTGCAGCTCTTGGTGAAGCATCTGTTCCCCTGCAGACTGTGGAGGTCCACACAGGAGCAGAGATACACCTTCAGGCTGGGGAGAATCATGCACTGGAGCAGATGGATTGTACCAAAGGAAGCTGTGACCCTGTGGGAAATCCGTTCTAGAGCAGGCTTCTGGCAGAACTTGTGGAGAGAGGAGTCCATGCTGGAGCAGGTTTGCTGGCAGGACTTTTGACCCCATGAGGAACCCGTGCTGGAGCAATGCATTCCCAAAGGACTGCACCCCATGGAATGGACCCGTGCTGGAGCAGTTTGGGAAGAAATGCAGCCTGCTGGAGAATTTCATGGGAGGGACTCCACACCAGAGCAGGGAGACTGTGAGAAGGGAGGAGCAGCAGAGACAATATGTGATGAGCTGACCACGTGCCCCATTCCCCTTCTCCCTGCGTACTTTGAGGGAGTAGAGGTAGGAAAATCCAGAGTAAAACTCAACCCAGGAAGAAGGACAGGCTGGAGAGATGCTCTTTTAAGAATTAGTGATATTTCTCATTATTCTAATCTGATCTGATTGATGAGAATTGAAATTCATTTCCCAAAGTTGAGTCTGTTTTGCCCATGACACTAACAGGGGAGTGGATCTCTCCCTGTCCTTATATTGACCCATGAGCCTTTCATTGCTTTTTTCTCCCCCTGTTGATTTGAGGAGTGATAGAGTGGCTTGATTGGCACCTCGTGCCCTGGTGACATCAACCCACCACTTGACTATAACAGGAAAACAAACATGAACTAGTTTCAGCAATGAAAAAATAATTACAAATTTAATTGTATTATAAATATGTTATTTAGTTTTAAGTATTTTGCTCACATCTGCGTAAGGTTTAAAATTGAAAACACTTCCAAAAATTTTTTTGAAAGGTTAATGCAAACAAAGCAATTTCCTTCTCTCATTTTATAGGTGAATCTATTGGAAGTATAAAAGAAATATAAATATATATTTCTGTGTGTCAGTGTTTTTTGTATAATATATGACTGGAAAAGAAGAATCCATTGTGTAGCTTGAGAATGTGCAAGAAGACACTAATAGTAAATGATGGACTTCATTTGGTTGTAACTTTTGCACTTATTTCAAAATTCCAGACTATATTAGTGATAGAAAAACAACAAAGAAGTAAGGAAAAGTGCCAAAGAACTGGAAAAAGACAGCCAAATATTCTCATTTAATATTTCTGAAAACCATTTCTATTTATGGCAAGTTTACAAATTTCACTGAGTTGCCTAGAGGAAGAAGACTATCCTATTTGAAATACTACATTGTTTTTGCTGGCAGAAAATTACTGTATTCTCATACACTTACTTACAGCCTACAATAAATCTCTTGGTTTGCATATGTTTATTTGAGAAGTTAATTTTTTTTTATCTGTAAAAAAGCAAGAAAGATTGAAAATCCACGAAGATTCAAGTGGGAATAAAAAGTGGGAAATATATTTAAGACGCAATTTGTACCAGAACAAAATTTTATGTCACTTGAGACTAAATAAAATTAATATTCTGCTTTGCTTGACTGAATTCTGAAACACGGCATAATTTATATATTGTTGCTAAAACTTTTACAGCAATGTAGATTTTGTTGAGGTGGGGTTTTTTTTGTTTTCATCCAGGCAAGCAATTGATTCAACCAGTTCTTAGGAAAACTGGTTTACAGTATCTACAGACATATTGACATACTAAAACACTCCAGTTTTATTTCATGCACCAGAGGTAAGAAGGCTTTAGTAAATTGAATGTTCTGAATTAATTCCAAGGATATGGCATATTTATTTTCATCTTACTGGAAGGAATAAACACATTTAGGTAAACGACTCATTGACAAAACTGTCCTAGAATAATGAGATGCATCTTATTATGATGATGCACTCCAACATTTGGTTCTCAGAACATGACTATTCAGAGCATTCTGATTCAGAAGTTGATTATATTCAGACTAGATACTGTGGAGTGCATTTTTCTGTATTTAACAAGACTGTTTTGCATGGTTAATCGTCTGAAGCTAAAATTATTCAGGCTATCCAACCCTCCAAGTCAGTGAAAGCTGACCATCTTCTTTATCTGCAGCATGAAATAGTCGAGGGACAAAAGTGTCTTGTGAGGTATTTGAGGAGAGCTTATTCCTTTATGTCAATGGGAATTGTAAACGTACACTCAATGTCAGAAAATTGACACAGGTACTGGTGTTGAACACACGGCCTGCTTGTCCACTTTATAGTAAGAGTTAAACATAGTCTAATTCCTTCTTAAAAAAGGCTTACAGTGGCAGCCTTAAAGCAGTTCTAACCAAAGAGAGGCAGAAAGTAATGCAAAATGTTTGACCCAGCGTGAAGAGGTCATGCTTCCCAGGCTCTCCAGCTCCTGTTTTAAAGCTTATTCCAACAGCTAGGCTGAAATATATGCCCAAGAGTGCAAGAGCAAGTCTGTTCCCTAGTTGTGCAGAAGGAATTATTTCTTCACAATCTGCACTATACTTAGTCCACAGAAATTTTCATTACCGGGAAAATAGACACCAGATATTACTAGTATTAATAAGCTTAGGTGAATCTATATATGTTTGTCTGCCACTACAACTTTTAAAGACCGGGTCTCTCTCTTCATCTCTCTCATGAACCAGTATGAATGTATGCATATCTGTTTAGGGTTACGTTCATAATTTAGGCTAGGGTCAGTTTCTATGTTTTAGTGACCAAAGAAGTCTACATCACCGGAAGTATTAAGATTATACAGTCATCAAGTCTTTTACTTGGGATTTTTTTATTGAATTCTTTTTGGAACACCAACCCTAACCTGTAAACCCAATGCTAACAACAGCTTAACAATAACCCTAAATCCATCCCTACCCTAAACCGCAATTTCTAACCCTGATCTCTAATCCTAACAATAACAATAATGCTAATCCTTGTTGCTGTTTCCCACAGGTGGGACCTACATCGTCTGCCGCATGGTAAAGTGCAGGAATGGGCCAAGTATCCCATTTTCCTTCAGTTTCCTTCTTCTCTGTTACTAACAGTCACTGATGTTTGCTGTGAATAAACCTATTTGCAGCTTCTCTATGCTCAGTGCTCTGATTCTGAAGTCATTCTAAGCGATTTCAATTTTAATTTGCTCTGCTGTCCACTTCCAGCTTCAAATTTCTTCACCTCTCAATTCCCTTTGGCCAATACTTACTTCCCAATCTTATTACACTTCCATGGCAAAAAATTGCTCAGGTGCAAAGATTCATTAATTGTTCGTAGGAAAAGAGAAAATAGCAATATCCTGACTGTCAATGTTCATCACAATTAAAAACAATACTCTCCTGTTTGCTAAGAAAAGCTATCTGAGAAGTTTCCTCACAGAGATTCTAGGAGCATGTGTTCCAAACAATAAGTTCAACAATGTTTACCATGCAAAATCTTGCTTTGCATTTATGTTTACAATCTTAAGATCGCAGTGCCACCCATCGCCTCCCGTGCCAGCTAGACTGCAGACATCAGCTTTATGAACTTCCTATGTGGCATTATTTAAAGCAGTAAAACACCTACTGCTGTCACTGACACATCAAGAAAGACACCACTGATCTTGATCTGACTCAGAACCATGATCACAGGTTAGGGAATGAGATCGCTACTAAATCTCTATGCTAAATAATTGCAAATAAGTGTAAATAAGGCATTCAGTGACTATTAGAATTATGATAGATAAATGAAGAAGTTTATCTGAAGCTGTATCAGGAGAGATTTAGGGTAGATATCATGAAAATATTCTTCACCCAGAGAGTGGTTGGACACTGGAAAAGGCACCCGAGGAAAGTGGTCACGGCACCAAGCCTGACAGGCTCTTGGGCACATGATGTGACTCTTGGGATGTCCTGTGCAGGGCCAGAAGGTGGATTTGATGATCCTTGTTGGTCCCTTTAAATTAAGGATTTTCTATTACTCAATGATTCTAAGAATATCTGAGAAAATTATTTTATTGCATAAATATTAGTAGATCACTTCACTTTGCAGAAATCAGGCCTCAATCCTGATGCACCTGTTTTGACCTCTATTCCGAACACCCTAAGCTTTCTTGCACTTCTCTTTCAGATCTAAGGAATGATTTGTGTTCTTTAAACATTCCCTTTCATCTGTATCAAGTGATTTTACAAAAGGTATTCTGCCTTCCTACAATCCTTTCCTAATTTTTTTTTTCCATGAAAGACATGTTGACTTATAGAAAATTTCTCAGTAAAACTCCGTGAAAGGGACAGAATAAGGGACTTGAACGTCTTTAAAGAAAACAGGATGATTGCTATCCAAATCCAGTAGCATGTAAATGGACTGAGTCTGATCACAAAACACTGATGTGTAGAGAAAGATCTTCACTTCATGGACAACAAGGTGAGCAAAACGGGAGTAGATTATTGACTTATGCCAAAAGAGTAGGAGAAAAAAAAGGGGCAAAGGTAATGGACTCCAAAAGTCTTCTAAACTAGATGTAAATCTAAAAATGCCTGTTGGCATTTTTCCCCAAATAGAAAAAAGTCACAGCAGAACAGTCGGCATATTGCTAAAATGTACATGCTACAAAGGAATTAATGTGGTTTCATAATTATGGCAAAAGAATCTGCAGCACAAAAGACAATTTATCATGTGTATACAGGTTGTGTCAAGTAGCAGGAGTTACTCAGGGGATTTTGCTGAAGCCAGGGTTACTTTAAAATGGATGACTTGAGAGCATCCAGAAGAAACAGGGAGATTAAGATCTGCTGTTTGAGGAGTCTTCTTGGAAGGTTGCATTTGGCAGGAATGCTGATGAATATACAAATTTATGCATTTGTCAACTACGTTCAACTGCATTTACCTTTTTGAAACAAGTTGTTAGAGAATCTGCTAACAAGGAGCACTGTAAGGACATAGCAAATAAAAATGAAATCAATTTCTAATATCAAAGAGGAAAATTACAGCATGCAGAACTGACAAAAAACCCTGAGTCCTGTACTAACAACACTAGAAATAAAATATGCTATTAGTCATTCACTATATATTCAGTGGGAATTACACGGAGAGAAACATTTTGATTTGTGTTGGTTTGAAATAAGATTTGGGTGCCTAAAGTAATTTTATATTCTTGCCCATGGTGTTTAACGATCACAAGATGGCAACAGAAGGAATATACAGAGAATAAAGTAAATATGAAGACTGATCTCTATTTTAGGAAGACTACATGCAGCATTTCATAGTTTAAAGTTACAGGCATTATTTGTAGACAAGAAGAATCCTAGAAATCAAATGTTTGATTTTGCAAACCAGGACAGAGTGCATTACTGACAGTAATCTCAATTGCATGAGTTTGCTTTTCTTTTTATTAAATCTAAATAGTTATACATTTTTCAAATACATTAATTTTGATGGGCTGTTAATTTTATACCTTGAGCTGCAGAATAATGCATTTTCCAGTAGTCAGCTTGTAACTTTTTATTTGTGTCAAACTTTTGATGTCAATAAACTTCTGTCCTTTTCAAAATTCATTTTTGCTCAACTTGACACTTGTAAAATTATCTGAAAAAATACAACTAGACTTTTCTTTAAAAAGTTTCACAGCAGAAACTTGGAGAAAATATATTTTTGACACCTTCAAAATCCATTTTCCCACTCTGTTTGTAGCTGAAACCTTCCTCTGGGTTTAAACTCTCATCATTTCAATCCCAACAAAATACTGTTTATTAGCAATTTCATTTTGTAAGCTCCACTGTCCATCATAGACTATAATATTAATTTGTTTAAGAACTCCTTTCTTATCAGAAAGCAAATGAAAACCACTTTAGCTGCCTTTCTAGGTTTTGTAGAATAATACCAATTAATATAAGAGAGAACCGGAATCATCAGAACCTAGTCACAAGCATAAAATGAATTATAATTTTTGCTAAAAACTTCTCCCTTTTGTGTTTCATTTTCCACTAAATTTTCTTTTTTGTATCTTTTCTTAATGCAGTAAGTGTATTGTTAGTAGATTCTGCCTCAAGTCACTAGGCTTTGTGTTAGCAGGTGATGGAATGGACCACTCTCTGAGCTATGGAAGAGCTTTCAGCTTCCTCTATAGGTTTTTTACAGATACCCATGATTTAGAGCCTTTGCTGGTTAAATTTTTACGTATTATGTGTCAGCCACGACTTTTATAATCTATAACATTTTGGTAATTCCTGAATTCCTAATTATGTCTTGGTCTTCATACACATTTGCAAACTGCTTTTGCTACTTCTAAGGTCATATTCAGTTAAATTATTTCCAACATCACAAGTCCACATTTAGCACTCTTTTCCTGCTGAAGGCTAAGAAAAAAATTAAACTAAATGCCATTTGCTGAAGCCTGTGACCTTTTTGCTGGGGTTACAATTACATGATTTGCTGATGTCTTTATCGTGCACCCTGACTACCATGTAGAAAACACATTATGTGTACATGGGATGAGATAATACACAAGAGATAGTACACAAAAACCCCGAAATGACAGGCTCTGTATTAGCTCTATATTAGCCAAAAAATGTCCCAAATCAGAACAGTTATGTGAGGCTCACTATCAAAAGTCTCTGAAAAAAGTAAGCATAATATGTATCACTGGTTAAAAAGACCAATAAAATTAGGAATAGTCAGGGTTACAGGTTATTATGCCACTGTGAAATCTGTGGTATGCTATAAAATAAGAGTAATGAGAATAGTCAAATATAAGGAATAATTTTCATAGAAGAGTAGCCTAAATGGAGTGTAACACAATCTGAGGAAGCAGGTGACTTACAACACCTGGTTGCAAGCACCAGGGGGTCTGTAAAGTCATAAAGAGCATAAATGGGGAGGGTAAAGGATTGCATGCACTGTTCCATGCAACACAGGCAAGCTAGTGAAGCTATGAGGGATTAGAAGTATGCTGGTTTCCTTTGCTGTCATGGCTTAACTTTGTGGCCAAATACAACAGTTTTAAACAACATGAAAGACATTTTCCAATCAGGGCTGCGAAGAAGTTTTGCACAATGTTGTAGTGGCAAAATCGTGGTGGGGTTTCCAAGTTACAGAGTTACAGAGACACCCATGTGGAGTAGTGTTTATTAAACGTGAGACCCAACAGCAACCTGTCCTTACGTCAGTTGAAACTCTTAGGTTATAGAAATCGATTCTTTTCATGTCTTCCCAGGAAGGTTCTGCAAGCTGCTACCAAAGATAACCTCCTAAAGGAGAGGCACTTCAGCTTTATCCAGTGTCACTAGCGAGCAGAGGCCGAGTAATAAAGCGACATGAACGATTTATTACGAGAAGAAACCGACGTTTATTAATTTACAAACTCACTTATATATACCTTAGCCCACTGGACTGACATTAAGGTCATTGGTTCCCCGACCAGCCACCCCACAGAGGCATTGGCTGAACTCAACAACACCCGCTTCAGGTATTTTTCTTTTTGGTATGAAAACAATATCACAGCTTACAAATTCTTCCAATTGTTTCCCTTTAGCATCCATGAGAAAGCAAGGCTTTCACACAGACACTGTCAGAAAACTGAGAAATCTCTCTGCAGCCAGGCTTTTAGCATTCACAATCCAGGTTGGTGATTCTCCTGAAAAACAGTATACTTTCTTAAGAGATAATATCCAGCACTAAGATGTTAAGCTAAGGATTACATAATGTTATATAGAGTAAAAACAAGAAAAGAGAATAAAAGGTTTTAATATCTCCTCATGCTACTTTTACTATGTCATTTGACAACTCTTTCAATTGTATTTTTTACAGAATGAGAAAAAAATGAATGGAATATTTAATGTGTTCCTTAGTGGTTGGATAAGCACCAAAAGCAACAACAAAAAGAGAAAAAACATTTGCTGAAAGGAGAAATATACTAAAGCACGTGTCATTGCATTGGTGTAATCAATACACTACTATATTAGCAAATTCGGCATTTCCCAAGTTTCTTGTAGAAATACATGTGTTTTCATTGTTCTCATTGATAACATTGATTTTTTTTCTCCCCTTCATCATTACCAGAAAGTCATAAATTTCTATCCTGAAGAAACAGAACTGGCCATTTATATGATCAGCATCTACCGAACACAGAGCAGAAAACAGCTTTCTTTTTTTTTAGTATCAGTTCTGTACTTTTCTTTGTGCTGTAGTCATTACTCTAGAAAAAAGGAGGATTTTTTTCTAATTACATGCCTCAAACTACTATGTTGCTAAATCCATTTTATTTATTATTTTCATTGTGGTGAAACCTGTGAGTCATATCACACTAAATTTTTGCAAAGCACTCCGTCACTGATCTGTGAAAATTATTTTTCCCATCAGTTTACCACTCAAATTCAGCAGCATATACAGTGGATGTTCTCAGCAAAGCTTGCTTCTAATTTGTTTTTGTGACAGATTTGGGTTATGTCTATGTCTATCTTCTTAGATTCTGCGCCGCATATCATACGGCTTCATCAAAACCAAGAAAACTTTAATTGCAGATGCCAGCATATAGCATGCAAAGCTACAAACATTAAATTTCACCCTATCATTTTGTGAAGCTGGCAGGAATTTAAATTGTGACCCAGCCAGTGAGATCTGGTCTTGGAAGCAAATTTAGTCATTGAGTTCTCCGAAAATCTCAGGCCGCAGTGGTATTATCTCAGTAAACTATTCTTCTGAAAGACCTTTTCCTCCTGTGCTGCATACAAACATTCTATCAGGAATCTGAAAAATGTTTTTTTAGAAAAATTGAATCGAAATATCTGAACAGCATGTTCCGCCCCAGCCAGAAGTATGTGTAACATAGTATCCAAAAGCTGTGAAGGCAGAGCCTGTCCATCTCCGTACTTCTGTAACTGCAGGGTGAGGGAAATGTTGGCAAGTTGTATTTTTATGTCTATGTTCTCTTTAAAGAGCTACAACAAAGGAGAAATTCAGGCAATTGTGAATAAGACATCACTTCCTTCTTTTTTTGAAGACTCCTGCATTTTCCTCTGATGGAAACTGAGTGACAGTTGAGTGACACAATAAATTTCCCAATCTTTCCCAATCTGTTTTCTCATGAGGAGGTAAGCATTGTTTACACTGCTTTTCTTCACTGCATCTGCAGCCTGGAGCAGCTTTTGAGCTGTGCTGCAGTTGACAGCTGAGGGAACTTTTCTCTGCAAAATCTGGCTAGCTGGATTTGGCCAGAAAGAAGGATGTTGCCATCTGTGTTAGTGTAGACTTTTTAAAAATAAAAATTGCCGTAGAATAGCCAAATTAAAAAAAAAAATTTAAAAAAGCCTCAGAAAAACAAGCTTTTCATAACTTTATATATGAAAGTGTATTTCCTTTACTTTGCCACTTCTACAGACTTTTAGGGTACTTAATGTATTGGCAATGAACTTGCATGAGAAGGTAAACTGCTATAATTCATACTGTGACATAGCAGTCCAGCACTCCAGAAATAAGAAGTTCCTATACGTATATTGCCTTGCTTCATGTGTATAAACACAGCCAGATACACACAGAGATAAACTACATGAAATCAGTGCAAAATAAACAGCTCTAAGTCTCTAATTTAAATTCCCATTTTTAGTCCACTCTAATTTGAAGTCTAAATTTGAAGTTATTTCACAAAATTACATTAGATTTTGGGAGTGGCTCTCTCCATCTGCAGAGTCTCTTTGCAGGTATCCTTTGGCCCTACACTGAGCTCTGATCTAAAAACTTTTAAGATATTATTGGGACTTTATAAATAGTAGCTTTTGATAATTAAATACTTCCACACATTTATAGTCTCTCCATTTCCTCTTTCATTGCCCACTCACAAAAATTTGATTTTTGCCTGCCCTCACAGTACACCAAAAGTGCTTTCTACTGATCAGGACACTGAATGGGATATTGATCCAACTGGACAGAGTAGAAACTTCGTCTTCAAGCCCTTTGTACTTTTTTCTGTGATTGAGATACTAATTTTTTTAAAATAAGCAATGTGGGAAATTAAATCTTCCCACCACGGAAGTTAAGCTAAAATTCCTAAAACAATTGTAAATTTCTCTGTTATCTGCTACAATTTTCTAAAGGAGCTTGTAACTGCCATAATAAGCATTCTTCAAACAGCGTGATATTATATTTAATGACTGACTTTATTAATTCCCTCTGCCTGAATTCATTGCCAGTTGGAACTGCCTCCATACTGCTGAATTCAACAAAGCCTATGCAGGGACTCTAGCGTTTTCCCAAATCTGTTGGATTTTTAACATGATTCCTGACATAATATTTGGCCACTTCCAGTGTGTACTCACTCAGGAATAAATAAGAGTTAAGAAATGTTTCTGACATCCAATTTGGATGTGACCAACCTGTTTTGCAAGGTTTACAGATGCAAGCCGTAGTCTACCATCTGGCCTCAAAGACAGAAGACTGTCCATTGCACATTTTAATTGCTAATATTTTCATAAACAACCACATTGGAAATAAATCTCATCATTCCTGTGGGAGTTTTTTGTTTGAGATCTAGAAATGACAGCTTTCCATCTCAAATATTTTAAGGCCCATCTTGATACACAGCAGATGTAACTCATGGTTTCTTCACAGGACTGTAGCCAGAAACACTCTTTTTTTCCTCTGGTTTTATGCACAGAATTTAAAGGCTGCAGCCATACAGGGCTTGTATGTGGAGAATTACAGGCAATATAGATGGGAGGCAGTGTAAGAGCACTGTGCCTTACACGTAGTGCATTACAGGTGCAGCAGAGGAAATCTAGAGATTCTAGAATGTTCTGCAGTGCAGACAGAGTGTGGTCTCACTACAGATCATTTTGAATAGCCTGAAAAAAAAAATACAAAACTTGGTCATCGAGTGCAATAGAGCCCATTGTTTTACTACTACAGTTTCTGAAAAATTATTTGAGACCTCCGAGGTTACCGCATAAATGTGTATTTTAAAATTAGGTAAACCATTTACTGTTTTACAACAGAGCCTGTTTTCACATCCTTAAACTGCACATGTGCATGAGCAATTGCACTGGAGATAATTGTGAACATATATTGCCTGGGAGCACGAGGTATTTTTTAATCCTGATTTAGAAAAAATAGCAATCTAAAAAACCTTTCCCTCACTATATTCTAATTTGCTAATGCAAAGCTACTTTAAAAAGAAGCATTTATAATTCAACATATCAACAATTATGATTACATATTGCTAGACTACATACTGTGTCAAGCTGGAATTTTTATTTATGCCATGTTCTGATTAAATTGAAATAATTTTTCATCTTTTCTGATCAGACACATGAGAGATAACCCATGATGAGTTTTCTAAATCTACATTTATTTGACAGTAGAGTAGTGTGCAAGGAATTCATGATAGATCTTGTAAAACTTACATGTGAAGTTTATCCCTCATAAAATACCCTGAAATCAGTGGCATTAAACCCAGGCTAGATATAACCTTTAATGTCTTAGTTTGAGTAACTTATTAGCACACTCCTGCTTCATCTTTACTTATGCGATTATTTACTGAGATTGCAGTAATTAGGGCTCACATACGTGGAGTGGAACAACCTATCCAATTGTGAAAAAGCAAAATTTTGAATATTGAAATGCAAAAATTTTGTTGTGAAACTTGATTCTGAAAATGTTTATGAATATTCACATAATCAGACCAACATTTTACATGGTTGCCTGATTTGGGGTAATGCACTACGATAAGGAGACAAGAATTCCAGTGTGTAGTGAAGCATCATTGGTGTACTGGCCTTAGTAGACAGACAGAAGACAGAGATTCCCAAGGGTGATTTCTCACTCTGGATTGTCAGATCTGTCCCCACTGAGATGGACCCACTTGGTGCCGGGACTCAGAACTGGGAATGACTGGGGTTTTGGGGCTCCACTGACAGAAACTGAGTCCTGGCATCAAATCCCCTGCTTTAGAGTGACAGGGTGTCCATGACCTCACAATGGCTGTCAGAGGTGGAGGGGCTGGCTGCTTTCATCAGGGAAAATACAAACATCTCTCTTCTTAGGTATTTGGTTTATCAGACACTTTCTGCAACATCATTGGGATAATGCTTTCACAGAGTAAGTGTATTTTGGAAAGCATATATTTTAGAGGAACGATATAATTAAAGTACACTACAACTTGTTAGGTTCTGAAATAAAATCACAGTTTCTCAGCTGGAACTGGTATCCTTTATATACATATATGCTAGTTTTAAACTCATGTGCAGAGAATTTCAATCCAGGAAGCTTTACATGTGGTAGAACGCTCATTTATCTGCTAATGCTGGTACTAACAAAAGAGACGATACAGTGAAATGAGCTTTGGCTCAGTCAGGGTACTTAGGCACACTGTTCCATACCAAAACTCAATCAAGGGCATCTTTCTTTTTATTATGCCTCATGTGCTTAATTAGCGTGTACTACAATCACTCTCGTGTTTTGGTTCCAAAGCATGAACATGTAAGTCACCTTAAGTACCAACTCTTCAAATACAAAGTTTTTCAGAAAATCTGTAATACAAAATACACAAGGAAAGAATGAATTTGTTAATTTTTTTTCTGGAAAACAAATCTTAATACTTTACAGATACCTTTTCAACACAAAATTTTCTAACTAGCAGTCTGCCTGAACTGAGCTTTTCATATAAACCATCAAAACAGGGTACACACATGCACAGATAATTGATGAGAATAACAGCACATAAATTGCAACGTAGATGGCAAATGTTTCGACACATTTATACGCCAGAATAGCTACAGAAGCTGTGATAGCTTGGCAGCCCAAATTCAAAGTTGCTAATGGATCACCTACATTTGACTTGAAACAAGTCCCTACAATTGAAAAGCAGACAATACCTGTCTTAAGTTACTGAATGCATGAGTCTAAATCCGTACGTTTTCAGAATCATGGGCATACACAAGATTGGATACCATCATGTTATATCACACAGGAAAGTGTTAGTCCTGTTCTAGTCATCACTCTATTCATCACAACTTCTCATTGTTTATCAAGATGGTTCTAACCATGATGCTTGAATTGCCATATGAAAGTGATCTAAATAATTCCCCAAAAAATGCTCAGTTAGCATCAGCCTAAAGGTATCGTATGATTCTTATTTCCTTTTGGTTATCTGAAATATAACATCACTGGATACGAGCTTCTTTTTTCCTTTTCTGAAACTACTGATAAATATATAACAATTGGTAAAATATTTTTGTTTGAATGAAATGATGTATACATGTATAGATAAGGACATGCTTTGAATGAATTGTTAATCTGTCTAAAACCCATAAATATCCTAAATACTTTTTCTTTGATTTACATTATTCTAGATTTGTAAAGGAAAAACCAGCTATTTAATCACATTTTACCCTTGATAACAAGGCCTTATCTAATGTTGTCTTTATGGATGTAATTTGAAAGAAAGAATTTCATTAACATTTAGACTCCCTGTACTCATAAAGAAATGCATTAATATTTGATAAACAGTAAACCTTTTCTAAGTAACTTACATTGTTCTCTTGCTGATTGCTATCTATCTGAATGTGAAAAACATAGGATGGAAGCTGGAAAAAAACTAGAGTTAAACAATTGCAATTTTTTATTTTTAATAATAAACACTTTTCTATGGCTAATGTGCAAATTGTAATTCATTTTGGCAATCATGAATTATGGAAAAATAAGACAGAAGGTAAATGCAAATCATAAATACCGCAAAGGTTCTATCTCTTATCAAATTTCCTTAAACAATGGACACACTGTTTTAAGTGCTCAAAGGAAATCTAAAAGTTCTGTGTTTCATTTTAAGAGCTGTCTGATCACTGATAATCTAAATTGGGATGAAGGCAAAACTTCCGAAAAGATAAAAATAGAGTTGTTACCTGATTTCACAGGAAATACAGAGTCTCTTTTCATAACAGACAATACAACAAATGTGAGAAAGTGAGGAAATGCACCAAAGCATTTCAGGTTATCTAGAAAAAAATGCACTGCAAAAGAGAAACAATGAGTCAACGCAGCATTTTATTCAAACTTGCACTCTATGGATAGTGTTTGAAGTCTGATTTCAGTTCTGGAAAACCAGTGAGGATAATCTGCAAAAACCATAGAACACGCTCTATATTCAGGAACAGGATTTTTACTCTAGTGAAAGTGAAGAATGTGGGGGAATGTTGTGCAATTCGTAGAATGACAGAATGGCTGGGGCTTGAAGGAACCTTAAAGATCATCCAGTTCCAAATCCCCTGCAACAGGCAAGATGAATTTCCACTAGACAAGGTTGCTCCAAGCCTTCATACAGCCTGGCTTTGGACAGTTCCAGGGATGGCTCATCCACGGTTTCTCTAAGCAACGCATGCCACAGCCTCACAACCTTTACACTAAAGAGTTTCTTCCTAATAGCAAGTCTGAGTCTACTTTCTGTTTAAAGCCATTCTCCTTTGTCTTGTCAGTACACACACTGCAAAAAGTCTACTTCCCAAGAAGTTTCTACTGACAGCCACAAACCTAGAGGACGCTTCTGGTAAAAAAGGATTAAAAGTCCTAAAAGCCTGGAGGCAAAAAAGATATTCCCAGAATCAAAATTAAAATTAGCACAGATTTGGTATTTTTGAAGACTTCTGCCATTGAAATTCTTCTGTAATTTCCAGCAACCAAAGAAACTGAAGTTCCTCTGAATCCTCCATAAAAATATTTCTTGATGACATCTATTTATTAGCCTTATCTACTGAAGTGTTATTCTAAATTAGTAATACCCAAAGGATTTGAAACTTGATCAGTAATATTATGATTATCATGCCCAAACGGTGTAATATTAATGGTGTAAACAACATTTTTTAAGTGACAATTTCAAAGGAAAGAAAATAAATAGAACTCTTAAATCAGCAATAAAGTAATATCTTCCTCCTCTTCTTTAGAAATAAAGAAACACTTAGGAGTGGCCAAGAGCATTACATTTACATGCTTCTACATATCGAGTGTTGGACAGAAGGTGGCAGAAATGGAAGTAATGTCTGTGAAAACAAAAATAGGGATTCTCATGAAAGATGATTATGTTCTTCTGCACTAAAATATGAGTTAATTATTGTTGCTTTGATCACAGAACAGTCCATCACAGTCACTGGAAACAGAATGCACTGGAAGAGACTTGTCAATAAAGCAAAAGACAAACAGGCTTTTAGAGTAACAAAATGGAAGGAAGCTGTGGAATAGCAAACAACCTACCTACTGTGGTAGGTAGGAAATGTTTGTGAAACACCATAACATCCTTTCACAGGGAAAGGCAAAAGACTTGTTCATATGTGTTCATCTGATGTGGAAAGCGTTACTGAAGTATATTTCAGCAAAATAAAGCAATCTAATGCAGGATATTCAATCTAATTTACTGGAGAATGAAAATGAATTATCACAACTTCATAGACTAGCAAGCCTTTCAAGACACAGTTTGAAATTCTCCTTTAAAAAAAAACCAAAAAAACCCCAAATAATATTTTAGTATAAGGGTGAGTTTATTCCAGATAATGGAAATACCTCGATAAATGTTGTCTCCCATTAAGTTTAGATTCTCTGTTGGGGTAATTTCCAGTCTGTGCCAGTAAAGTGAATACAAAAACATAGGCACAGAAATATGTCCATGATTCTTCACTATAATAAACAAGTCATACGAGCAAAGTCTACTTGGAATAATTGTACAGGAAAATTCAGCACACATTTTTGTTCCCTGGTAATCACAATTTTTGCAAAGCAATTCTTCACAATTATTCACTAATCAATCTCCACAATATCTAGTGAAGCACAAAAGGACAAGTTGCTGTCAGTAGTAAATATTAATACTTTTCAGTGTTCTCTCAGCCTCTTGCCATGTCTCACAGTCAAGAGAGATGTTTTGGGGCCTTTGAGATCCGGAATACCAGCAGTGTCCTGCACTTTGCCCCAAGCTGTCCTACATAAATGATAAAAGTATACCAGTTTCCAACATTCACGCATCTTTTTGTGAAGTTGCAAGAAAGAACAGGCGTGCCTAAATAGAACTTCCGTTTGGAAACTGTTGTGGCTCTAAGGACAGTGCTTCATCAGCTCTGCACAGGACAAGATGTAGATGAACTTACTTTCTTGTGGTCCTTTTGGGGTTTTTTCCAAAAGATGTTAATGTGCTAACTAGACCTCTTTGCAAAACTGACAGCAACATCTTTCCCAGCTGACAATCAAGTGTGGGTGCAGTTGTAGGTTTAACTGCGCATGTTGAACAAATTGTAACGATTTTGCCAAATACCTTGTAGTGATTGAAACACGGACCCAAACGTGGTGCAACAGAATCGCTTTATTAAGCAGGTGTGAGCTTTTTATATGTTTTGCTGTTTACAATTAAGACTCAACCTATGCAGCCAGGCAGGAGACTAACCTCTAACTAACATGCAGACAAACGGCAGAGCAGGATGCTTCTTGCTCTGATCACAAACATTCTCAAACATCCCTCGCAGCCGCAGCCCCGTGTTCCGAGCTGCTAATTAAAGCATTTTCATATGAGTATTTATGGCTGGTCATGATCCCCTGGTATGCACTTTTTCATGCGGACTTGAAGGTCAAACAGAGGTTGCATCCACATAACCAGAGCAGGAATTTCATTGTTTTAGCCCCTGCTCTGAATTCTTGACATTTATCTTACCAGGGAATCAGTATGCAGACATTACTGGATATGTTCTCCAGTATTGTAATATCACAGACTGAAATATCTACACCACTCACTCATTTAAAAATTTGTGCCCTTAATTTCTTTTCTAAAAACGGAAAATAGCCTCCAGCACTGAAAAAAATAGATACGTGACTTTCTAGGACTGACTATCTACATTCATTCATTCAAGCAGTCAACTATTTTCTTACATTGTATCAGTATTCTCATTTTGTTTCAGAAGGAGAGCATAAAGAGAGACTTAAAAATAATACATTTTCAATGGCCAAACTTCTCCAACATATATAAGTTGTATCAATTATAGCACCAAAATTAATATGTATGTTATTATTAAAATCTTTTTTCTCTACCAATTCCTACCTAGCATGTCGGATTTCCTTTGTATTAACAGAACAAAACAAACCCATCCAAACAAATATATTGAACAACCATTCTAAAGCTCACCTTCTGTAAATACTTAATGACTCTGTTTATCTAAACAGCTAAATTCAAGGTGTAGCTATCACTTTTTTTAAGAAGTAAATTGTTTATGTGTTGCCTCTCACAACTAATAAAAGTATGTTTATCTTCCCCTCTGCTACTCTAGCCAATCATTTGTATAGTCTTTTTTTAATTATAGGTAATGCCAAAGGAAATCCCTAAGTAACAATATATATTTCAGTTTCTTTAAACCACAAATGTGTTCAAGATTTAGGGTTTTGGCTGTCTAATTGAGTTTGATTTGTGTACACTGGGTTCTTATACATCTAATGTAAATCCTCACTGACACAGACTTCATGGGGAAAATCTACCTTCTGGTGTGATATACCAGAAGGCTTCAACTGCATGGTCTGCTAGAATAGGAAAACAAGATGACAACAACACAGAAAAATATTTATAAATTCATTATAGAGCAATGTTGTGCTACAAATCCAGAAGAGTTTAGAGAAGTCCTCCCCCGGCCTCAGATTTCTAGCAGTAACTCTGTTTGAGGCAGCCTGCACCCCAAATGGCTATTGCTCCTAAGTTCTTAAGCATGGCCGATTAGGTCTATTACAAAATCAATTATTTCTTGAATAGACAAAAAGTTAATAGACCTGAGGCTTTAAGCAGACTACTTACTCTACAAGATAACACAAAAAGATCTACTAGTAGATAAAATACAGTACACCATAGAGGTACCTATATTAGAGCTAGCCAAGAAATAGTGTTGATTAGTAGTCAAGGTGATTTACCACCGAGATTATGATGTAGTAAACATAAAAGCCTTTCTTCCATTTCTGGAAAAGTAACCATGAAGATGCATCCAAACTCTGAGGAGAAGTTTCCAGGGTATGTACAGGAGACTCTATCCTCCACGAAAGTTTGTGTAGCTTTTATAGCTTGTAAAGTGATGTGTCCGTGAGTCATAAATTCCATTACCTTATCTCCCCACCTCTTGTTTTCGAAGCAAGATGTTTATTGTCAACTTGGAGTTCCACCTCTGGTGCTAGAGAAACATAACTCCCTAGCCAGAGATAACTTTCTACCAGACGGGTGTCTGGCCTGTGTTACCTCACCAACTTGTGTGAGGGCAAAGATACCTGGAATTATGGCAGCAGGTGGTGGACAGAACAGATGAGTTCTTCTGTGGCTGGTGGGATGCCCGTCTGCAAGTTGCCCCAAAAGTCTTTCTATGCCTTAAGGCTGTAAGCACAGGCAACCTCATTTAGGGAATCATTGCATTTAAGTGCCCAGCTGTTGACGGGGGCTGTAGGGGTGGCCTCTGTGACAAGAGGCTAGAAATGCCCGATGCCAGACACGGCTGATCCAGCTGGCTACAATAGACCCAACACAGGGCACAGCTGAGCCCCACAGCCATAATGGAGTTACGTCTGAGGAGACTTGTTTAAAAAAGGGTAAGAAACACTGTGCAGCAGACTGTGAGAAAGACTGAAAAATACGTGTGAAAAACAACTCTGAGCACCAAGGTGAGATGAGGAGGAGAGGACGAGGTGCTCCAGGTACTGGAATAAAGTTTCTGCTGCAGCCTGTGTAGAAGAACATGGAGGAGCAAGTATTTCCCTGCAGCCCCTGGAGGACGCCACTAGAGCACACATCCACACTGAGGACCTGTGTAGGTCCCTGCAAGTGGACGTGCCATGAAGGAAGCTGCAACACATGGAGCATTCCTGCTGAAGCAGGCTCCTGGCATGGGTTTGCAGTCCATGAAGAAGAGCCCATTGAAAATGTTTTCTGGCAGAGCCTCTGGCCCATTACCACCCACAGTGGAGGAGGTTGCCTCTTAGGGAGAGTGTCCCATGGACAGAAGCCTTGCAGGAGCAGCTATTGAACAATAGCAAGATGTGGGAAAGGCCCATGTTGAAGAAGTTTTATCCTAAGGGAGGGGTCTCACACTGGTGGCGAGAACTGTGAGGAGGAAGGAGCAGCAGAGCCAATGTTATGGACTGAACACTGTCTCCGTTCTTCATCCTTCTAGGGAAGAAGGCAGAAGAGTAAGGAATTGAGCCTAGGAAGAAGAGGGGAGAGAGGTGGTTTTTAATTTTTTCGTTTGTCTCTCACAATCCAACTCTACTTTTAAGTGATAATAAATTAAATAAATTTTCGCTAAGTTAAATATCTTTTGCCCACGATTGTAATTGAAGAGATGTCTCCCTATCCTTAACTCATGATCTATTTCTATTTTATTTTCTCTTCCTATCTTATTGAAGAGGAATGAGAGAGCAGCTGCATGAAGGGCTGGCAACCAGCCAAAGTCAGCATACCACAGATACGCATGTGTGTGCGTGCATTTGCCTACTTGGTGATGCAAGTTCAGCCTCAATTCCACTTGGATTTGGGTGCTGGGAGCTGCAGCATCTCTTTCTCTGCAAAATTTCCTCTTGCCATAACATAATCCATCAGTGGAACAATTTTATCACTAATAGGAAGCAATGAACCAAGAGTTGTTTTTATTTTTAATGTTAACGCAGTCAGCTGTGTTCTGCCTCTGCTGCAATTACAAAACTACTTAGTTCTTTCCATCGGAGTTTTTCTCTTGGGAGTCCTATGGTATAAATTAATCTGGTTATATACTACATATCATGTGTTCCGAAGTACACATGATTCTATACAGCACAGAAACACTCCTGTGGAAAGGTAAAAGCACTTTAATCCAACTGATATATCTGTGATTAGTATCATACTTTTAACCTTCCTTTCCCCGTGGTAATGTTGAATTGCCTTGCAATGTATATTTCTGTAATTTTTTGCATCACAGTCTACCCTTTTTCTCCAACATCCAATGGCTGCAAATAAAATAAAGGCAACTTAACCAGCCAGCAGAAAGAGAAGTGCCATGCCCTCTGCGATTTCTGTCAGTGCTGTTCAGTGAATAACACAGCTGAAGGAAAGGCATCTATTACAAGAGCAATTACTGCTGGAAGCCAGCCTTAGAGAATAAATTTTAACACAGTGCATGTAGCAGAAATTCTGAAGGCTCTTGATGACAGAGATTCTTGACCACACATATTGGTGCCTAAGTCACTTATCAAGACAGTTTATATGCTTTACTCATCTAAAATGTTACAGATATTATAGAAATCTTCTCAAAAGAATATGACTACTTCTCTCCCTGGGCTGCTTCTTATCTCCTCTGAAAATGAATCTATGCTTAACTGTGATTGATATGGTAATTAAGCTGACTTGCAGGAAAGGGAGAGTTGGGTTATTTTTCTCCCCGCAACCCCGGCCAAAAAAATAGAGCAATGAAATGCTGTTAGCATATACAGTATTTTTTCCATTTTAAGGGGAAATTTGATTTATAATTTATGCCTGTAAGTATTCCGTTTTCTTTCAAGGGACTAAGAACAAACAAAAACTTTTTCTTTGATGAGTGTTTTAGATCAATAAAGTTCAAAAAGTTTAAAGGTGGGGCAGATTGGGTGAGTCCTGCGTTAACATTCCAGGATAGAGGTGTCGGAGATCTCCAGTTTCCCTGCTGGAAAAAGCCTATAATTCCAAAATGCTATAAATTTTTATGTTTATTTTCTTCCTTGCAACCATGCCAAAATCCCACAGGGTGGCTTCAAATCAGGGCTCCATTACTTTTTATTTGTTCATCTATACACAACTTCATCAGTTAATCTATACTGCAGCATGCTTTTATTCCCAGTTATTTGCAGGCAAGCCATAAATGCAGGTTACTGTGGGGTGCTAATAAAACATCTTGGGAAAATATCAGAAAAGGGATCTTGTCATTTGTTCCAAGGTATCTGTGATCATTCATAATGTGTAGACGTCCAGGTGCTGAATGCAGGGGTGCAGAAGGGGCTGGGCCTGCTTCATGACAGTGATCCCATGGAAGACAGCTCCTATGGACCCATCGCTGTATCCCAAAGCCAAAGAGGTGGCAGTTCTAAGAGCATTTAAGAAGGGAAAAAAATGCTGGACAGGCAGAGGAGGGAAAAAAGAGGAAATTAGCACTCTTCTTGAACACAAGGGGCAGAGGAGTAGGAGCTGCTCCATAGTAGAGCAGACATTCCCCCTGCAGATCCGTGGTGTAGATATCTACAATGCAGAGTCTGGAGGACCGCGTGCCAGAGCAAAGAAATATTTATAAAGGACCTGCAGTTACTGGAGAGCTGAAACCAGAGCACAGGAAAACAGAAGGATAAAGCAGCAGAGAGGAACTTCTGTTTAGTGCTGACAGCCAGTAGACCCCCATGCCACTTGGGAGTGTAGAAGAGTGACGCTACCCCTGGGAAAAGACAGAAAGGTGTTTAATGCTTGTCTTACTTTTCTTTATCACTACCTGAATGTATTTTAATTGACATCGAATTATGTAAACTTCCCCAATTAAAGTGTGTTTTGCATACGGTGCTACCTGGTAAAAAATCTTCCTGACATCGTTTCCAACCCATGAGATTGATCAATCCTGTTTTTTCTATTTTCTTGCCCTCTTCCTGCAGGGTGAGTGAGCAGCTGGGTGAGAGTTCAGCTGTTTCCTAATACTAGCCCACAACAATAATGACAGTTGCCAAGAATAGGAGCTACATATGTAAGTCTAATTCAATTTGTGTAGTTAGATTTGAGCAAAAACATTTCTCAAGCACCATTTTATTTGTCTGAAAAGAGACAAAATATACTGTTTCTTGTGCTGTAGATTTTACGATGTCTGAAGTAGTATGTGTTTAAAATAAATCCAAATTTTATCAAAAGACTTTATACTTCTTTATTCTTGAGTATACATTCTAGTATTGGTCTCTACAAAGAAATTCAGTCTACTTTAATCTCTCTGACGTCATTGTACTTTTATCCTAACTCTTCTATGAATATTTTTCTCTACAAGATCCAGCAAAACAATACTAATAAGGCTTTTAACTGTGACACTAGACCTTATTTTACTAGTGAGTCCAGTCAGGAAGTTTTCCAAGGGAGCTTTATGTTTGAAGCAAGATTCTGTTCTTGAGAGAGAAATAACTAGGCAAATTTGTCTTCTCTAACTTGTAGTAAATAGGTGAACATACGAAGGGATAGGGTAGCCGGCAATCAAAGTCACAGTTTTATTATATTATTTTAACTGGCAATGAAAAATTGTTATAGGCCTACAGTAGCCTTTCTATTGTTTTCCTTTCCTACTAGTTATGCAGCACCAGCCTTTTAAGAATTAGTGTCCTGGTTGCAGGAATACTAGTTTAGCATTATGTATGTATAACCAAACTGTGTGCTTTACTCCCTCCAAGCATTCCTGATGAACTGTTAATGAAGGGCAGTAGCTGCCCAGTGCACACTCTACCCCTCTGGTTATGAGCGGGGTGTTAAATGAGATAAGGAAAAAGGCAGGGCAGTGGTTATTTTCTTCACATCAATGCCTCAGCTGCAGTAACTTCCTCCAAGGAAACAGCATCACAGTCCAAAGGCATCATCCCTACTAATGTGTCGTAATGGACTCAAAAGCACCAGCAAAATAAGCAGCTGTGACAACTTAGATCATCAAGGACTCCAGAAAATATCCTGTGACTCAAAGGTTTCATATGGTCCCTGCATCATACTCTGGATATTTCTCTAATATGTCCTACTATTGTAGGCTTATCCTTTAAGTGATGACTTCGTAGGGTTTTTGCAGAAGAGTCAGAGCTTACACTGACAGATTTGATCTAGTATTTAGCTTATGGATTTCTAGTCCTTAAATTTAGGTATAGAAGACATTTAACTAGTACAGACGGATTGGCATTCAACACTACTTTCTGGACTTAATATGGACTTACAGGTTAAGCTTAACTGTATGTATCTTAAATGTTACACATATGCAAAAAATATCCATTCCCATCTCACCAATATCTCGTGTCCGGTGAGGGAGCTCTCACCCTCAAAGGGCAGCCTTGACAGGCGTCCATGCTCAGGGGAAGATCACCACAGCACAGACAGATGCTGCGGAGGAAGAGCTCAACAGACCTTGACGGCTGCAAATATATATAGAGTGAAATTGTCAACCCACTGTCAGATTTTCTGCTGTCAGGCTTTTCGTGCAGGTTTGCCCAGTTATTAGCTCTGTGTCTGGCCAAACCCTTTCGGTGGAGGGGCGCTGGTGCTGAGTCCTCATTGACATCCTCCTACCACAGTTAGGTTAAATAACCATTAAGCTAGGTTAATTCTACTTGCTGAGCATTTCCTTGGACCAAATTTGGTTAGTTCAAATAGCAGGAGTGCATCCATCAAAAGGATGACGAGAGTGAACGTACTGATGGGAAAAGGGGTTGTATGAATCCGGCCAGGAGCATCCTCAAGGTCCTTGGTATACAACTATAAAGGTCTAAATCATGCAAGCAGGAGGTGAAGGTACCTATACGCCTCCATCTTTATTTTTCCTGAAAATCTACCTTGTCTAAAATTTCCATTTCAAGATCCTTCCTAATTTAATTTCACCTTGTTTCAGCTGGGAAAACGTTAGTCTTCTTCTTGCTACTCTCTCTATCCCTCTCCCCGTCTTTAAATACCACAGTTTGCAATCTCTAGACAATCTCTGAACAACTTGAAGGCTCTTCCTGCCTTCTTCTGACCTGTCTACAACCTTGCTGTTCTCTAATATTTTAAGGACCCCTGTGATCTATGTCTCCTCAGTGTTAGCCACTGTGCAGGAAGAACTAGCTCTGAAATGTTTCCTTTTTTACACAGTTTTGGTCTGTTTGTTTGGCTAGGGTTCTCGGTTTTCTGCTTGTTTTCATTCCTTTCGTACCTGCTTCCTCTTTAGCAACCTTTTACTAGCTCATTTCACAATAAAAACCTCTCACAAACTTATGAAGTCTGTAACACCTTTTCTAAAAAATCTGAGGCTAAAGTATGACTCAGTCTGAGTCTTTGTAAATCAACAAGTCATTTTCTGGGAAAGACTAAATTATCTGTTACACAAAGTAAAGCCTGAAAGCTCTGGGTTTTAGTGCTCTGTCTTTTGGAGAAGTCAGTATCTAATGAGATATTGCATCAGCTCTAATCCTAGTTGTTTATATTTCCAACCCGGAAAAAGAGGAAAAAAGTTAAATTTAAAAAGCAAATAGTAATATTTTTTTCTTTTTTTTTAAATGATCGTGTACTATATTATACAACTAAAACATTGTATTATACAAAGTTGATTACAGGTCTATAAAATAGTAATTTTAAACACTTGATAAGGGAAAAGCATACAGAATAACTTCTGAATAAATTTGGATGTTTAAATCTGTGAAGATAAATGTAAGTATTTAACTTTACTATGAACTGTTCTATTTCTTCTACATTCAAAGCTCCCTTTGAACAGTACATAAAGCAGAGTTAATGACATTCTCTTGATGCAATAATAAAGCAAAAATTGCTTTATTTTATTTTCTTTATAAATGTTAGGAAATTGACCCTTTAACATAATACCTACATCACTTCGTTTCAAGATCTTTCTTATCGCATGGCCCCTGAATATGTTTCCCAAATCACTATTCTTTAAGATCTTTGAGGTTGCAGTAAAATTGCCATAGAAAAAATGAAGAACACAATCTTAAGTGCTTTTTCCAATGACAAGTCTGGTTCAGAGTCATTCTTTTACATCTTCCTTGGCGTTCCACGCTGTTTTTCTTTTCCTTCTTTCTCTCACATTTATATTTTTCAACAAATAAGAAACTCTTGTTACCTGTTCAGCTATGTGCACGGCAATAACACCTTTCGAATTCAAAATTCAGGGGTCCCACACCATTCAAAGGCAGGCAAACAGAACTGACAAGGAAAAAAGACTACTATGTGCACAAATATAAGTGAAACAGCAGTTTTGAATATTTTAGAACTTGTTGCAGCTTGCATGAATGATAATAGATTTTGCCCCTTTCCTACAACAAGTAAAACTCCGGATGGGCTTTTATTTTGTTTAATAGTGAATTTACAACAGATTTTGCTTACAGCACAGAGATACTCAAAAGCATCATTTATGAGGAACTTTCAATTACCCTAAAGCATCTTAGGTCTAAGTGATTACAAGGCTTCTGGCATTAATTATAGGACACAAAGCCTTCTGAATTACTGGCCTGAATTCAGCACAAGTTTAGATTGACTAAAGGTCATCTGTACATATTGACCCATGCAGAAATAAGAGTCTAACACTAATTTAGTTCCTAGTGGACATGTCTCCACAAGGCAACAGCATCTAATATAATGCATGACAATAAGTCATGGTGCTTAGAGATATCTCTTCAAATTCTGGATCTGTTTGTGATTTTTCCTAGAATGTTTATGAATATGGCGTAAGATTTGGCTAGATTGCTTGAAAACACCTGTACATTAACCCTAGACATCCAGAGTTATCATGGACAGTAACACAACATGAGATTCCTTATAGACATTCCCATTTACACCACTTTCCCTCTCTTCTTTGGCATTTTGAAAATAAGACTGAAAGCAGTGGTCCTGTTACTATGTAGCATTTCTGTTCATTACAGATTCAAACCAGTTCATCTGCAACCACAGATGGAATTAGACAGGACAATTTATCACAGTTCTTGCAGGGGGATATATTTCTTCTGAGAGGTAATCGGTAATATGGAGATTTCTACTGCACAGTGAATACTGAATTGAAACCCAAGCTTCATCAAATTTAGTGGATATCTGGATATACAGTATTAGAGCTTTGGTTTCAGCATAATACTTTTTATTTCTTATTTTGTGTTTAATGGAAGAGTTAAGACTACAAAAATAACAAATTATATAAGAGAAATTAATGTGGAGAGACTAACCTCCTGTTCACTTTGCATTGAAAATGTTCATCTCTTATTTAGATGTCTATGAGGATAATTGAAAAGAACAAGGTATAAAGTATGCTATGGGAGACTTCAGAGATTATTTATAAAGTTTTCAATTCTTTGGGCACTTAGCCCTGTCTGGAGATTTACCTAACTAGACAAAATAAAAGAAACCACAGCATGTGATGGTTGAAATTGAAAAATTTAATGAACAACCAGAGTGTGAAGCTGGCAAAAGTGCTGTGAAATATGAGTGGTTTTCCTGGATAGCTGTTGAGGCTTGTGTGAGAACTGTACAAAATTCACGTGTAACTGAAGGTGAATATTGTGCTTCTCTGTGGGGACCAGATGGTTGCAAGATAAACACAACATATATAACTGCACCAATAGTACCAGTGAAGCCTGGGTAACCACATCAGAAACACCAAATTTGAGTATGGGTGTAGTGACACTAGGACCTATAGGGGAAGTCAGTGAGAGGAATATAGGTTTTTTAATAGGAGACAAGGGAGAGAGGGAAGACTCCAGGTGAGTGAGGGAAAGAGAAATGAAGATGAGGAGGATGAAAATATGGTGGTGTCTGTAAGCAGGCTGATTCCCAGTGTGCCTGCCTGCCTGGGCTTTGTGCCTTTCCTTTTAAATTTTTGTCTGTGAATGTCATCTGTAGCCCCTGACTGAGTGCATGTACATGTGGCCATTGAGCAAGGAAAATAGTTTGGATGAAACAAAGAAATTGTTTCTGTGAAAAAAGACTAAAGAACATATTTTTCATTACCCTTCACCTTTTTAATGCCTGTGATCTGTATTGAAAAAGTAGCAATTTCCCTGTTGATTCACTCAAGTCAGGTGAAAGATGACCTTGTGTGTCCTTCTGTCCATGTTTTCGGCTGGGTTGTGACTGTCCTGAGGTACCCACCCTATTAAATTCTACAGTTCTGCATTCACTTAGGAAAACAATAGATATTGTTAGATGTCCAAATCCTTTGCAGGTCAGGGCCAGCGCTACAGTGTAAATTGGTTTTTGAATCTTTCTCTTTCTGTTGTGTTAGTAATTTTCAATGTGTTTCTAGGTCTGTCACATACAACATAGGTGTTATTAGTTGCCATGTGTGTTATACTGTTGTTATGAACGGAGACGAGTTAAGTCCTGTCCTTGACTCAGAATTCTGGCAGTAACTGTTTGAGGTGGCCTGCATCCCAAATGGCTGCTGCTCCCAAGTCTGTTACAAAAGGAATTATATCTTGTATGGACACAAAATTAACAGACATAAGGCTTTAAACAGACTACTTACTACACAGGATAAAACGAAAAGAACTACTAGTAGTCAAAGTACAGTGCACTATAAAAAGGTACCTATATTACAGCTAGCAAAAAAACAGTATAGATTAAGAGTCAATGTGACTTACTACCAAACAGATGATGGAGAACACATTAAATCCTTTCTGTCGATTTCTGGAAAAGTAACTGTGGCGTTTATTCCAACTTCAGGGAAAAGCCCTACAAGTTTCTTGGGTGTGTGTAGGAGACTTCTGCCTTCATGAAAGTTTGTATAGTTTGTAAAGTGATGTGTCAGTCAAAAATTCCAGATTATGCCCCACATCTTGTTCTCAAGGCAAGCTGTACCTTGAAAGCAGGGAGGTTTATTGTAGTCCATCTAGTGCCAGAGATAACTCATTAGTGGACAGGCCTGGGTTACCTCACTCCTTCATGTGAGGGGGAGAATGGCCAGAATTATCACCAGCTGATGGACAGAACAGATAAGCTCTTCTGTGGTAGGGGGGAAGTCCTGCCACAACTGTCTTCAGGAGATGATCTTGCTCCTGTTAAAACCAATAGGACTTTCAAATAACTGGAAACTGGACCTTCTGGTTGAGAGAACATGCAACAGAGACGATGTTTTCTCTGCAGCTGCCTAAGTTATACGCCCTTCATCTAGCATGTAACCACGTCACAGCTTCTAATAGATGAAAGTGCTAATGTCGAATAGAAGGGCTGGTATTGATGCCTTTTCTTGGTCTTAAAATCAAGAGCCAAACACGGTTAGAAGGGAAAAAGGGATTTTACCTTGGTATTTATTTTAAGGATCCTTGGTGCACCCCGTCCAGGTGGAGCACGCTGGAATGCACATCCAAATGCACACCAAAATGCTCCCCTATGGGTACCCCCGAAATGCACACCCACAATAGTTTGGGTATAAAATTATAGGCTTTACCAATTAGCATATCTATCAAAGATTCCCCAGTGAGAGGCTGAGTGAACCCCCCTCCCCAGGAACCTTCCCCCCTGGACAGGCCTATCTTAGTTTACAAAATGTGTTCCAGAGAAGGCCTTGGTGTCTGAGGCTTCTGAGATGTTTGGTCTCCTGGCTTGACGGAATACTGGGCCTATGCTGGTTATCAAACCTGAACAATTAGAAGTACGTGGGCTAAAAGGCCCTTAAGAATACATAAAAGTTATACAAAAGAGTATATAGAGGGGGTATATATAAAAGCAAAAAAAGCATCATGGCATCAGTATAGCTCACTCAATATTTCTGAAACAAGTTCAGCTCTGCTGACATCAAAAATGGAAAATCAAATCGAAACACGGACACGTTGCCTCAATTTGAATGGCAGTATTTGAAGAGGCCTTGTAGATATTTCCTTCTCTAATGAAGTTCAGAAGATGCACAGCAATGCATGTGATCTGTGGTTCTCAGTGGAAACTGCTACTGTAGAGAAAGTTACAAAGTTGTGAATAATTATTTGTCCTGGAGAATGTGCAGATAAAAAACTTTCTTTTCCAAAGCGCCTGAAAAATGCCATTTTTCAAGACATATATGTCCGCAAATAGTAACAATATTAGCAAATTTTAGTAATTAAGAAAAGTATGTAATTTATGTGCGAGCACATCATCTCTGCAATATTACGTTTTCCTATTAACCTTTTTGGGTAACAGGAACTTACTAAGTAGTACTGTTTGCTGCAGAGAAAATCACTCTGCTTCTTGATTTCGTGTCCCTCCTGTTTTCTACTGGTCATGTAACTCTACTTCTTTCAGCACTATTCTATTGACAGACACGTTAGTGACATACACCACGATACGCTTGCGCAAGATTCAATAAATATATATAATTCACTGACCCATTATGATGTGGAGGCTTTATAAGTTCTGACTCAATGTTTGCCATTCATTGACAGATTCCTCCTTTAACTTGCACTTCAGTGAAAAATGCTGAAGGGGCATATGCATGCTCTGGGATATATTCCAGAACACCTCTGTGGTATCTGAAGCACTCCATATGGCCTGCAGTAAACAAGTTCTGCAGCTCTGCTATCTTTTGTAACTGTAATTGGGTGAGAAGACCAGGGATACAAGATAAAAAACCTAAAACTTTCTTGCTTATGACTAACTTCTTTATTTCTATTTCTTTCTGTCTGTCCTTTTAATTCTTTCTCATTGTCTGACAAGATCCTTTTCAGTGCTGTTGTGTCCTTTGGCTTCTCCCATATCTGTTCACAGCCATGTTTTTTTCAGACAGACTAAATTGCTTTAGATTTCAAATGTTGAAAAAATGAATTTACTTGCATTCAAGTATTTAGGAGGCTCCTGCTCAGACCTCTCATATCTTAAACCTTTCTCACAGCACTAATACTTCTGAGTTCAGCCAAGCACCCAGCCACCCCCTGTTCTCGCCCTCTGTCCTTACCCCATGGGGTAGCAAATATGAGGAATGAGAGTGAGAAAGCTCCTATATTGAGATGCAGATGAAGATCCCTTGCTCACTACTATTACAGGAAAACCAGACTTGATTTGGGGCACTTAGCTTAGCTTGTTGACAGTTAACAAAAATATTTAATTGCTGATTTTAGTACTGAGATATAAGACAATAGAAAAAAAGAAGAAACAAACATTAAAACACTGAGAAAACACACCTTTCCTCCTTTCCCAGACTCAGCATCACTTCCAGACTCAACCTCGCTTCTTCAGACTCCTCACAACCTAAGATATTGACAGGACTTACACCTCCACAGTTTACACTCAGTCTGTTCAGCAAGATAATGATCAGCACATGGATGTTTGCTGTCAGTGTGTAGCAGTATCTCCCTGCTCCTTCTTCTTCCTCACTCTTTTCCTCTGCTCTGGTGTGGCTTCTTCATGGGCCACAGTCCCTTCGTGAATATTTGCTGTGCCATGAAGCACCTCCTCCTCTTCCTTCTCCTCCTCCTCTTCTTCTGTTCTTGGTTTTCTCACCTTTGCTCTCCACTTCTTTCATTTTTATTTTTACTGCCTTCCTCCCCTCTATGCTTCCTCATTACCATGTTCTCTCTTTCCCTCTCAAGCATTTTCTGCCCTTTCCTTTAATTTTTTTCTCAAAACTTCAAACTTCCCTGGTGGGCTTAGGTGGCACCTTCCTCATTGCATGGTCTGCCAACTCCTCTGTGTATCAATGTGTAGGAAGCAGCTGCTGTGATGGGCAATTTGCTTGTCCAAATACTGGAATTTTGGCAGACTGAGAAGTTTGCGCTTTTTTTGTGGAGTTTTCCAACCTGGACTTGATATTTTTTCTGACATACGTTCTTACAGCTAACCCATCTCTACTCACTAAGTTACATGAAAGTTTTTATTCTAAGACCGAGACCAATGGTAGATCTTTCTTTGTCAAGAGTGGGCTGCAGATACCAGGGGAAACCAGTAAGAATGTGCAAGGATGTGAGGACATTTCTTCAGAATAGTCTTCTGCTTCAAAATAAAATGATTATTAAAGAAATACATGTTAAAAATAAAGAAGAAAAATTAAATCACCGATTAGATATATTTCTTTCCAATTCTATGTCTCCAGTAAAGGACATTTAGGATAATATCTTGTGGTCCTTCCAACAAATGGAATGTTATGCTCACTCAGATTTCCACTTTTGTTTCTTCTTAGGCTGTGTGATACTCAGTTAAGGTTAAATTGAATTGCCACAGTGTTACTTACACAGCCAGCATAAAAATGCTCGGACCAGTTTATGAATTTTTTAAAATTTAATTTCCTCCACTTTTTGAGAGATTTTGTGTCCTAGAGGCTTCTGTCTTTGACTTCTAACCTAAATTTCAGAGACTGAAGTTCATGTTTCATGGTTTGCACAGGCTCAGTAAAAGGTATCATAATATCCAAAGTGTAGTGTAGTGAAAAGCTGCAGGAAACAGCAGTTGAAAGAAGTAAATCTGCATGCCTTAGTAAGTTATGTGGACTTTATAATCAAGCACAATTAATCATACAGTATCACATTCTGCAAGCAGTTTCAATCATTTTTATATTCGGGCCCTCTTATATCTGGTAATTATCTACTTGTGCCATATGGCTTAATGTCAAATTTTTTTCCCGTCTGTTTCATAATTTTGGTCTTGATATGGTAAGGCAATACACATCTGAAAGTTAATGCTGATAACATTTAGAAGAACAAAAGGTTTCTACCAAAGAAAAAGTCAGTAAGCACTTGCTACTATTAACAGTATGGTTGTAATGAGGAAGTACAGCCTTTGGGGTACTGGTATGCATATTGTATTATTAGTCCTACGTCTTCTCTTTCCACTTGTCCCTACTTTTGTTTTCTGGCAGTACCCAAGGGAGGCACAAAGCCGTTATGTATTGCACAACGTTTCTGTTGGAATTAAGATCATCATTAATTGCTTAGTGAACACTTTATCCAGAATAAAGGCTACAGCATAAAACTGCTGGCAATAAAAAGACAAGTATAAAATTAGCAGGTCCATCTGTGAGCTGGTATTTTGGTTTAAAGAAGCTACTAAATATATGCGGGTTTATGCCTATTTTCCTTTTAAATTAATTTCATTTTGTTACGGTTCGGTTTTTAATGTTATTAGAAATGCCTCTGCCTGAATTAAGGTGCAAACAAGGCCACGTGCCACAGTCAATAGTATGGATTTTATTTGATAGTAAATATGCAAAAGAGAGAGAGAGAAAAAATGGAAGAGAAAGAAAAAGAAAATAGTGGCGGGGGGACAGAAGGCTAGGGACAGAGACAGATTAAAGAAAATATCACCTCTCCATGGATCCCACTAGCATCCCGATGATCTTCTGCACTGGTGTCCCAGGTGGTCTTCTTGGTTGTGAGGGTTCCCCAAAAAACATAGAAACCGATGGATTAATATATGCTCAGGCAAGGTGGGAATGCCCAGGTACCTCCCCCAGTGGGGGAAGGCAGTTTGACACAGTCTCTTGCAACAGACTCAGGATCTGTTGCATCATTTTGCATCACATGCAGTCTTCCGGTGCAAGGCCACAGGAATAGGTCTGGGGAGCACTTCAGGGGTCTTTGATGGATTCTGACACCCCCTCAGCTGCCTCTCATGTGAATGTCCTGTGGATGTGGCCTTCATGGCATTGGGGGATTTACAGCTGAGCTGGTTTTTGTGAGGGAGGATGGGTGTTCACTGCCTCTGACCAGAGGTTACATACCACACACCCTTTAAAACCTCCTCTGCCCTAGGCTGGGGGAAGTCTGTGTAAACCTGGCCTCTGTGGGCTGTGGTGTCCCCCACACAAAACCCAGCCAGGGATGATTCTCTTCTGTGTTTAACTTTCTCGTGAATGCATTCTTTTCCTTCAGCTTTGTTTGTTTCTCCCTAGACCTGAGACGACTGAACAAAAGTGTCCCCTTTATCTTACCTAGGTGGCTTCACTCACAGTCCAAAGTTCCAGTCAGGCATCTTCAAGGAGGGGTGGGATTCTGTGGGTGTAGCTTCTTTATACAGTTTTTGCTATAATGGGCAAAACTCCTTCATAACAATGTTTAAGGCATGAACCATTTCAGTCTCTGACAAAAATCGTAAAGGCTGAAGTTCCTCACCTTACATTAGCATACTATTAAAGACAGAGTTTAAAGAAAATAACTAATGAAAAAAAACTTTCAAAAACTTTCACTTTTACCTACAAATCAAGGAGAAAAAAACATCTTTACTTGTAGGAGAAATAAGGAACCTAATACACTGGATGCCTGAAAATATTCATTTAACTACCTTCCTGAAAAACAAAAACATTTTTCTTCCTCTTATTTTTGAAACTTTTTCCCCTTATATTCCTTTTGTTTTATGCAGAAAAATACAAGATAAGATAAGAATAATATTGATAAATAATAAATAATAAACTGATAATTAGTATGAAAATTAAGGGGTTGAAAGTTTGGGGGTTTTCTTAGTAAACTGATGATTAATTTCAAAAAGGATTTTTTGTTTGTTTGTTTCTGTTACTTCTTTTGGTGGAAGAAAACACATATCCTGTTTTTTCACACAGGTAAGCACATCTAGAAAGGAAAGAATAGCCCTGCTTGCTGATTAGTGGTAACATAGATAGGGTCTGATTCCACAAAAGCCTTAAGCTTACAAATGATGGAAAAATATGGTGGCATGGTGACATCCATCTGTGGGCAATGTTCTGTAGGAAATAAAGAGTAGGGTAGGGTTTACTACAGAACTGTACATTTGCTCTGCAGTGCCAAAACTCCCTCCTGAAATAATTTAGCAGCTGTCTGACCTTCCAACAGGAGCCTGGGGAAAAAGGGCCCAGTGCCTACTCAGTCCTTAGTCAGAGTGCCCTGAAAGCACTCTGTGCCTTGCTTGTGGACACATTAATGAAATTTGGATAAAGATTTCCCTGCTCCCTCCAGTGGTCCCAATTCCATCATCTTGTCCAAAGTTACCTAAATGCTTACATATGTTACAAGCTGACATTTTCCTTTGCCTTAAGCTGTAGTCTGAAAATGTAACTGAAAAGGAAGTTTCCTAATGCAGCTCACATATGAGCTGTTCCTTTTGTCATCATTACTTTCAAGTTTCTTTTTCTCACTTTTCAATCCAGCAAAAGAAATACATTTCTGCTTGCTCTCCCATTTTATTTTTTGTAGTACTGACATTATTGCAAAGAAAAAAAAAGAAAAAAAAGTTTGAATGAATGCTTTCATCCCTGCTGATATTGTTTTGCATTCTAAAGAAAAGACATGCTTTTTGGTGCACTAGTCCAGAGTGATCCAACTCAGTTGCCTGCATTTTCACTACTTCCAGAGTTTGATACTGTATGTGTGTACTCTAAAAGACTGCTGAGGGTAGAGAGGCTTCCTGTGATGCCTGCAGTGGCCACCTAAAAAACCAGAGACTAGACAGGAATAATGGAATGTATTTATTTTAAGGGCCTTCAAAGGTACACCCTGGGGAGTCCAGAGGCTACTGCCAAAAATGGACCCCAAGATGGACAACAAGTCACAAGTTCTTCACACTTTTATAGGTTTGGTTCGTTTGCATATCAGCATAAATTCGCCAATCAAAACTTTAGCTGCTGATGTAATTTCTTCAATTTCTCCGCCTCTCTAGAGGCCCTAGTTTACACCTTTTGGGCCTAGGCCTGAGTGTCCTTGAAGAGCAAGCCTGGAGAGGCTTTGTTATGTCTACCTAGCATGAGGGAACACCAGCTAACAGGCTACAACACACTTCAGAGTTACACAATAAGCAATACAGGATTTGAAAAATATAAAAATGAAAAGCTAAGGCATCACCTGCCTCATGATCCTGCAGCAGAACAGCTCTTCAAATGCCTGTGGTGGTACCTTAAACTTTATGAAAAACCTGAGAGAAACTGTCGTATACACTGTTCATCAGTCTCATCTTTACACTGATGAAAATAGGGTAGGAGAAGAAATTAAGGAATTCCGTGGTATTAATTTCTTTCTTATTTCTTCTCAGTACCTTTAATGCAACCTCTACATTTTAGGGATTTTGTTAATCAGTAAAGTGCAAATTTTTATCCCTTGCTATGACTGTTAGCAGACAACTTAACCACGGCTATATAAATAATTTAGATGTAATAGAGATGTTACAATTCTTATTTGTAAGTGATTGTAGTGAATCCTGGTGTCTTGGTTTGAAAGACAGGTGTCTGCTGAGGAAGGTGGGAAGCTCCCTTGGAATGGAAAATACGACCCTCTTCCCTCTGAATAATTATACCTTTGAAATTAAGGGGCTTTCAGGCAAAGATGTGGGAAAAGGAATAACAGTTCTTTACTAGAATATATATATAACAAGACAACAAACAACAACAATGGCAGTGACGCCAAACAGAACCAGAGACGCAGCAGCAGCCTTCTCTCGGCTGCCAGTGCCCTTCCCCTTCGGTGCAGTTCCGGTCACAGCCGGCAGGGGCGCTGTTGGCTCCGGGCCGGGCAGGGGGGAGCCGTGATTCCTCCACGCCTGCAGGGGGCGCTGTGGCGGGAGCGCAGCTGCCTCTCAATGTGGGTAATGGTGGCGCAGCCGGCAGAAGAGATGGGAGAGGATTTCCTTTACAAACTCACGGGGGGAGTTGGTCACAGTGCCCCTCCAGATAGCAAAATGAGCTGTAGCAGGAACCTCGGAAGCAGCAAGCTGGAACAGCAGAAGCAAGCACACCCGGGGTAGCAAACACAATGTATCAGAAACTCTCCAGCTGTAGCAGGATCGATGCAGTGCCCCTGGGGGCACGGGGTGCTGCGTTACAGTGTAGCAGAAAATCTGGAGCAGTGGCAGAAAAATGATAGGGTAAGCAATAGGCAGCTGGGCTCCCAAACGCAGCCGGGAGAGGCTCCCTCGGAAGGATTCAGGGATTGAGGTCCCAGGTTTTCCCTGAGGCACCTCAGGGAAGATGGTGTAGATGGTGAGGGTCCTTTCCAGTGAGGTAAGGTGTTAAGAAGGTCCCAGTGCAACGGCTGCTCATATGAGCAAAAGCCTTACTCACGGTAGGAGAAAACAGTAACAGGCTGGACCCTGCAGTGGCAGCAACAGCAACAGCTCAGCTGTTCCCTCCAATCCCGACAGCGAGAGAGAGCGAGGAACTGAGCCCAGGCCCTTACCCCCCAGCCAAAATCTCACGGTATCTGTGCCCTTCCAAAAGAAAGCCCCCTCAGCTACAAGAATGCAGCTCCACCCTTCCCCCCACCTTAGCCACTCCTTTTATCTCTTAAGTACCAGTCATTATTGTCTCTTACCAACAGACAGAAGAAAATTCCTTGAGAGAAAAAGAAAAAAAACCCCAATCCTAACCTCCAACACCTGGTAAGGCTGATCAGTGGTTTCCAAGAGTAAACACAAATATGGAAGCATTAACCTGGGAAAAATCCAAAGGAGTTTATAATGACCTGAGATAACTTATTCTGAAGAAGGTGTCAAATATGCAATGCTGCGGTCAGATTTCCTAACCCACAGGTGCCAATTGTTCCCAGGATTTAGGGTATATTCAGTTCCAGGAAAGGTACTTTAAAGGTATGAGTAGATGGAAGATCAGGGCCCAAGCTACAGCTTTGATCCAGAATGAAGAGGACATGTTAATATACTTACAGTGGGCTTGAATTGCAACAAGGGAAATTTCTTCAATATTAATAAAGAAATTTGTAATGATAGGCTAATTAAAAACTGAAATGGAAGGTAGAAGTAGTTAAGGAGTTCTGAGGAATTTCTGTTCCTGGAGATTTTCAAGAACAGTCTAGACACATGTCTGTTGGCTTGCTTAAATTGTAATTCACCCTGTCCTCAGACTGGTGAACTTTAACTAGGAACCTCTTGAGGATGCATTTTCTGTAACCATTTGAGCAGACAAGCAGAGAGAATCCAAAGAATGCAGAAAAATATAATCTGGCACACTATTAACAAGTGTCAATAGTGGCAGCTTAAATAGAAATTACCAATGTTTTTTGAATACTTGCATAGAAGAACACTCCAACCAAATGTTTGGGTTTTACTTTCTTTGTCTCTGTAAGAAAATTCAGTTAAGAAAAGCATATTAAATTACAGTTGCTGTAAGGTTATTTCAGTTAATACATGAAGAGGAAGAAATATTTGTCCAATATTTTGTCTCCTCTAGAAAGAAAATAGGATCAGAATGCAAAAGAAAGAAGAGATTTAGTATCTAGTCATTTTACAGAATGCAGTGACTTGCTGCAGTTTAGTGACAGATCAATTTTTATTTTTACTTTTGTGCTTCTCAGCCTTTGCATCTCCTAAAAACACTGTGACCTTCTCCACTGTGGCTGGAGAAAAGTGTAAGCAAAGAAGGTAACTTTGAGCTTAGTGTCACAAGGCAAATGGTTTCCCTGGCAACATCCATCAGAATAGCTTGGATTTAATTGTCTTCAATTGAGCTTTGGATGCATCAGTTTGAAAGGTGAACCAAGTGTCTGGTTTTAAAACTTAGGCGAAATGAAACAAGAGTTTGCTAGTGTAATTGAGTCATTATTGAAGGAGCATGCAAACTGTACTCTCCATACACTTGGAGTTAGGCTAGGTGGTTGTTTCTTTTCTAAAATGCAGGCCACTAGAGGACAGATCCTCTATGATCAGAAGTGTACTACAATTCTCAAAATGAGAAAAACCAGAAGATGCCAGCTATCGAGAATGCAGTACCAGCCAAAGAGAGTTTTTAACACAAGCTAAAGAAATCATACATTCACCACTTCTTCAGTGTTTTGATTTCTGGTATGCTGTCCCTTTCCACACTGAAAATAATTTGTAATTCAGTTGCTTGCCTCTGTAAAAACTGTTGACATGCCATGCTGTCTAACTTTCTCGTCTTTAGACTGACAGTAATTGTAATAGAACGTTTATCATTTTAGTGTGTGATTTGTGGCTGTCTTGACCATGATCCAAGTGCTTCTCCTTTGTGTCAAGAAAAATAGTCAATAGTACTGTCTATAATTTAGCAATTGTGATAGTCACATAACTACTAAATAACTGCTAAAATATGGATGAGAATTTGGTGATTTTTATAGACTAGAGGACGATAAGAGGACCACTCTTACTGTGCTGTAGTGGTCCTGACAGGAAGACATGGAGGAGTTAGCTATCTGCACTCAGTTTAACCTGAGTGATCCCAGGCCTGTGCTGTGCTGCCCTGAACTCCATGTACAGGTTAGCCTTCAGGTTTGTGTTGTGCTGCACAAGTCTACTGGTACCATAGTAAATTTAGCCAACTAATTGTGGCAGAGTTGTCTGCAAGCAGTTCCCATCAGCTACCAGTGATTGGAGCACCTGCATGGCCCTGCTTTTAACAAAGAGTCCAGCAAAAATTTCTCTTGCAACCAACTTTTGTGTTGTGCTGTCCCTGGCAATTTGTCAGGAACTTTCCCAGACAAAAACAGCAGCAAAAACCTGTCCTCCACTAAAGTAATTCCCTGACAAAGTATGCATACATAATTTTTTACACAGTTAAGATTCTTATTGTGTGAGATTAGATAATTTGCACTTAAATTAAAAACAAACAAACCAACAAACAAAATCAAAGAAAACCACCCACCACATACCATAGATAGTGTATAAGAAAACTACAAAACACATTTCTGATTATATTATTGCATTCTAGTTCTGTAATATCTATATATTACACAGTGTAGCTGGAGATAGCTGCTTTTTTATTAAGGACATTATTCTTTTTTTTCACCATAGTCTGTAAATTATAATACTGCCTAAGAGGCAGATGATACACTTCACTGCAACTTGTAAAAAAAGTGACCTGATTTTTGAGAAGAATGTCTCCAATTAGACTTCAGCTGAGGGCTTTCCATGTGGTAGAAACATTTGACAGATAATTGAGAAAACTGAGCAGAAGAGGAATATTCAAGAAATTACTGTTTGTTATGCTGTCTTCTGAAGTCATGCCATCCTGATGTGAGTAAATTATGCTAAGACATGAGATACTGGTTTTATACTATCTATAGCACAATAAAAACTTACAAGTCTCACAAGACAACCTGCCTTTGAAGTCCAGAATACAGCTTGGTTTTCTCAATTGGCATGATGAGTTTATGTCTTTTAAGCTTTCTTTGCATTGGCAGACAAAAGGCCCTGGAGGGTGGGGTCACAGTGATCGTTACTAGGACTGTGTTATTTCAAAGATTCCCACATCAGTATTTTAATACAGTCATCAATTCTAGATAGACATTTATTTAAAAACGTAATATTGCTTAGAAAACAGTTATTTAGAAAGTCAGCCCCATCTTTGAAGTATGTTACTAAAGTGCAGGTTAAATCCTCCATTTGACTAGTAGTTCAACAGTAAGAAGAATACAATATCAACTCTTGTGAAACATGAAAAAAATGTCAAGTTTAAAGCTAGACACATGCATCACTCATCAGAAAACACACATTTTTCAAGTACAGCTAAATAGATATGCCTTCCCTTTATTCATCAAAACCACTTTCATATGCTCTTTTAGAAGAAATATTGTAGCATCTGTTGTTTATTATCCTTTCTGCTGTAGATTTCTGTTTCATAACTATATTTCCTTCTTAATCCTGTTCCTTTGTTTCTGGTTGCACAAAGAGAACTCCTAGTTTGATAGAATGGACTGTCTATCAATGAAGGAAGTTCCTCCTTTGCCCCCTGCTCTTCATCCCAAGGCAGGAATATGGATAATTTGTCACTTTTTTGCAGTCCTAGAAACTGACTGGCATTGATTTGAAATACTGTGTCTGTGTTATTTGTCAGAAGCTGTGGCCCAAGGCAAGAATATAAATGCAATCTAGAAGTATTATCCATCACAGGGGATGGAAGCAGTGTTACAGGAAGAATTAGAAGAGATTGCTTTTATGGATTAAAGGATCCAATGGTAAGAAGAAAATCCAACATACATGTCGGTACAGCAGTAAAAATCGTGCTTTAATCCTAACAAATATCCTCCATTTGGGTTACTCAGGGCAGAAAGGTGGTCATAATGAACATCATGGAGTTCAGTAAGTCCAAGTGCAAAGTCCTGCATTTGACAGGTGTTTGATATACCAATATCAGTACAGGCAGGGGGATGAATGGATTGAGAGCAGCCCTGCAAAGAAGAATTTGTGGGCACTGGTGGCTGCAAAATTGTGCTTGGGCTGGCAGTGGGTACCAACCAAAATTATTATGGCTTCTGTGTGTTCACACTTTCATTTAATTAATTACCAAGTGGACTAAATAGTGGAATGGATTGTGCAGTTGTCAATGGTACTTATTCCTACATCTCCTTCACCCCATATTCAGTGTTGTTTCATTACAGCTTTCTATATATTGTTTTATCCTCTTCTAGTTCATGCAAGTTAATCAAAATCAGAAAGGAAAACAAGAAAGAAGCTGTACCAAGAGTTGTGGTTGCTATATTTTTGATTTGGCGTGTGCCAGAGACTTCATAATATGAGTTAAATGATGCAGCCTGAGTTTCAAAATCAGCAATGCAACATATAGGTGAACTTGCTTTGCATTAGCTAGCAAATTTTTTGATTTTCCACTCCTCGTTAATGTTTTTGTTGTAGGGGTTTTTCTTCTGTAAGAATGTGATGATTTTGCCTATGTAATGCAAAACTGATCTTTATAAATCATTATGAGCTTTTGTGAGTTAATGAGCATCAGTTACTGCATCGCATCTCAAAAGATCTGTGTATTCTCTACATCAGCATGAGAATTTTAACCTTTCAAGCTCCTTTAAAGGATAGTTATTTTCCTTTTTATAAGTAACTTTACTTTGTTAGCATATTTGTCAAATCTACTTCCATTGACAAGAGATCAGATGCTTGGCAAGGTTCATCTCAAAATAACTAGAAAATGGATGTAATTGCAGAAGATGTTAGAGTTTCTTAATGTCAAAATTACTTGCAAAGGCATATGATTACAACATATACTATTAATATGTGTGGATCAAGCTGCCACAGAAACCTGGGTTTCAGTGTTGACTGTGATGGGGAACTGTAGAAACTATTTAGAACCAATTTTCCTACCTTTTTTTTATTTTCCTGAAAACTGTAAATATCATCAGTTCTTTAGCTAAAATGCGAAATATCACTGATGAGTTTATAAACACTCCCTGACTATCTTGTATCCAAATTTCTGTGAGGTTTTTTTCTTGGTATATAATGCATGCTTGTTACCAGGAATCTGCCCCAAATTTGCATCCTTTATTTTTGCCAGAATTTTGAAACTATTTCTTCTACACTCTTAGACCATTAACCCTGAGGTGCCCCTCTACTTTGGGAATCAAATTAGACCTTTAAATAACATTGGTTTATGTAAACAAAATGCAGATATTATTATTTCACAATGTACAATAGTATAATTCAGTGATGTGTTCTCTTGGTGCTCAAATAATTAGACAAATACCATCAGCTTCTCTGTGCTGAATGGCTTGTATTTGCTGCTGCCAGTTGATCACCCAGCTGGGTCTGCAGAAGTCCTGTTTAGATCTTTGGGATTTTGCCATGGCTCCCTCCTGGCCACTCTGCTTGCCTTTGAAAATATTTCAACAAGTAGATGGGACGAGTATTCAGATGGTGGAGCTGGACACCTCCTTGGCCCACAGTATAAATGTACCCCCTACAGTTAAGTAGACAGATTTCAGTCATTTGGAGCCCATCTACAGCCTGATTTTGATCTGTGAACTATATGAATTGAGACAACATACAAAACCATTATTTTAACTGGATTGTTCAGCTTTCCAAAAAAATTGCTTTCTCATCCTTCCCCATAGCCAGATTTATAGCTGCTTAGATTTACTTGTCAATCAGTTTAATTTTCTTTAGTGGGTACCCAATCCGAATGTAGTCTATATTACACATTTTTATTCAACAAATCCACAAAACATCAGCTAAAAATTTTTAAAATAAATCTGCAGATGAGTTTGTACTAACACACTTGATTTCCTATATTTTGGTGACACTGGCTTCCTGATGTAAGAGCATAAGTGATGAATGGGAGAATTATTTTATCTTATTATGAAATCATGACAATCATTTTTCTTTAGTGAAAAAATGGTTTATCTGTTCCCAGAGAAGCCCCCTCACTTTATTGTTGAGATACCATGAGATATTCTTGTTACCAGATGATAAATTGCCTACACCTGGTGGGCTAACACGCTTGCTCTCCAAAACTACCAGCCTATGGAGCTGCACAATGCCCACGGTGGAAGAAGGAGAACTGGAAGTTCACCAGCCTCAATGTCCTCCCAGCTCAGCCAGGTGACCTGCAACATTGGGGTCTATGACCACCAGGGACCACCAGAGGGACTCCCAGGACAGAAGAATGCATGCGTAAAGGTGAGGGGAAATATGTTAATAATTCTGGGGAAATGATTATCATATGTATGTTTAGTCTGGGACAATCAATGAATATGTGTGTAGAATACAGTATATAAACAAAAACTTTCCTGTACCCAGTATGCACTGCTTTTGGGAGGAGCTATACCGTGTGCGTCCAGCTGAATGAAGAATGCCTGCTTCTTAATGCGACATTACTGTAAAGGAGTTTTTGGGTTTTTTAAATTTTTTCTAATTTTTGGTAATATTCTCTTTTCCAGTTATGTGATTTTAACTTCTTTCAAAACAAAGCAAACATATTTCTTGCCTTCAGGTATCTAACTTGTGTTTGTGGCAGGTTTTTTCTGCTAAGTTTATTAGATGAACATTCAATGATAATATAGTTAGAAAAGAGATCTGTGAAGGAGTAAAAATTCTATTTTTTTCCCAGTGTCTAAATTATTTATGACATGCTGCTTACTCATCTGAAGAATTCAGACTCTTCAAATGATCATCACATTCAGTTGTACTTGAAGATGAACCAGATACTTCCTTTTAGGAGAACAATATGTTTGCAATATTTGCGTAATATTTTTCCTATTTGTTATCTTTATCTTTGCAAATTTTGCTAAAAAAATATTTTTAGCATTTTTATTTTTCTGAAAAAAAAGAAATCTCTCCATGTTATTTTTTATGTTACTGCAAAGTTGTTTGGTATAAAGTTTTATGATAATTGTACATTTTCCACAGATGAAAATATTTCCGTTCCAAAGTAACTTTAATTTTCTTTAAGGATAATAAAATAATTGATTGTTAAGAAGTTTTCAAGGAAATAAATACAGTCTAGGGTGTAAGTTGAAAAGACTCTTCTACCTGTCAGCCTCAAGCAAACAAAACTAAAGGTGGAAAAAATTCCCAGCAGCCTTTCCAGCATGTTTTTTAATGAAGTTTAATTAATTATTTGTATTTGTTAACAGCAGAGTGTAAGGTAAGAAAAGGAAATCACTTAAGCCATGTACAAAGAATCTAAAAGCATCAAAATGTGTATTTCTTAGGATAACTTTGAAACTACGAGGTAGAAGTACAACATGGTCGCTTCAGATCCTATCACTGTCAAGAGCCTGAAGACAAAAAACCATCCTGTGTTGAATTTCCTAGTGGTTGAGTAAATTCTAGATATAACAAAAAAAGTAGGAACAATAGATCCTTGTTCTTACCAGAAGAATAAAACAAAACATCATTATCTTGATACCTCTGCTATTAATGTACCAACAAAACTCTCCACTACAAAACTTTTATGGGGTTTTTTTGTTTTTCTTTTAGGGAATTCTTGCAAGTGTTTGTGTAGCATTTGTTTGGAGGCATATTTCCTGTTTTATGAATTTTACCTAATTGGAAGACTAGAAGAATTCAATGTACCCAACACTATATTCTTTGGAGCTAAGTGTATCTATCTATATACAAAAAAAAAAAAAGCCAATCATTTGAATTTAAAAAAAAAAAAAAAAAAAAGAGAGCTTTTTAAATAGTGAGTTGTAAGAAAGTATGAAAGCCCAAATAAAAAATAAAGTTAATGAAGATGATTTATTAATTTTTGGATTTTTGTAATTAAAACAGAATTCTGTTTACAATGAAATGCACTGTTATCATAAAGATACCTGTATAAGAAGCATAGCCAAATACACTACTTTGTGATACCTGATGGGATAGCTATATTTGTTCAGAATTGTGAATGACCATAAAAGAGTGGGTTTTTAAAATATTTAAATCATGAAATTACATTATTGTAATAATGTATTCATTCCATTTACAAAGACCACAGGATGAATCAGCAGACTGATTTTAGTGTAACTGCTGTACTTTGACTCATATGGTAAAAAATTCAATGTGAACCTGAAGAGGCATTGCTCCTGTGTAGGAGGATAGAGTTTGAAAAATAGTTTCCCTAGAAAAAAAATAGAGTTTCCCTAGAAAAAAATAGAGTTTCCCTAGAAAAAAATAGAGTTTCCCTAGAAAATTGGCTGCAGGTGACAGAAGGGGATACGGGCTTACCTTACTGAGCTGTACAGAACACCTGAGGCAGTAATCAGGAGATGTCAGAGAAGCCAAAGGAGTCACATTGTAGGACCATTATCCAAAGCGAGAGAAAAAGGCAGATTCAGATTATCCTTAAAGAAAATTAAAGTTACTTTGGAACAGATTCAGAGAGCACACTTGCAGCATATTGGTGTGAAAAGCACAGTCCCCAGACAGTGATAAGGCCAGAAACCTTTATTAGAAAAGCATACAGTTTTTATAATATTTTTACCATCAGATTAAAATAACATGCTTCTGGACAGCCAATAGAATAAATGATTCGAGCATCAGACCATTTCTTTCAGATCAAGCCTTTTGTTACAGCTTATTGCAAACTACTGTGGTTCTTATCTGTTACATTTTAGAAACTTTGTTACATCTTCTCCCTGGCTCAGCGGAATAAGCTTCTTTTATTTAACCAAGCGATCTTTGTTCTTCTTTTACTAAGCCTCCTTTGTTTTCTCACCCCATACATACTGTGAAACACACATGGAAAGAAACACAGAGAAAACACATGAAAAGGAACCTGGACAACGTGTGACCAAGGAGAAATTTGTTAACAGTGAAGAAACTGAAAGACAGAAAGTATAGCAATTATTTTTCTATTTCTATTGTTGTGTGTGCATATGTTTTAATAAAAGGAGTGAGACAAACCTATAAAAAGGAGAAGGGAAAGAAGAAAAGAGAAGGAAAAACATTTAGCTAATCAAATATCTGACCGGCAAACCAAAATCATGTGATGATCAGATTGGAAGTTGGTCATTTGGTAATAATTTGGTGTCCCGTTATTACTCTGAATTCATGAGACTTCTAGTTAGACAAACAAATAATACGAGATGTTTTCATGATGTTACTGTCTTTTAGATCACCTTCTCATTTACTCATGACTTCCTTATTGATTATCTAAACATTCTGAAGCCTACATTGCAATCATTTGAATTTTCTAGGGAATCAAATGGATCTGTGATAAGAATAGGAAACAGCATCAATCCGTGTAACTGCCATAGACTCAAATACAAACTTTTTTTGCAGAAACCATATTTCATTCTGATTTGGCAACACATTTTACCATGCTCAATTTTAGACAAATTGTGGATTTATAGCATTTTCTATTACATTTTTTTATCTCTGAAACCAAAGTGGTTTTAATTCATGAGAAACCACAGCTATTTCATTTCTCAGGATCTGCATCCCAAACACACCACCAAGATTTCATCTTCTGAAATCACTGAGAGCAGAAAAAACAGAGCTCCACAACCAAAGAGCATCCTTCCTACTATGACTGATCAGTGTTTTTCAGTGAGTGAACTTGATAAGCACTGTCTCACCCATGCTGTCAAAAAAGGTATTACATTTATTTTTTCTTCCAATTAAAGTAATAGTGATACTTCTTTACACTAGAGTTGGCCTCTCCTGTTCCTTTACTTGGTAAAAATAGACTACTTACTCAGTTTTATTTCCGCAGTGGTCTTGTCCTTTGTTTCCTGTGGAAGAACATTTTTTTTAAATTGCTGTAGATTAATGTAAAAGACTATCTGTCAAGTGCCTATGAGAAGGAAATTGTGAGATGGGAGAGTTGCTTTGCTTTTGTGTAATTGGTAGTGCCAGCCTATTAAAAAAGGTCAGATGGTTTGGAAGTTGAAATAGAGGAAAGCAAACAGAGCACAGAAAAAGGCAAAGGATACTCATTCCCTAGTGCCCAGTACCATGGTGACAATTACATAAGTCCACAGAAGTCCAAGGGGACTTAAGTAAAAGCCTGCAGAAAGTACAGTGTTCCCAGACCAAAGAGAGAAAATGGCCTGAAGGGAACATGTAAAACTCTTTAAAGGCTGTCACAGCTCTGAATAGAAAGCAGTGTGTGAAGCAACTGTAAAATCTCCAGAAATTATTTCGTTTACAGTACTTTCAGGACAGTTCTCTGTTGGTAGCTGTGCCGGGGTTTAGCATTCACACCAGCTGGCTTCTCTGACAGACTGGCAGCAAAGAGAAGGGAAGGACATCCGTGTGGAATTCCAGCAGCAAAGTTTATTCCAGCACTTTACATGTGGAGGGCCCAGTGACAAAAGTGTCGAAAAATGGGAAACTTAGGATTTTATATGGGAACGAGGGAGAACATCGGGGACCAATGGTTTGAGGGCTGGGGGCCAGGACATAGGCAGGGCTTTGGAGTATGAGGGAAAAAGGGGTACAGGAATCCACAGGATGGTCAGGGAAACGGAACTGGGGTACATTTGCATGGGAGAAACAAAAGTATCCTGGGAGGCCTCACCCTAACCTGGGGATATCTCTCAGGGTCTGTCCCTCTAGGGGACTCTATCATTCCCTGATTGGGATATTCACTGGCTCCCACAGTTCTCAGAGAAGATTTCTGATGTATTATACTACCGCAACATTAAGTTAGTTTAACACAGAACCATTGCTAACTCCACCTTCTGTAATCTTTTACTAGCCTATCACTTCAGCAGTGGTTGTAGTTAATCAATAAAAAAAATCCTGGTTTCATTAGTGTGCAGGTATTTAGCTCAGAAATGTCTTGGATTAGTTCCTATGTTGACTAGTAATGCATCCAGAGAGATTTGATTTTGAAGATCTTTCCCTTTGTTGAATAAAATTACAGGAGTCTTATTCTTTTCAGCTATATATTGGCTGAATATTCTCAACTTATCTCATACATCAGGGAATTGAAAGGATTCTATTGTTATTAGGGCATCTAGATGTGCAATTTTAAAGTAAGTTATTTTTCCTATTATTTAAGATAGATATTTCAATTTTTGTGAAATATATAGTGTTTGTGAAATATAATAGACTTACTTTAATTGATATTTAATGGTATTTAATTGACATTTAATTCATGTTTTAGTTTATACTTAATTGATATTTCAATTGCTATTTAATTGATAAAGTAAATTAATTTGGTAATGATGAATAATTTTGTGATGGTGTGTGGGTGATGAGAAAATCAGTAATGCAAACTCTAGCTGAAAGCTACTGAGTAGAAGAGTACCCCAGGGTCCTGTCCTGTTAGTATCTTCATTAATGATCTGGATATTGGGGCAGAGTGTGTTTGATGATGACACAAAAAGGGGAGGAGTGACTGATATGCCAGAGGGTCATGCTGCTATCAGAGGGATGCTAGTGATAGAGCACTGGCACAAGATGTCCTGAGAAGTTGTGGAGTCTCCCCTAAAAATATTCACGGTGCTTGGCAAATGGCTCTAAGTGGCCTTGCTTGACCACAGTGTTTGGACAATGTGATCTCCACAGGCCCCTTCTAACCTTAGCCATCCTGTCATTCTGTGGATATTATAGGCTTCAATTGTGACAAGAACTGTGGAATTCCCAGTGGTTGTTTCTCGTGAAATTTACTACTTCGTATTAAAAATTTCTGATCGTTAAATTTAAATAACTGTTGAGGGTGTCAAAATTGCTACTAAAAAACCCTGCACTGTATGGTATAGAAACATGGATGAAAGGAAGTCCCCTTACTTTCAACAGACCTTAAGATATATATGGACAAATAAGAAAAATTCAAGAAGACCACGAGAGAAATGCGATCAACAGAATAGGGTTTTGTCATGACATAAGCACCCTGCCTATCAAAACATTTGTAAATAAAGCACAGTGGTGGACTGAACATTTTGAGCACTTCTTACTTTCCCTCCTCAAGATGGGGGTTGTGGGAAAAGATGGAAGGTGCTTATTTTTATGAAAATCCTATCTCATCAGCATCCTATTAGAAGAAAAAAAAGGTGTAATTTTTCAGAGTTGGTTGTGGTTAAGGAGACAAAGAGCTGTGGGATCAAATTCTTTCTATTAGATGGAATGGATATCATCCAAAATAGAGTATAAAGGCAGAAGAGCTAATTCTGCATGCAATTTTGATTCCACTTGCTTTATGGACAACAGGTAGAGTATAGGCAAAGAAAATCTGTTTAATATCAACAAGCGTTTTGTTATGGTCAATTAGTGCAAGCAGTAAATTATTAATTTTGTTTCTATTTCATTTTAGATTCATGAGGTTAGCTTTTTTCCCCTCTTCTTGTTGCTTTCTCATATTTTTTAAATAAATAGGTAAATCCTTTTGGCAATAGAAAAGTTGGAAGCCAAGAATGACTTTTATTTGGCTTGTTCATATAATGTTTGTACCTTGGAAATGGACTGATAATTTTATTAAAAGAATCTTCGAAGTCGGATGCTGACATGATTACCTGTTAAAGTTCATGCAAATATTTCACATCTTTCATGTGGCATACTTTTTTCCTCCTATCTATAACCCATATAAATAACTATTTAATAAGTGTAGTCATAATATAAGCTCCTGAGGAACTCCACCAGCAGCTGGTTATTAATTAGTAATCACTGAAAAAACACATTCAAATTGTTTATCATTTATTCATTTCCCAATATGCTTTCCAAGAAATTTTAATAACTGTCATTCTTTCTGATTTAAATAATAATATACCATGCATTATCATATCAAATATATTACTGATAATAAAAAAAATAACATGTCTGTAATGCCTCTTGTCTAAATAATTATGTATTAAAAATAAAAAAAGAAATACATTTCTTTGTGACAGTCTTTGTTTGAAAGACAAGTGTCTGCCAAGGAAGGTTCTTGGAATGGAAAATATGACCCCCTTCCCTCTGAATTATTATAACTTTGAAGTTATGGGGCTTTCAGCAAAAATATGGGAAAAGGAATAAAATTTCTTTACTAGAATATATATATAACAAGACAACAAACAACAACAACAGTAACAGCGACGCCAAACAGAACCAGAGACGCAGCAGCAGCCTTCTCTCGGCTGCCAGTGCCCTTCCCCTTCGGTGCAGTTCCGGTCACAGCCGGCAGGGGCGCTGTTGGCTCCGGGCCGGGCGGGGGGGAGCCGTGATTCCTCCACGCCTGCAGGGGGCGCTGTGGCGGGAGCGCAGCCGATTCTCCACCCGGCCATGGCAGCCCAGGCGACGGGATTGAGAGGAGATGGCGCCCCTTGCAAAACTTGTGGGGAGCAGCCTGTCTCGGTGCCACTCTGGATGGCGAGCTGTAGTTGTAGCCTCGGAGCAGCAGGCTGGAACAGCAGAGGCAAGCACACCCAGGGTGGCAAACAAAGTGTAGCAAAAACCCAGAAGTAGTGGTACTAGCAGTGGGAGTCAGGGCGTAGGCTGGGTGTCCAGCTAAAGTGTAGCAAGCCCCCCTCACCCCAAAGCAGTGGCACAAAACAGTAGGGGCTGGGCGGCCCCAGGAGGACAGAGAAGGTGGGGGGCTGTTTTGGGTTTTCCCCTGGCTTTCACATGTTCTGTGTAATGTCCTGGTAATGGCAGCAGCAGCCAGGCTCCCATGAGCAGCTGGAGGTACTCCCTCCAGAGAGAGGGAGGAGGTCGGGATCCCGGGCTTCCCCTGAGGCACCCAAGCAGATGGGTCCCTCCCAGTGCGGTCAGGTGTGAGAGATACGGTGATATTTTGTTGAAGCCAAAAGGTTATTAAGTTAAAGAATTAAGGTTGTTGGTTCTATGTGTTGTTGGTTTTGGTTTGGATTTGTTCTGGTTGGTTTGCTGGGTGTTGCTGTGAGCTGGGAGAGGGGTGGGGTTGAAGACTTGACTGAGAGGGAGGTGGGATGAGAGGGGACGGGACAGAAAAGTAGGAGGTCGGGAGAGAATGTAAATTCCCAAGTACCCAGGCAATGGGGAAGGGGACGGGGAAGGGGACAGGGACGGCCCTGGCCGGGACAGGATATAAAATGT
>VZRV01011017.1:74362-132295 GCA_013398115.1 Falcunculus frontatus | reverse complement strand
TTACTATGGCAACATGGCTTATGGCTACAACATCTCACGCGTCGTGGGTGGCACAAGTGCCCTGCCAGGGGCCTGGCCCTGGATTGTCAGCATCCAGCATCCCTGGGTACCAGACCTAAGGCACCTGTGTGGAGGTTCACTCATCAGCACTCAGTGGGTCCTCACAGCAGCCCACTGCTTCGATCCCATCACGTAAGTAGGGGCAGGGAATGGGGACATCCCCACAACACCAGCAGGTGCCCTGTCGGCAGCACCACCTGCTACTCCCATCCCCTTTCCTCCCAGTCAGCCCAGCTGCCACAATGCCCAGGAGAAGCCTGGGCTGGTGCCAAGGCTTCCTAGTAGCCTCCAGCTTGACATTCCCCAAGCATAAGGCGTGCGAGGGCACTCCTACCTGCCAGAGCACTGCTCCCTCTCTGCCGTGCCACGCAGAGGTCTGGCAACTGCTGGGCTGCTGTGGCGCGTGGCTCTGCTCCCTCTCAGTCCTCTCTCCATCTCCTTTCCAGGAAAATTGGCATGGTGTATGTGGTGATTGGGGCCACCAAGTTGACCCAGCCAGGCCCAGGGGCACAAGTACGCAGTGTAAAGCAGCTGCTGGTGCACCAGGACTACAACGCTGATGACATGAGCTATGATATTGCCCTGGTGGAATTGGACTATCCTGTGCAGTGCAGCCCCTACATCCAGCTGGCCTGTGTGCCTGACCCCACGCTGAGAGTGTCAGAGCTGCAGAACTGCTGGGTTGCTGGCTGGGGTGTCACTACTGCAAGAGGTGAGTTCTCAAGAGGGACTCTTGAGCCAGCTCAGCACACTGGGGACACAACTTGGGCTTCCCCACAGCAGAGGCCAAAGTCAGGCTGCAGGACGCATGCCTCTGCAGAGATGGGCCTGGCCCGATCCTCAAAGAGGGGCAGCAGAGACACAGCGCTCCAGTGCCTCTGCAGAGGCAGAGCCAAGCCCTGGGGAACGGGATCCCTCCACAAGAAAGGGGAGGAGAACTGGCAAGGAGCTGCTGGGGGCTTATTCCTTTCTCTGCTCACAGCTCAAAGTTCAAGTGATGTCCTCCAAGAGGCCAAGGTCCAGCTCATCAATACCAAGCTCTGCAACAGCAGCCGCTGGTACGCAGGGGAGGTCCACCACTACAACTTGTGTGCTGGTTACCCACAGGGCACCATCGACACCTGCCAGGTAGGAGTGCCATGAGCCACTCAGTCGCCCTCCCAGCCCCGGCTCCCCACCACTGTGGGGGCTTCCCGCACACTCCCCATCCACACCTGCTTGCCCAGTGCCCCCCTTGTGCCAGAAAGCCCAGAAAGTCCAGCTAGTGTTCTTGGCAGCCCAGAGGTCCAGGTGCCAAACGTCCATCCTCTGCACATCCCGCAGCCCTGTGCAGAGAGGACAGAGAGAGCCCAACTTTACAGGACCCCAAGCCACTCACAGATGTGTTTCTGGAGGGTCTGTCCCCTGAGCAGAGCCTTCCTCTGCCCAGAATACAGCTCTGGCAGGGGCTGTGCAAGACAAGGACAAAGCCCCAGGGCTGACAGGAGCCACCAACACCACCTTAATCCTCTCTGCTCCACTGCAGGGTGACAGCGGTGGTCCTCTCATGTGCCAAGACAACAACGCTGAATACTGGTGGGTCATCGGATTGACCAGCTGGGGAAAAGGCTGTGCCAGAGCAAGGCAGCCTGGAGTCTACACTTCCACTCAGTTCTTCTATGACTGGATCCTATTCCAGATGAGCCTGAGCCCAGATGGAAGTTCTTCTCCAACATCACGAGCATGTAGTCATTTTTTGACCACTTCACACCCTTGGACTCATTATATTACCACCCCACAACCCCCTCAGAAGCCATGGCCAAGACCAACCCCCTCTCCAAAACCAAGATCAATACCAACAACACTGGGTAAAGTTAACTCCTGCCCATTTCCCATGAAGATTCTGGTGGAATTCTTTACTCGAATGAAGCAACTCCTCCAGCAGATCATTGGGAAAAACACATCTTGAGTAGCAGGACAGACATGATCCAGGGCAGGCTGCAGTGCACTGCAACTGTCTCCTGCTGGGGCAATGCCTGCTGATCCAAAGGCAGCCTCAGTGTCAAAAACCTGCTCTGTCCTGACCACACTCCTCTCCTGCGTGTAGGCAGACACTGCAGTTGACTTACCTGAAGTAAAGTTGCCTATGGTCACAGGGAGCCATCTTTGCAGTGCAATTCCAGCTCCTGGGCAAGGCAAGAAGTGCCACGCTCAGCACCTGCAGAAGGAGCCATTGGGCACAAAGGGACAGAGTGGCTCCAAAGAGCCCCAGAGTGCCTGGTCTGAGAGGAGAGTGCTCTCAGCCACCATGGGCTGGAGGAACCTGGTACATCAGGCCCAGGAAGAGGATAGGAAAAAAGCAGACATCTTGGGGGCGGTGCTCAAAGGCACATGGGCTGGTGATTAGGGCCTGGTGTGAGCCTGGGCTGAGGGAACAGACCTGGGAAACTGCCAAGCATGACAAGGGAAACTCCTGTCTCCTGACAGGAGTGCCAGTGCCCTAAGGCAGAGCCAGATTTCAGGAGTAGTCAAGGGGGATTGATGTGCCAGGTGGTCACACTTCAGAGATACTCAAAGGAAGGGCTGGGCTCATTCTGGGGAGAGGATCCTGGCAGGAACAGTAGGAGAGCGCACCAGGAATGCCATGGAAGGCCAAGGTGAGTGGGCCAACAGCAGCTGCAGCACCAAGTCTGTTCACAGGCAGGGCCAGCCTGGGAGCCAGGGGGAGAAGATCCCTGGGCTGGGCTCCGTATCTGGGAGGAGAGAAGGGCAGAGAAAGGGAGGAGTTGAGGAAGATGAGAGGGCTGTATAGGGCTGGCAAATGGAGAGAAGGGGCAATCAGAGAGCCAGCTGCACAGACACAAACCACAGCTTGGTGTGCTTGTTTGCCTGAGTGCTGCACATAATCACCACAGGATGGACAAGAAAGTCTTTTGCCGTTAATTTCCCAGAGGAGAATGGCATGGAGAATCGTCTGTGGCTTAGAGCAGGAGCATCCTCCTCTGTCTACAGCATTTAATTGCTGTAAGTCACAGGCCACCCTGGCACGAGGGTGTGACAAGCGCCCTCGTTAGTTCGAGCCCAGAACAGCAATAGAACTCGTAGACCGCAAGGGCGTGGAGCCTGCCAGAGGGCATTTCTCTGGCTGATGTGACCAGCATGGACTGTGCTGCACGTGCATTTCACTGCACTTCGTGCAGGAAGAATGATGCAGCTTGGGCGCTTCACTGCTCACCCACTGTGGCTGTGACTGGATTGGCTCCTGACACAAGCACACACCCTTCCTGCAGTAGCCGTGTTCCACAGAATTTCTGTTTTGGGAAGAATCTTGCGGGAAAAAGGCTGCGGAGAGCTGGGTGGCAGTGAAATTCCTCAGGGCCTGCACAGCCTCATCCCGCAAGAAGAGGGGCCTAAAGAAAGCTGCAGAGAGCCTTCTTACAAGGGCAGGTACTGATGGGACATGGGGCAATGGCTTGACAGTGAGAGAGGGTAGCTTGAGATGAGATATTGGGAAGGAATTCTTGACTGTGAGGCTGCTGAGGCACTGGCATGGGTTTCCCCGAGCAGCTGTGGATGCCCCATCCCTTGAAGAATTCAGTGACAGGTTTTGAGTGAGGCTCTGAGCAACTGGGTCTAGTCCAAGGTGTCCCTGCCCATAGGAACTAGATGATCCTTAAGATCCCTTCCAATCCAAACCATCCTATGATTCTATGATCTGTGGAGTGCAGTGAGTAAAACTCTGCCTTCTTCAGCAGCACTGATGATCTCCAGCTGTCATTCATTAATGTTAATTAGCATAAATGAGTGTGAATATACTGTCGTATGCAGAGTTCCACATTTGGTCTTTGATAATGAGTGAAAACGAAACCAGCAGTTTAGTAATAGTTACAGCAGACGTATCTACACCGTAATGTCAACTTGATACAATCAACTCATCAAATACAAGCATTAGTGTCTTCTGGGTAATGTGGTTAGTACTCATGAGGAGAGAGCAAGTACTGTATACAAAGTATAAATATATATCTAAAAATATAAAAATAGCCGTCACAAAGTATTCTCTCTTGAGATATCTGTAACAGACTTAGCTGGCAAGGCATTGAGTTCTTTGTTGCAAGCCCCTACATGAGCACAAGGCAGGATGGGGACAGGACTAGGAGCATGAGGATTCCATATTGCTGTCACAGTTTATGAAATTCAGTAAAGGTTGTATTTGAAGTACAGAGGATGGAAAGATGCACCTGATAGTTCTCTTTTCCTATATATTGCACTTCTTGCATATAGAAAAATAATTCTAAACCTTTATTTTGGAGAAAAAAGAACACGCTGGAGAAATCCCTTCCATTTTGTACCTAGACTGGGTGTTCTAACTCACAGCAAAGGCAAGATAGGGGTGAAGATGGGATGGGCCAGACAGCACGTCTCATCTGATCATTCTGAGTTCGATTAAATCTGGATTTAAGCAACCTTTGCTCCTCTCTACATACTTAGGGCCACTGCAGGCATCTCCAGCTGAAATTAATCTACAACAGCCTGTAAGGCTTAGCAAAATTCTGGCTGTGCCTTGTTCCAGATTCATTCTTTGCAACTTGAGGTAATGTGGAAGGCATGAAAACTACTGTCACAATCTGACTATTCTGGAGATTTATTCACAAAGCCCTCTGGAATGTTAACTATCTTGGCTTTCAGTTACAAGAATATTTTAACCCAGCCTCTGGATAACCTGAATCCCAAACTCATATTACAGGTTTATGTTTTTGAAGTAATAAGATTTTTAAGATAACCTGGATCTTTTAAAATCATTGATTATTTGTTATTAATGCTGTCCCCTCAGAGCCTTATCATTTGCATTTCTTGATTTTCACCCAAGGATGTGATGTAAACAGAGTTTTAACAGAGAGACAAGGTACATTCCCACGTACACATACTTACAGATGATGATGCAAGCCCACAAGGTTTTCTTCCCACAGTTTCCTCTGCATTTTTGGAAGTCTCTCTGGGGAGAGATCTGTACCATAAATCGCTCATATCCATCTTGAAAGTGCCAGACCTCCTGGTTTGAGAATGCAACACTTAGTCCCCTAAATTCTTTGTAATAAAGCTACCCACATTCCTCCTTGGTACATTTCAGGCTTATGTAAAGTTGTGAGTGTTGGGATTTCAGTAATTGTAAACTGTGCCTAGTGCTTAATATAGGAATGGTTTCGATCACCCATACGTGCATCCGGAACACACTCTGTTGTGCGTACTTGATTCCTATCATGTGCTGAGACAGGATTTTTTGTTTAAAAAGCCAGTTCTGGTAATGAAAGCAAACCCTGCCCCTCTGACATTTCTGCTAGTGTGTAGCAGTAGGATGTACAGCCCTAAAGCCCAGAGGGAGACAATCTGTCTTATTCTCATTTTTTCTCACCTTCGTGGACCAGACTTCCAGGCTGGCATCCCTGCCTGCCCTTATCTCTGCACGTGGAGTGGAGCTGTTGCTAAGCAACTGTGGACCATGTTCCACAGCCTAGTTTGAAAATGAAGAATTAACTAGATTAGTTTTGATCAAGACAACGTACAGCTGAAGAACAGGCAGGAGAAAGGGAAAAAAAATAAAAGGCAGCTGGGATTTGCACTAGAGAACAGAGAGCGTCCAAACAGAAGAAGGAATTTTGGAAGCAAAGAGAAAATGATGTGTGTGGCCTAAATGGAAGAAATACGTAGAGAATGAGGTGTTCTTCAGGGCAAGCAATGTCTCTATACTTGTATGTCACCTAACACTGCAAAGCTCCAGTCCAGGGGTCTTCAAAGACAATATCATAATAGAAACAAGAGAACAAAAGGTGCTGCCACAGAACCTTTCACCTCAGCCTCTCACTGGTCCCAATTTAAACACAGCTTCACAGCCACCTTTAATGGGAGATAAAGAACATGAAAGGAAAAGTTCTGGAAATGAATAATTCTATTTTTTCCTGGGAAATTTTTACCTCCATTGACTCCTTAAGCCGTGCTCATTTGGGTAACATCAAGATTGCAGCAGCCTCAGCTGACTGCGTACTGATCGGGAACGCACCACATATTTTTTGTAACCCTAACAATGTCACTCAGCATTCATGCATAGCTCATAAAGAATTTTTCTTCCAGTAAGATGTTCTGTGCTAATTAAGCATGGCCAAATTTTGTTCTTTTGTATTGCCTGAATTCTCAGGCCTGAGAATCTGAATCATAACATTCCATGAAAAACCACGTTGGCTATGTGGCTTGATATCTTACATTATTATTATAGAGATACGAAGGCCAAGCAAAAACTATGCAAGTTTTTCTGAGCATATTAATGTTTTGTCCTTAATTCATTGCAACATTATTTGTTCCCATCTATGTTCACTTTTCGTGAATATTTTGGAAACCTGTTTCACAGGCTGAAGCCTCAGGAAAAAAAGGATGCAAATATTGAAGAACATTGTCAAAAAAACCCCTGTACTATAATTGTGATTCTACTGGTTACATCCCCACCAGGATATGTGTACCACAGTGAACTTGTGGCCTGGTTATGACAAATCAATATGAATGAGAATTCAAATATTGTGTATTTAGACTGGAAAATGTACAGGCCAAGAACTTTTGTTGCAATTAATATGTGAGTGAATCTGAACAAACTTAACACTGTCTCCTGGTGTTTAGAACACTGAAAACAAAAGCTTAGAGAAATAAGTAAGGGTGATTGCTTTTCACTTGTGCAGCTTTGCTTGTAGTGGGGATCAGTCAATCATTTGTTCTGTTTCTGTCCTGCTTTTAGATGTCTGCAATAGATTTCTACAAATCTTAATTCACAAATATCTCTTAAGACAACTCTCAGATACTACCTAGAGTTTTAAATAAGGCAAAATAGTTTAATCTCGTAGGCTTATTCAGTGACAGAATCCAATCGGATGGATTTCTTACATAATTCATATCTCTGAAGTACATTAAAAAAATAATTTGTCATTTCAATAAGATATTATATATATGGGTTTTCAGCATATAAGCTAGACATCTCTAGAGAGGTGGTCTTAACATTTAGGGACCTCTCTTTTGGTTTGGTATTTTTAGGAATGCAGATGACATCCATAGATGGAGTATCTTTCCTGCTTTGCTACCATACTACCAATCAAGCAAAAAAATACTCATTTGCTGTATTTGAAGTTCATCTTTTCAAATTCTTTATTTGTTTCAGTAAGACTTTGATGTCATGGATCTGAGAGAAATATCAGGGAGAGCTATAGAAAAGAAAGGATGCCTGATCTTCCTGATCCTTAATGAGAGAAAACCTGAACGTCAGCAGAGCAAATCTGCCATCTCAGATAATGAGTTCAGACTGCCACCTGGGGGATTAGGGCTGAGAAATTCAGCATGTATTGTGGATCTAATGGGATACCTTCCAGTAGTCAGAGCAAAAATCTTATCCACTTAAATTTTTACTTGTTCAGTTCACAGATTATTTGAAAACCTGGCCTGATTTCTGAGTACTAACAGAATTGTTTGGGTGAATAATTTTTGACCTAGAATTTTTTTCTCTAACGTCTCTTCAATATGTTTCTGATCTGTGACTAGTTACTTGACACGGGAGTTTTGCTCAATTTTGATTGGGTGTTTTTTTCCCCTTGGTTTCTTTTTAAAGAGGGAAATAAAGTATACAGAATAGTAAAGAGTGGTTAATAAACAAAAATCATGCTGTCATAGTTAATATGGTCACATAGGTCATATCTCCTGTCTGTGATGGTCACCAGAAGAAAAGAGGACCAGTCGCTACCCGGTCTCTACCCAGGCATTCATGAGAAGTTGGGGAAATGCTTCCCTAAAGTTTATGTGTACAATATTGGTTTTGTGCAAGAGTTTTATGACCAATGTAACACAAAACGTCCAACGTGACAGCTGGCTAGAGAGAGAATTGCCACCCACAAAGGATTGTAGGGAAATCTGCACTGGAGTGCAAAGCAGCAAGGGGTCCAGAGCTGCCAAACCACAGGGGTGTGCAAGACAGCTTGACATGGCTGGTTTTCTGTGGTCATGATAAAAATTGGATTCACTATCAACTCTCAGCCTAAAAGGTGACTCTAGTTAAAAGACCTGTAAGAGCTGAATATAGTTATTTTCTGCAGTAACTTAGATGATCACAAGAACTGAACAGTACATGAAAGTACTTGTGATTGCAGATCCACTCTACATAGAGGTAAGTAGGCTGGGACAGAGTAAAAAGCAGATCCTGAACAAATACTTTTATATAGTGCCTTTTTACATTTTTGTCTGAAATAAATGTTCAGCAGTCATTAGACAAGCTTTTGTACACACAGAGAGAAATCCCCATCTCATCTGTGTCAGAGAAAGCTGCACAGCCAGGCATTATGTTTTGTTTTTATCCACAGCTTAAAAACAGAATACCTCAGCACTGCACCTCAGCAGGGCACTTCAGTGATCTTTTGAGAACCATTAAATTTGTTTACAAGCCATGCTACCCTTTCCAGCTGAGGAAAGTGGTAGTACCTGAAAACTGTGCAAAACTGCAGCTTTTAGAATAGTAAACTACTATTCTTTCCTTGGTGCATTCAATTTATTATTTCATACATTCAGAAGCAGGAAGAAAATGACAAGATCACAAGTAAAACTAATGGAAGTAAATCCTAGAGATGTACACAGCTACATAATGTTGCCTGTAATTTCTCTTTCGTGTTTCTGCATCAGTCTCTAAATTATTTCCTTTTTTTTTCATATGGAGGAAAAACCCCATAGAAGGAAACAACAGAATTTCTCACCCTCAGAAGAGGTTTTATTCCTAACAGTTATTCAGGTAGCAAGGGGCTTATCCACACATGCAGAGAAAGTTACAAATCTGTAGTGAGCTCCTGGAAAATCATGACAGGATTTCATGGAAGTAAATGAAATATCAAAAACTGAAATGGAAGTGAGGGGAAGGATTGGGAATTAGATGAAATCTTGAGATTTCATTTCCATTCACAAAATGAATTTTCATTTCGTGAACGGAAATGAAATGACAAACCAAAGAACGAAATGAAATTAAATGAAACGTCACAGAAAAAAAGGAAAAGTAATGAAATTTTAAAAAAAAAGAAAATAAATTAAACATAATGAAATTAAATGAAATCTCGGGATTTCATTTCCTTTCATAAAATGATGGATATTTTAGAAAGGAAAAAGATTTCCTAGTCCTCTTGGCTCTTTAATCCATGGAAGTGATTGTTCATGGCCAGAGCAGAAATATGATTGGCACTACCTATTATTTTAAATACTGTGGATGTGATCAGTGTGACTGGACTTGTAAATTGGATTAAGTCTTCAGGCATAATATTTCTGCTGAAGTGCTTCCTCTATCACCTTCCCACCTAATGGAGGTAATGAATCATATCAAAATCAGAATGCCATTTATTAAGGTGTACTTAAAGATCTTTGGATGTGTTTTTTCTCAAATGTTAAGTAAATAGTAATTTGTCTTTTAAATCCCCAATTATAATCATGGAGAATTAATGTCAGTTAAGATATGATTCATCTGTTCACTTCTGCAGAATTTTACTTACTTTTTTTATTTCTATATGTAACTCCAGAGAAGCAGAGAGACTAAAGTCATTCTCTTACTGTTAGAAGACATAAGGAAAGAGAACATCCATAAATGCCTCTGAGATGATGTACTGCATGCACAAAGCAAGCAGCTGTGTACTGCTGAGCTGGATGACATGGTTAGGGGTCCAGATCTCAGCTCTAACTATGAAAATTGCATGATTTGTGCCTCCTGAGAGGAATAAACAATGTCTAGATAAAGAGGGAGGACAGAGCAGCTGCTAGCTTTAAGCTCTATGTAATTTATTTACCTTCATAGTGCCATGGGCTCATTAGATTGGCCAGGGTCACAATCACCAAGTGTGCCAGTGGGCTAACAGTTAATCCCATTAGCATTAGCTGCTTAGTTTCTAAAACTGGAACCCAAATACTGGATGACAGTCTTGCTCAGCTTCATTATTTTAGCTAGACTTCTCCTTCATATTTGAAGAACTACACAGCATGTAAAATAAATTCTCAAAAGAAATTAGTTTGGCAGGGAAAGAGTTTCTCTTCACCCTTTCAAACCGCCTGCACAGAATAACGTGTGTTTGCCATGCAGAACGAGAGTGCAATTACAGTACTTACATAAATGGCTTTCTAAATTGGCATTTTAAACAAAGGTTTCAAGAGGATCCTTGAATACACCTATTATACTAATTTCAAACCATAAAAAAATACTAACCCCCTTTTTATGCTACTGTACTTGTATAGGTTTCAGGAAGAAAACTTTGTTTCCTGTGTTTCTATTTATGCTCTCGCCCTTTCAAGAGTCAATCAGAGTATTAAAATCATAAAGTGGAAGCAAATTGGGTAGCTAACACAGATCCCACTTCACAAGCTCATTTCAGAAATGGTATAAATTCTTTCTATATCATCTGTGTGGTTCTAGGGAGAAGATATCCTGAATTCTGTAGCACAGACATTAGCCTTAATACCTTAGCCTCTACACTGTTTTTCACAGGTTCAGGAAGATAACATGCCTTTGAAATTTATTTTGGAGGGGTTTTTTTAACAAATACAACTGCAATTCACTCAGTAGCAATCAGACTTTGTGTGCAGGAGGCAGAGCTGCTGAGGGAGGGGATACAAAAAACCAACCCAAAAGACCCTTTTTTCCCTCTAAAGGTGAGTTTTCGCTTAAAATGTGGTGTTGGGGAGAAGACTCCAAGCTGTGCATCTACTGATAGTCCTTGCACTTGCAACCCAAGGCCATGGGGAGTAGTTCCAGCACCTCAGTGGTTATTCCTAGTCAGGGGCTTTTACACAAAGGTATTGAGGAGAGAGTTTCTGCTGATCTACACAGCCAGGCCAGTGTAAAAGAACTAAGATAAGGTAATGAATGCCTGCATTTATTCCACGTTAATCTGAGGGCTGATAAATCAGAGGAGTGATGTGTGACAGGCAAAAGCCACGTGCAGGTTGTCTGCTAAAGCTGTAGCGAAACAGAAGCAGCACACACTTCTGCAGCTACAGGAGACAGGAGGGGCTGCAGCTCAGAGCAGGAGCTGGTCCTGTGTTTTCCGGTTCACTAGCAAAACCAATTTGTGATTCCTATATTTTGCTGTTAGAGGGCAGCAGATATCCTAAGTAAGGCCTGTGGATGCCATGGCCTAGTTCTGGCGGGGCTTTGTGGCATCTGCAGTGGCCAAGAGATGTTGCCCACATTCCTTTCAATCCCTGGGTCTGGTCAGCTGAGAACATTCAAAGTTTTAATTTTTCAGGTTAGTATTTTCCATGTCCTATCTTTCTCAACTCAGGCTTTTGTGAGAATTCCAACAGTTTTACAACCACCCTCAGGATGGCAATTAATCTAAAATTTATCATTCTGCTAATGCCAGCAATAGTCCTACCAAGCATGTATTCAAATCATCTGATGTTTCTAACATTTGGAGGTGAGATTTTTAGAAAAATGTAGTGCTGGACTCTAGACCTATTTTAATGTTTAGAAACACACTGAAATCACAGAATCCTTAGGGTTGGAAGGGACTTCTGGAGATCATCCAGTCCAACCCTCCGTCAAGGCAGCGTCATCTGGAGCAGGTGACACAGGAACATGTCCAGGTGGGGTCTGAATGTCCCCAGAGAGGGAGACTCCACGATCTCCTCAGGCAGCCTGTTCCAGTGTTCTGCCACTATCAATGCAAAGAAGTTCTTCCTTATGCTGAGATGGAACTTCTTGTGCTTTAGTTTATGGCCACTGCTCCTTATCCTGTCACTGGGCATCACTGAATTCTATGAAAAAATTCTGATAAAACTAATCAAGTTTATTGAATATGTGCTTTTAAACCTTGGAAATATTCCATCAATACTGTCCTTTTACTCTCTTTAGCAGGATACCTCCCTGACCTTCTCCTCCTTCAGCTCTCATCATATATCTGTTACCTTGGGAAGGGGGGGAAAGCAAGGAAACAATCAAAAAACTGGCCTAGGTTTCTGGAAGCCTTTTAAATTTCAACTCTTTCAGTGGTGGTAATTTACCTGTTAATTAAAATATTAATCAAACCTACATATCCTGACCTAGGATCCTGTGGCAGCTAAGTCCTGCAGATTCAGTTCTACAATATAGGAAATTTATCTTCAATTTAATTTTTGTCCATTTGACTACAGTGATTTCCAAAGGAAAATTGTCTGTATGCTTAACTCTGATACCTATAAATATTACTCTTAAAAAATTGCATTTAATTGGTTCCTCTTGATTTTTAGTATAAGCAGTAGAAAGTTCAGACTCAAGTTTTCAAAATATAAAATCTCTGGGAAAGTGTAAGCTCTCCCTCTAAAGGTGGCATGCAGAAAAAAGGGAACAGCTTAATTGTTTACCAACTGCTTGAACTCAACAGCCCAAGAAATCTAACAAATGAATCCAGGAGTCACTGCTGTCATTCCACACCAGTGTCATAGGGGCAAATGTGTGAAAGCTCAGTTTGCTTTCCAAAATTATGCAGGCAACAGCATCAAGATCAATCTGGATTTATTTGTTATTACTTTACATAAATAACCAAACACGAGATACCTGGAAATGCCACGATTAAAATCATAGCCAAGACCTGCAAGCACATTTCTCCCCATACTCTGCCAACCAAATTTTATTTGTGGGGTAAGAAAGATTATATAGAAACCGAGTCATCCCAAACACATTCCTGCCATATTCTCCATCTGTCCTGTACATCTGAGAGAAAAAGTCTCTCCCAGAGAAAGCAAAACATCATTGTATAGACCATATTGCAATGCACACATGTAAAAGAGAATGGAAGGTGTGCACAGGGCTTTAATTTTGACATTTCTGAATCCAGGTGTTTAACTTGTAAAGTGCTTGAGTTACACATTGTTTTAAAAAGCACATCACTTCACCCTGTTGACCCTGCATTGACCCAAGATCTCACAGCTCCTTATTCCTTTTCAATAGACTTCAGAGGTTCCCACTGATTTGAGGAGAAGCAGAACCAAGCCTGGATGAAGATAATGGAGTGCCTGGGCCACTTTGGAAGCTGCTTCTCAAAGCTGGTGGGGAAGTCACAGCCCGTGTGGATTCTCCTCTGGCCACAGCAGCACTTTGATGTCAAGGCCAGCAGCATCTCCTCTGTCTCTTAACAATGGAATGTTATTGATATCCCAGCCAAAATCATGCATATAAAAACCACAGATGTTTTATTCCTTTCTGGCTTCTTGTCTTCTAGAAAGTATCACTAAACAACTTAAAGTGAGAGTTTCAATAAGTCTGAGTTGTATTAAAAAGTCAAGGGATTTGTAATTGCACAATAACTTCCTAGTGGTAAACATTCAACATAAAATAGCAGAAAAGTCCATCTGTAACTTGCTATTTTAATAAATTAATAATTTTTTTCTTCCAGACAATGAAGATGAAAGCCCTTTTAGCAGTGCAGAGGTTTAAAAGTTTAGGTCCCATTAAAATTTTGAAAGGCATGTCTATAAATAAATCTAATTAAGTTGACTGATGAAATAAAATATCTTGCTTCAGTTTCTTCAGAAATTGCAGTTTTCAGCTAATGGAGAACATTTCCCATTGGAAGACTTTCCCTCCCCCGCCATTACTCATTGCTGGATTTATTTAAATAAATAAATTAGTACCTCTTGTGGGATATGGGGCATCTTACTGGTGAAAAAGTTCTATAAAAGGAATACTGTTGGACTACTTTTCCTTGTTTTTGTTGAGGAGAAAGAAAATTCAGCAATGAACTGAGAGAAAACTTTGCTTTATAAAGGTCACGTTTTAATTTGGAGAAAACAGATGAAAATCCTTTGAAAATCTGTGCCCAGCAGCATTGGTGAAGCAAAGTGAGTACAGCAAAGGAGTGATCCATTTTAGTACAGAGTGGGTATTTGATAACCTCCTGTGGGCACTTGCAACCCAAGGCTGTGGGGAGTAGTTCCAGAACCTCAACCCATCTTCTGTGCCCCACTGGTTATTCCTACCCAGGGGCTTTCATGCAAAGGTATCAAGGAGAGAGTTTCTGCTGATCTACACAGCCAGGCCAGTGTAAAAGAACTAAGGTAAGGTAATGAATGTCTGCATTATTCCACATTTAGCCCTCTAAATTCAGAATCTTACCTCATCACATTTTGGGGGTATTTTTGTTTGTTTTATTATTGTGAAGTTAGGATGAAAACACTGCCTAGAAGTTCAACTTCATCATTCAATATTCGATAGAAATGTGTGTGTTCAAGAATAATTTCTTCTTTCTCCTCTTTCCCAGTAAGTCTATTTTGAATACAGGTATTGTTTCTTCTTGTGATTTTGCACCTCATGGATTGCTATTGCTTTGGAGGAATTATTCAGAAGCTTTCTGCTATACAAATAATTAGTGATCTGCCCAAAAAAAGAAACCTTCAACAGTTACCTCATTTTGGACTGCTTCTCTTGGAAATCCTGCCCAAACATATCAGCCTGATTAAACATATTGAATAGAAATGTTTCTTTATAAATAAAGATAATGAACAAAGTCAGAGGTTTGGAGGTACAATGTTCACTTACAACTCCAATATTTAATAAAGTCCTGTTACAAGGGATGTTACTGAAATGTAGTCTGCAGAAAGGACTGTGTCTTGAGAAATTTTTCATCTGGACAGTAACTGAGGGCCTTTCTTACATGCTCGGCCTAAGTAAAAGTTAGGTTTGGGGTTGAGAGAAACAGAGACCCTAGAGAGCTGCAGCTGCAAAGGGGCCAGAACAGAGCACCCAAAGGGAAGTGTGGGCTGTGGAGACACCTGGGTTGTAAAAGCCTTTTTCCTGGGTAATGGCTAGTTGCCATTACTATTGCCATGTGTGGAAGGATAATCCTCAGATTATGGTTATTTTTAGTGGTAGGATTCAGGTTTGGGTTGAGTGTAAGCCTAGAGCTGCAGTTGGAGTGGGTTTGCAAAGTATGAGCTATAAAGAGAATGGGCTGGGAGAAGTTTCCTAATGGGAAAGGTAATATGGGGTGAACATCAGCCAGGACAGTGAAATTGTCTGCTCTCCTGTTGGGTGAAGACAATGCTCACGCTCAGTGAATTGTAATCTAGTGTTGTCCTCATTCCTTTCCTGACATTTCTGCAGAGGGTTAATAGGAACAGCCTATTTAAACAGAATATCATATGGTTAAATCCTGAAGACCCAGGCCCCTGTACCAGTTTCATTCTAACCAGTAACATGAATTATTTATTGCTTCACTAAGTATCTTACTTTTCTCTTAAGCATTTCTGCCAGACATGGTAATTTAAGAACTCATTCCTTTTTCCCAGTCTCCTATTTTTCAAGTCCTTTTCTAATCCACTTCTTTTTTTTTTCCTGGTGCACAGGTATTACACCAAGGTCAGTGACAGCAACAGCTGAGCTGTATTTTTGGTATGCATTTAGTGTTATTAAAAAAACCAGTTCCTGACTACAGAAACAGCTCTTTACTAATAGCAGGAATAATTTGTTTCATCTGCAAGCAGAAGAGAAAATGTCAATGTGCTAACTGGTTTGTTTTTTGGGGTTTTGTTTGGTTGGTTGGTTTGTTTTGGCTTTGTTTAAACTGAAAGAACCGGGTAGTTCTAGAAAAGAAAAGAAAAGATTTCTTTGTACCAGGCTGTCTGAGGCTGGTCCTGGAATAATTCTGTAGGAGGTTCACTGAGACCAGCCTGCAGGTGGGGAATTAACAGTGATGCTTTCTCAAATAAAAGCTCCAACCTGCAATACAGATACAAATACCCTTGGATTTCATAGTGTATAGCTGCACCCAGATGTGAATATCACTGTTGGTACTTACCTCTTGTGAAAATAAAGCTTAAATCTGAATAGAGTAGATAGCAACAATTTTCTTTAACACTTTTTCGCCAGTGGACACACAAACAGAAAGCTTTGGAGACATGTGCAGGTGCCTGTGGGCATTTGAAAAATGCAGCAGACCTTCAGGAAGCAGAATTGTACAGAACAACAGCATGGGCTTTTCATTTTCAGACTGATAGGAATAAAAGAAGAATATTACATAAAGAAAAATAAATATTACATAAACAGAAAAGAAAGAAGCATCCATTGCTTTGTGATGGATCCAAGAGCTTCCTCCAGAGGAGCCCTTACTCCATGCAATCTAAGCTGCCACACTCCTGCTGTTGCAAGCATGGGAGGGCTGCAGTAGACGCAGAGATGATTATTCCCCAAGCAAAGCTTTCTGTGAGGGGTTTTAGCCTTGGTTGTGCATCACAGATAATATAGAATGAAAGCCTGGAACATGCAGCTGCTCTAGGGGTATGCAGGAGCACACTGGTTCAGAAGGAGTGGGTCCTGGCCTGAGGCTGCTCCCTGGCCTGGCTGCTCTCTCCGGACATGTCCGCCTACACCTCTCACCACAAAATGTGCTCAAGTGATTTCTGAAAAATGGATGCAGTAAGGATAAAAGAGCAGTTGATCATGACTTTTAGAAGGTATTTTTATTGTTTGGATACCCTGACCTAGTTGAATGTAAAAATATAATTTGAGCAGACAGCCAAAATACCCACTAATTAACTTTAACTTCCTCCCATGTCACCGTAGGAGCAGGCTCTAGCTGGAAATAATTAGTTACTGGAGACCTCTAAAACTTTACAGTTTCATTTTGTAACTACTTTGTCCTAGTTGACTACAGTTTGGAGCCAAGGGAATGAACCTGTTTGCACTTTGCTGCTAACACTGGCCTGCTAGGAAGAGCCTTCTACGGCTGCATTTCTGCAGACGGGAGGAATGTGACTCAAATGTCAAAGTCATTACACCAGATTAAAATGAGAGACACTGAGTTTTACAGACCACCAGCAGAATAAAAGCCTACAGCACACAAATGTAAACCAGCAGACGAAGCACATTCCCTCAACCCAGGGAGCAGAGGCTGAACCCCTGCAAGCAAAGGCTGGAAAACACTTTTCATCTAGAGTTAGAAAAGAAACAGAGACAGCAATGCTCTTTTGCCTCTGTACAAGGCTGTTCCAGGTATTACCCCATAATCCCTCCAGAAATCAAGGACAGTTTTACTTATGATCCTTATAGGTGGCAGGCTGGGCTTTTATTTTCACAAGGGGAAGATTAAAAGATTCAATACAGGTGTACTAAGATCACACAGCTGCATTTATTCCCCTTCCCAGGGAGACAGGAGCTCCCCCAACACCACCCACTGCCAGCTCCTACAGAGAAGATTTCCTTTCTCTGTTTCTTTTGATGGATGAACAAAAGGGAGGAAAAGAAACCCAGTGCAAATAGGCTAACTTGGGGAAACCAGAGGTACCTGGCCAAGCAGGGAAATAAACTTGCACCAGTACTCCAGCTGAGAACAGTGTCTTCCTTTGGAGCCCAGAATATCTGTCTTTTCAACTAACTGCACTGTTCTTATGATTTTGGGTTTTTAATTACTCTAGATGTCTAATCCTGCATGTTCTCCACACACTCATGTATCCCATGTCCCAGCTACCTGCAGACTACAAAAATACGAGTTTTCTAGAGCTCCCGAAGCCTCCCATGCCTTTTAGCAATTGAGCTGTTGCCAGCAGGCACTTCAACCACAAGGGAACCTGGAATACAACTGTGCAACCCCCTGAACTCTGGAGGTCTGTTTTACTGTCTCTTTCTTCAAGAAAGTGTAGAAAGGCAGAAAGTGCCTGCTCAAACAACTCCTGAATTCATGAGTTCTTTTTAATTTTACTAGCCTGTATATGCATTTCTCTTCATGAGGGAAAACTCCTCAGCACAGTTATACTGTTTTTCTGGTTCCAGATCAGTGCGCAAAGGGAGCCTGGGCAGTTGGCTCAGCAGGCCCTGGACTGAGAAACATGTCTCTACTTTTTTCTAAACATTAATTTTCAGTCCACCTGCACCTGTTCTGAACCACAAACCCCAACTGTCCTGAAGAGAAGATGGTCCTTATCCTCCTTCCTTCTTAGTCCTTATCCTCCTTCCTCTACGACTGCATTGCCCTCCACTCCTAAACAGGAGGCAAGCCTTGAGTGTTGCTCTTTTATTACCCAAACCACATCCCCATCCCTCCTAAAAGCACAGCTTACCTCTTCCAAAGAGAACTCCCTTCTTGACTGTACTGTTCTCCAGTCCCAGTTTCAAGCCCCCACCTTTCTCTCAGGTGGGTGTAATTTAGGTTTAGCACCAGCTTTTGTTTGATTTCTTTTGGTTTTAGGTGAGATTTTCTTTGAACTTTGAGTCTCTATTATTCAAAGTAAATTAGTAGGCAAGGCATCACTATAAAAACCCGTTCTCCATGAAAAGTAGGGTTTATTTCATTTTCACTACAAAAGCTGACAGTTATGTTGCCTTTCCTCTTCTTTAATTAAGTCCAGAGTCTTTCTGAACTTTATTTAATTATATTATAACAGCACTATAAGAAGTCATCTTATTTGCTAATTTAGAGTGACCTCTCTTGAAATGAACTTCGATATGTTTTGAAATTCTGTCTTGAAATAAAATTAAACAGTGCCACTTCTATCCAAATCTATTCCATACAGAGGGAAGTTCTTTGCCTATTTAATAGATGTTATATCTTGGAAACAGATTTTTCCTCAAACTGAGGAAACACTTCAGCTCCACGTGGCCTTTCTCAGCCCTGGCAGAAGGGGCTGAAGCAGACAGCTATGCCTCAACTCTCTTCAGTTTTGGAGAAGTACCTTCATTAGCTCTCCCCTCCACTGCACTTCACAGGCAACCTCAGGTCTGCCCTCTGCACTGCACCCACAGGATTCTTGTTTCCACAAACTTATGCCAAAACCACCGTTGTACTCTCCAACGCTGCACATCAAAATAAATCCAGAAGTCCTTCTACAGTGATGCTCCACCATCAACAAATTCCTGCATGACAACTCCCACAGAAGCACTCCACCACCAACAAACTCCTACAAGAAAAACACCACAACAGCATACCCCATCAACAAACTTCCCCTTGAAAATTCCACCATCAGCAAGGTCCTACATGAGAACATTTACATTAGCACGAAGATTTCCATGAGATGCTATCAAGAAATGATTCTGTAGCACCCCAAGTACAAGAGTGCCACACTTCTCAGACTGCCAGGAGGTACTGAGGGGTCCTCTCCAGCTCTCAGGGAACAGGGTTTGGAGAGCTCAAGTCCCCTCACTGGTGAGGAGAAAGTAACTCTCACCTTCATTACATCATCTCAAGCAGCCACCTGGTAGATCAGGGATGTGAAAACCAAAAGAAAAGCACTTTAAAACAGATCTTTTTTCCAGGCTAAGGAAATGAAACTGGCTGCAGCCTGCTATGACCAGACCTCCCAGCCACACTGATTCTGCACCTGGTGAAGGCAGAAGCTGCCCCATCCCGCAGGGGGATGTCCTGCAGAAGTGCAGGCATGCCACACACCATGGTTACTGACGTTGAAAATTATTTCAGGCACAGAGGGCAGCGACAGAATAATTTCTGGAGTGAGCTGCCAGTGCTCATACGGATGTTTTGCTTGCCCAGTGGATTAATCGGAGGGGGTTGGATTCCATCTCAGCTGTTAATCCCTTCAATGTCACAGGAAGCAAACATATCTATTTTCTATTAAGGCTGGTTGTAAGGTCGTGTGGGCCTACCCTTTTTCAAATTATACATAATTCTCTCTTTCCAAAGTATCCTGGGACAAGCATTGGTCCCAGAAAGAGGTGAGAGACATCACTGCCCCACAGAAAATGTGCATTTCTATTCTCAGAGAAAACATCCTCTTCCCTTAGTGCACAATTGCAGGCTCAGGCAGATGATGGATATGAAGCAGCATTACAGAAATTTGTTGTCAAAGCCAATACCATGTCTTTATTTTCATTTATAAAGGCAAATGTAGCTGCTCTCTAACACTATACCAAAAAAAATTGTTTTCAGTAATCCTACATTAAAAAGTCAAGTCTCCATTCATCAGATTTCTGGACAGGCAACAGTGAGAGAAATTTTCTCTTTAAAAACATATTCAAAGCATTCAGAGGCATTTCTGTCAATGATTGACTACTGAATTATGTACCTTTCTCTAACATTTTTGGAAATAAAATGATTACTTTTTTCTTCACTTAGGTTATCTATCTATCACTATTACATTTTAATTTATAGTTTTAGCATTTTTTTCTGAGTATGAATTCATTTAGTTATCCTGTATAAATTGATAAAGCCACAGTCTGCTCTTTTAGCCCAAAGCTGTTCATTGCTTTTGTCCATGCTGAATTTTGGTAATTCTTCCTTATTTTTCCATGCACATCAATGTATTCCATTGCTGTAGTTCATGGTACTTTATTACTGACAGACTGAAATTACATTTGACAAATACCAAAACTAAACAACCTACCCATCAACTTACACATTAAGTCAATTTATTGATGTGCATCAAGTTTGACATATTACCTATGATTCACTAAGCTGCAGTTAGAAGGACAAATCTGCTATTTATTCTGTAATTCCTTCAGCTCGAGATCAGGTATCTGTTTGTTAAGCAATTTTTTACAGAAGCATGGAGAAGTCTTCCTGGCACCCATGTGGTTAAAATATATTCCCAACTAAATTTCCATTTTTCTGGTAAAGTAATTTATCCATTCGCTCTGTGACTTAAAATACCTTGCAGTGGTCACTGACTACAAATCATGTGTCACACGTCTTATTTCAGAGCTCTGTTTTGCCCGATTTATTGTGAAAGGCAAGGAAGGAGTTACTGTAGCTACAGGCTTGAATAAAGTACAGCCTTGTCTCACTTAAATAGCGAGTAAACTGAGAGCTAAACTAAATATCAACTATATCTGAGATTCAATAGCTATTAACCTTGTTTTGTTAAAAAAAAAAAAAGCTGTGTACATTTACCTTTTGTCAACAATTGGGTTTATCTCAATTGTTAACTTTTTTTAAAGAATCAGCTGCAGGAGACAAGAAGTGCCAACATTGCTGAGGCGAACCTTGAGAACCTGTGTTTAGTTGGTCCCTGCTTGAAAGGGCTGTTACAATAAAACACTACCCTAGACCTAAATTATCAACCCTTCAGGTGGCTTTTTAGGCATTTAACCAATATCTACCAGTGCCATGACGGGAAGTGGAGCAAGTCAGAGTGAGTTGATAAGCAGATTCCCTGATCTCTATGCCTCCAGGCTCTGGAGAGAGCATCCTCTGCACCTCCCAATGGGGTCTGAGAGGAGAGAAGGACATTGTCAGAAGTAGCTGACTATAAGCTGTTTAAATTCCCTCAGAAATTGCATTCCTGTTTTTTTTGAGGAAGGGCACAGCAAGGAATGCAATAACTGAGTGCAGGGCTAAGACCAGCTTCAGGGACAGTCCCTGTGGTCAGAGGTTAAGGTGAGCAGGGAGTTGTTATAAGAAAAACTGGATCTCCATCATTTTAATTCAAGACATGATCATGACATTCTGATTAACTAGTAATTACAGAACTGAAGAATGTACTGTATCCTTTTGCCTTGGTGATTTATGAATTTTGGGGATTTTTTTTGTTGGCTGTTTTGTTGTTGTTGTTGGTTTGGGTTTTTTTGTTTGGGGTTTTCTTGTTAGTTGTTTGGGGATTTTTTGTTTTGCCACTTAAGGTTTCATAAAAGGGAATTGCACGAGCTTCAAAATTTAAAGCTTAAGCTTTAGAAAATATGTGGGTGCTTATACACATGTGCCTTATGAGCATATTTGCAGCAGTGCTATGACCACTGCTAAAAAATTCTAGCCAGATCCTCAAGAGGTATTATGTCTGTGGAGCTACACCCATGCACATTGCTTTTGAGTGGAGACCAAAGAACCCAATAACTTCTGAAATTAATCTGGTAATGATACTGCAACCATATTAAAAAGAAAGAAACAGCTCCCCTGCCAAGTGCTGTTTAATGTTGGAATGTCTTATCAGTCTCAGCAGAGGCCAAAGACTGAGTGAACTAAAACCTTATTCCTAAGTACAGGCTTGTAAATTCCAGGCCAAGAAGCACTAGAAGAGACAGAGAAACTTCAGCTTGCAAGAAACAATAAGATGAGCTTTCAGAGTTTGCTCTCAATTGGATAAAATCTTACCTGTGAACCAAGCACCTCACAGTGGAATTTAATTCACACACAGATGTGGAGAGCACAGGGCAATTCAGCTGGGTCATTTTGTTGTCTGACCAAAGACAAAGAAGAGTCAGTCCAGAAAATGGAAAGCTTCCTGGAACTTACTCTTTCCATTTTTTGGCCCAATTTAACTCAGAGCTGAAGCTGTGAAGCTGTATGGGAGTATTTTATAAACCTATCTGAGAGCTTGATGCAGGTTTCTATGCAGAACATCTTGCATAGAGCTCTACAAACAATGACTTAGATCCTGGTCATGCACCAGCTATGTAAGCAAACGTGGCAGCAGCTCTATTTCAGTAATAGCTGGCACCAAGATCATCCCAGCTTACGAAGAAAGGAATGTTGGCCAGGCCATCAGAAGGAGAATTACTCCCCAGCCTGTTTCTAATCACAGAATCACAGAATAGTTTGGATTGGAAGGGACCTTTAAAAGTCACCCTGAAATGAGCAGGGACATGTTCAAATAGAACAGATTGCCCAGAGCCCTGTCCAGCCTGGCCTTGAATGTGCCCAGGGCATCTACCACCTCTCTGGGCAACCTGTTCCAATGTTTCAGCACTCTCATTATAAAAAAATTTCTTCCTTATGGGTAATCTTAATCACCCTCCTTCAATTTAAAACTGTTACCTCCTGTGCTGTCACAACAGGCCCCACTAAAAGTTTGTCCCCAGCTTTCTTGCAGCCTGCCTTAGGTACTGGAAGGTGCTCTAAGGTCTTCCCAGAGCCTTCTCTTCTCCAGACTGAACAGCCCCGACTCTCTTGGCCTGTCTTCATAGGAGAGGTGCTCCAGCACGCTGTGCATTTTTGTAGTTTCCTCTGGAACCACTTCAGCAGCTCCATTTCCTAAGCTCTGTTTTACCAGCGGATTTGTATCTGTACTCTCGCTTTGTCGTCTCTTCAGGGGAGAAAAGCACAGGAGTTACAAAGTTTCCACAGCAGAAAAGACCAATTGGTTGAATTAATGGTAATGCCACAAGATGGTGCTGGACATTTCATTGACACAGGTCCTTGAAGCTTTTATTTGTTGCCTTTTTATGTTCCCCGACTAAACCCTTCCCCAGCTGGAAGTTTACTTTGAAAATCAGCACTGGCTGGCTGCAGGGGGATACACAAACAGGCTGGCATCTCACCCATGCTGGGTAACAGGGTTTTCTGTTTTATACTTTTCTGAAAACATCGCTGGTGTTGCTTTGCAGTTGTGCATCCCAAGATGCTTTCAAGGCAGGTCAACAAAGCTTTTATCCTTCTATGGAAAAGCTTTCCAGATTAATAGTGTTTTCCAAGATCCCCTGTTGGTCACAGCAACCCAGGATGGTGACCTGACAGCACAATGCAATTTTCATGGCAATTATGTTGCTTTTTTGTTTTGAAAGAGAAAAAAACCCCATACAAGCATGATCTATGTAATTTCATTCATTTTTTAAAAAACTCTAGAAAAAAGATACCTTGGAAAAGAGATTACCTGCCTGTTATGGGTTATAATGCACTCATAAATGGAGCAATATGGTCATTATTTTTTTCCACTAATGCATTTCTAAAAAGAAATCTTTGGCGTTGGGAGGTTTAATGAACCATTTCTGATGTTTTCAGTCCATGACTGATAATACTGCTAATATTTCCTAAACAAAGGTTTAGGAAAAAATAGAGAGAATGTTAAAACTTTTAAGTCAGATTCTCAGTGAGATTAATGGACCTACGAAGATTTAACATGACTGCAGATTACATCCTGAAGTACAAAAACCATTTCATTCATACTCTTATGAACTTGATGGAGTCTGGATTTGGATTCTGAAAAAAATACTCTGTATTTTGTAATGGAAAATGTCCAAATCTGGAATCTTGAAGTCCAGAGTGTTTATGTTTCTATCTGAGCTTGAGAAGCACATCCTATCTTTAATCTCTGGTGCCTCTGTGCTTGACAGGATTTGCAGTCTCCTTTCCCACAGACAATACCTCCTACAGGCTCTATTTACAGCTGCTCTCCTGATTTTATAACCAGTTGACCCAGGACAACACAGCAGACACAGACTTCTAATATCCAACATTTCCACTTTTTTTCCTTAATGGTGGAGATGAGTGGTTTCAGTGGCAAAAAGATTAAGTGGTCCAGTTCCACTTTCACCTCCACTTCAGGATATAGCAGTCATCTCTTCTCCTACAGTTTTACACCTCTTCACTGGCACAGGGCCCTTTCCCCAAACTCCACGCCATCTGCTAAAGTGTATGATGAAAGCAGAAAGGGTGTGACTTTTGTTTACAGTCAGCAGTGCTCCCAGGACAGTGCTAGTGATGTTAAAGAGGGAAAATTAAAACCCAGTGGTCAGTATCCAATGCAGATATTGACCTTATTTTCTATATGCAAAGTTACAATGGTTTGAATTTATGAATAAAATTGTACAGGGCAGCCTCATAATGTTTTATTAAGATAAGAACGCATTATTTTCTCAGACTGAAAGACAGACAAATTAAGACATAGAAAATTCAAGAAAATTATAAAAAATGAACAGGGTCCATTGTCATATCTAAATTCCTGGATTTCTAATTGTCTGTCCATTCCTTTCACAATTTGCACACACTGCATAGCATCAAATGAGAATTACTTAGTGTTTAACATTCCATTTTAAACAACCCAGTTAACAGAAAAATCAGCAGGTCACAAACTAGTAATTCCAGATTTATTTTCAAATGCAGCCTTTGAAATATTTTGCCACAACTTCTTATTACTGATTTATTACTACTTAGTAATTTTTCACTAATTAATGCAACATTTTTTGGTTTAAAAAAACCTATTATGTAAATGCAGTATCAGTTAGACTTATTGCAACCAGAAATACTGGTAAGAATACAACTGTTCCTAAAACAGCATTATGGTAAATAAACAGTATCTTTTCCCAGGCATTCTGCTGTGCATGTGCTGCAGGGTGTGAGGTTGGTTTTCCTCCCTTTACTCCTCAGTGTGGATGGCAGAACGCATTACTTGGTTTCCTATTGTTATTCTAAAAGATGATGGAAACATGGTAGATTGCTACATAAATAAAACTAAATTTCTAATCTTAAGAATTATGTGTTTTCCTTAAGCACATTCAAGTTTGGAACATTACATGGATTGCAACAGATTCTTAATGGGAGTGAGAAGCTTGGTGTTTGCATAATGTCTTCTGTACCAACTGTCTGGCTTCTGGAAAATGTGGTGGAATATTCATACTCCCCACCCTCTGTGAGTGATATAGTTGTTGTAGCCTTCTGACTAGTGTAAATTACAGAATAAAATCTGCATTCAAAGTCATTCACAGTGCTCTCACACTGTCTGTCACTGCTGAAATATCTGCTTGGTTTAGGATTCCCTGGCTCTACAGGAGCCTGAGGTGGCCTTAATGAAAATTAAACTCTTGGTCTAATCCTTTGATCATCTCACTAGTCTTTCCACGGCATCATCCTTCCAACTATCTAACCAAAGCCAGTGTGAGGGGAAAAATCTAGGATTTTGCATGCTACTGAATTTATCATGATACTTGTTACAAAGTTATTGTTATGATATTTCCTAAATAGACTGGGCTATAAGTAATGAAATAATGAGGATCTAACACTGTGACACTTCCTGCCTTGTCCTTGGGATGTTTAGAAATTTGGAGAAGCCACACTGCCTTATGATTTCCATGGGAATGACCAAGCTACCCACCATCCTGCCTGCCCAGGTCCATGGCATGAGGCAAGGGAGTGCTAAGAAATGCCAAAGAGACTCTGTGTTTCGGGCTGGATTTTCTGTTGTACTCAAACATGCAAATTGCTTATACCTAAGCAAAACAGGTAAAAACCCTGCACATATGGGTGGGATGTAGAGTCACTTCCTAGCACCACACTTGTTGCCTGGCTTGATCCTTCCTTGGCTGGTTGTTCTCGTGCAATTGTTTGTGTCCCTGTGAGTTTGCTCATGTACATTATGTACCATAATGTGCCATTCTCAGGGAGCACACTCTGTGAAAAAGCATGCTGAGAACGAGGTTTGGGTCTACAAGGGAACATTCACAGAACTTTGGGGAGGGTTCATTAAAACATGTTCCTAATTATGTACAACCACCACCGAGGTTGTATAAATTCTGGTGTGTGTGTGCTGGAGGAATAAGGGTAATACTTCACAGTGCTGGGGGTATTGTTGTTACACCAGATAATGTGCACCATCACAATACTGACTTAAAAGTTGTCTTAGCAGAGTGTAATATATGACTTGGAGCAGTCATTGAAAACTCTTTGTGAATACTGTGGCAAAGGCTAATGTAAATAAAGGAAGATCAAAGTAAACTTTGAAGTAGGAATGGAGCCTGACATAGCTTAGCAAGACGTACTGTACTTAGGCACAACCCAACAAACTGGAAATATCTCATTTTCAATTTCCTGTCCAAGATACAAGCCTTAATATATATTTCTCTAAAATTATTATTTTTATTGTCCATTTTGGTTCTCACTGCCATTAAGTACAAGCTGTGCTGGCAACTTCTCTTACAAGCTTTCCATAAACATATGGACTATATTTTCTTTTTGTAAACACTGTTGATAGTGCTTTATCATACAGCAGAACAGTGCCGTTTACCAGCTCCTCTACACATGGAGAATGCTGTCAGCTCCCCCACCAAACCACCGTGCATCAAACAGCTGAATAAAGAGAAGGTGGTGGGATGTAAGTGCAGCAGCACACTCATCTCCTTTCATGCATCCCTATTTCCATCTTTGTGTAGCACCTCTCATACAAGCTACGGTGCTGCAAGCAGCTCTGCCAAGTCCCATTCTCCAGACCTGTCAGATATGCTCAAAAAGGGCTTATCTCATGTTTCCAGCCATGTATGTCAACTCAGGCTCTTGAGGGAAGCAACACCTTTGAGTCTCATCCACACAGGTCTTCATAATCCTCAGTCTCCAATGCTGGAGGCTCCATGGAACAATCCTACTGCCACTACGGCTATTCAATGCCTATGGATTGGGCTTTTTTCCTGCCTTTCAATCCACGGGGGGAGGTGAATGAGCGTCAACTGCAAGTGCCTACTACCCTCGCACACAGTCCCACACCTGAAGGCACATTGCAGCCAGAGTGACTCCTCACTAACCCGTGCAGTGCAGCCTGTCGACCACTGGGCTATAGCAATGAGCTGAAGCACAGGCAGAGCCACTCGGGGTGAGTTCTGTCTGCTGGAGACAAGTCTGAGCAATCCTCTCCAAATACTAATCTGGGTTTCTCCAGGACCCTCCTGTATCACATCCAACATGGTAACGGGCATCTTTTATTGCTGCATGATAGACAAAATATAAGTGATTTTGGTTTCTTACTCGTCAGGCCATTAAAATTACTTCTAATAATTTTCTTCTTCGCACAGAGAGTGCTGGCTCCACTCTCCTCCTCCTCTGGAGGTGTGAAAGTGGCAGAGATGTCCTGGTCTTCCCACTCCTGGAGTCCTGAAAGGACATGGTGCTGGGGGAGTGGCATGGCTGCCCTGGACTGAGCAAGATGATAAAAAGCAGTCTGGCAGCCACTTGCCTCCAGTTCTCCTGGCTGCCCTCCCTGCTGAAAGAAGAAGCCACAAGGTAACAGAAAACTCCTTTACATTCCCAACACTTCACTCAGCTGCAGCCAGCAAAACACCTGGAAACTGAGACCCCATTTTGAATAGTTCTTGAGCATAGCATGAGCACAACCACCACAAAAAAAGCTCTGGGTCTAAGTGATTCCCAGTAGATCAGCTATAGCATACACACTGACATTTCCAAACAGACCTAGTCCCTTGTGGAGATTAAAGTAAATCCCACAGTATTTCATTCTAGCTATAATCCTAAATAACAACAAATCTGGATCTGCTGTATAATATTAAATAACTCCCCCCTTACTTTTTTGTCTTCCCTGTGTCAAAGAACATCATAAGCTCTGACAGCCAAGTGCTCAGAAATAAGGAAATACTAGAATGCCAGCTGTTCTCTTCATACAGAAGAGTGGCCAGCCCCTAACACACTGCACCACTAGCTGGATTAATTGCATTACATGCTCTCTTCTAGAGAGAGAAACTATACCCAGCTGAGCAATCTCAGGGCCTGCACTCAAAATGCTGATTGCTGGGTCAGTGCTTTCATTATTAGGGGTTCGTGGTGGAAACACAAACCACAAGAGCAGAGAGCTCCCGTGGTTTGTACAGCTCAGCAGAACACACAGACTGTTCAGTTGGAACGTATTTTATTAATACTGAGCATTCACTTCACGCACAGCTAGCTTTGACATTGTTGGCACTTAAGTAACAATTAAAGCCCTTGTTATTTAGTGGGGTGGGTTTTTTTTGTTTTTAAAGTGTTTTTCAAAGGCTGTATCATCTCTCTGCCTTAAGGGATGTGGTCTGATTGGTGTATTACTGCTTGTAGGAAGCCAGGCTCTGGGGATGCAGCTGTGTTGCCAGAAAGTCTGCACACTATAGATAGATACGTTGTGCACTGCAACTGTAAGTTGTGGCTGTGACTATGTCCCCAAGGGGTCCCGAGAGGTTTTGAACCGTAGGTGTATCTCTGTGCTACCAGAAAGAATGTGGTTGTGGATGCCTTTGTCTTTAGGGATGAAAAGGTGTGGGCTGCTGATATATCAGTATGTGCTGTATTAAAGCCTGTGCACAGAAGGGGTATCCCTCTCTTCTGCTAGAGGTCTTCGGGCAATTCCAGAGCTGTTTGTCTCCACAGCATCTGGGACATTCACTGCTCTATTTGCCCTGGCACATCCACATGGTAGAAGTTGTAGGTGTGATAATACATTCGTGCCAAATTACTCACGGTATCAGTATATGCACCATCCCTCGGAGGAGCTCAAAATTATTTGAAATTCCTAATTAAGCTTCCTACACTGGAGACAACTAAGGATTATCATCCCCATTTCATAGACGTTGTGTCTTCATAGGAGGGAAGGCCAGCGTGCTGCCTGCCAGGGGTGCACGTAAAACCCTCTGTGCCCATTCTGGGTCCCCAGTTTGCTCTTTACCATGACTCTGATCCTGATAGCAGTCAAAACTCTGCACAAGGAACAAACCTTGAGGCTCAGGGCAAAGGGAGCTTAGCTGGCCTGTATACAGCAAACAGAGAAAATGCCTCACGCATTCACTTTCTTGCCTTCAGGAGCAGCAACTTTTGCCTCAAGCACAAACCCCAAGAGACTGCCCAGACTCTTGCAGAGCCTGGGCAGTCTCAACACTCCTAAATATCAACTTCAGGGTGACTTTGGAGCACAGTATAGCAGTCTGTACTTAGGCACACCCCCCAAGTAAAGAATCATCCAGAAGGATACAGTGTGCAAACATATAGCAGTGTTCCCATCCGAATCTTTGTATCCGTGCCTGCTGTGTATTTCCCCTCGAACAGTTAATCATCTATGGGGATGAGTCTAGACAACACTTTCTTTCTCAAGCTAAAAATAAAGAAGTGTGAAAAGGTTCTGAATCCAGGCAGACGTATAACAGACTAAAATTTTCAGAAAATTGTGAGGATTCCACTTATTGTTCAGTCACTACAGTTCCACCTTATTTTATCCCCAGCACGAAAAGAAATACTGATCATCACATGCAGCAGTAACACAGAGCTGACTATATTTGTCTCCCAATACTCAAGAAATAGATATATAGAAACATGTTTAGTCAGGAAAAGCATATGATCATCTATCCAGATGAAAAAACAGTCTCCAAATACCCATCTGGATTCAGGAATAAACTCAGCACCTCAGGCTCATCTCTAATGGAAAGAATGACACACACAAGCATGACTTCATGGTCTTAAGGACTTGAAAATGTACATCCAAAATGTATATTGTAGCAATATACATTTTATCTCTTTTGGAAGTTGCTAAAAAAGAAAGAGCCAAATGATTGAAGCAGTGTAGACTATCTGCAGGGAGAAGGTGCTTTGTGCCAGTAAGTCAGGGATATTACCTTTGGCTCATGAATCTGCATTATTTTTTTGGCCATACATTCAAACTTGACTCATACAGACCCTACAAAAATGCAAGAGAAGCAGAAGATGTCACTTGCTTCCTTAGGTTCAAACTCCACATTTTGAAAGCTATATTGAACATTGCACACAACAGGGTTTTCTACCTGGTTTTGTTCCCTTTTAATAAATACAGAAAAACGGTCCTGGAATTGTGTGAATATGGCAAGAAGTTTTTGCATAAATATTTCCCAGTTTGAATGTTTAACTGAACATGCTCCAGGCACAGCTGTTGAGCATGCACCTGCACTAAACTCGACAAGCTGGTGAAGCCCAGGAGGTGAGCTGTGAAGGAAAAGTGAGCAATGGCTTTTGTACCACTCGTGGCCAAACATGGGCTCTCCTCCATTTCCACTGCCAAAGGTCCAGATGAACCCTGTTATTCCACTGGTTTGTTTTGCTTTGAATGTGTTTCCACCCATTTTGTCTTTCCGCTTTGTAAGGACTCCAGTAAAATAATTTACTGGTGATGGTATATGGTAACAATGGCATTGTAAGGATTTGTCAAAGGTTTGGTTTTTGAACCTGCTGCCCCGAGGATTTACATTGCAAAGGTATTTTGAAGAGCTGTCTGCCTCCTGCCAGAGGGCAGAGCAGCACTTTGTGAGCTGTGTGTGAAGGCAGCTTGAGATGGGACATGCAAACATCCCAGTGAGCTGTGACTATCCCTTATCTTGCACAGACACTTGTTCAGCTCAGTGGAGGGGACCCCCAGCTCCATCTTCAGCTACTTCAACAAACATGGCTATTTCCACTTCCCTGGCCCTATCTGGGAAAGCTGGCACCAGTTCCAAACCTATCCTAGCTCTCTCCTGAGGCTGCTGTGGGTAACCTGCCAGTTGGGCTGACAGCCAGGATAAGTGGTAAGTGCCAGAATGCAATGCTTTTCCCTCAGGCAACAACCAGTCAACCCAGAGTAAAATGGGTGAGAAGCTTGGGGCTAGACTGGAGGTGGTTGGGGGTTTTTTCACTCATAGAATAGGATAGAATCTCTAAAAAGGAATAAGGACTTGTTACCAAGCAAGAGAGTCTGCAGCTTGTAGGGTATGCCCAGGAAAACCCTATTCCAGGTCACCCAAGGGGTGTGGTAAGGAATAATGTGGGGAGAGGATAGGGGAGGAAACAGCTTGGAGGATCCTGTGTGTCTTTCAGACAGAGAACACCACCAGGTGATGGCCAGAGAAGCTTGGACTTGCTCCTGCTTCCCAGACCTGCTGCTCCCTCTGCTCCAGCAGTTTCCAAGCACTGCCAGTGCCACATCAGTTTTCACAGCTGCCTTGGTGGTACGTGAATCCCTCTCTTAAGAATATTTGCAGTCAGCTACCACGTGATATGCTGCCAATATTTTTTCTTTCAGCAATTCCTCCAGGAGTGAGGAAATGGTAAATTTCCGATCAAATCTGTTATGGCAACACCTGAAGAGAAATTCACAGAAGAAAAATGAGGTATTTTCTGTGCTGAACGCCTGCTTCCTGCCAGATTTCAAAGCGGCCAGATTTTTACTCTCAGCATGAAGACAATTACTGAAACAATGAGGGTCAAACAATTAATAAACATGAAACAATTAATAAAGGTGTCAGAACTTCTCAGGAGAGGTGGCAGGAACCTTTCACTACATGAAGTGCTGGTGACAGGGATCACAGTGCATTGTGTAGCTCTATGAACTGGCAGGCAAATTCAGCCCATGTGGATTAAACAGACTTACAGAAGGTGATAAAGGAAATTCAACCCTAGATAAACAAAATAAAGACGCAAAGCTCTCAAAATCAAACTCCCTTCTGTGAGAAAAATCACCTATCACAACGGTAATCTCAGTCTTCCCCTTCTCCCCTTGTCCCAGGGAGGTGTCTGTGGCAAGACCTGGGGAGCTGCTCTGTTTCTGTGACACCCTCTTGCCTGCAGATAAAGCTCACGGGAGCTGACAGCCCATCAGAATTTTATTTGCAATTTTCCATTGCATCACACCAGGCAACTACAAACACAATACCCAATGTTAGCTGAGCTGGTGCGACATGGGGTTTGTTCTAACTCAAAAGTGTGTCTAAACCCATTCCATCAACACTTTTTGTCGGGTATGAGACATGCAGTGATTAATGGAGAGAGACTTCACCAAGAAGGGCCATTCCACGCCCTCATCCACGTATTGCCAATTCCCACCTAGAGAAAACATGTCTGGGCAAGACTCGGCTGTATTTGCTCGGTGAGATGTTTTCTCAGGAAAATAATGAGATTATTCATCCAGAGATTAGGGAGCTTGATTTAACCTTTCCTTTGAAGGAGCAGACTCCTTAATGACACAGCGCTCTCCTGGCAATACCACACAGCTGTGTTTTCCATGTTGGACTTAGACCTGACTCGGGCGTATGGGTTGTGCTAACTGTGTAATAACTCCTAAGAACCGTGTAAGTTGGAGTCCTGGGCTTTTTTTTTTTTTTTCCTTAAACTGAATAATTAGGCATAATCACTGCTGCAGATGCTTCTAACCAAGGAGTAAGCCATATGCTGTGGAAATGCTTCAGTATTACAGTTGGTTTTTTAGTGCTTTCTTTGTTCTACTCTTTCAATTGTACCAAAGTAGTTCAAGCATTTTCATATGGGCAAAGGTTTTAGGATTTGATGGCTAGTTCATTGAAGCTGCTATTGCATGTTTATAAATTCTGGTTTAGACATTTGTAAACATTTATTTTCTGGATGCCATCAGTTAACTCAGCCCAAACTCTACCAGGGAGATATTTTTATAGTGAGAATGTAGCTATTTTCACTCTATGTGTTTATTCTGACAATTCTCCCTGTGCCCTTGCCCAGCTCCTCACTCGGGGGCACCTTCGCAAGCGTTTCTGTGCAAGTGGTTGAAGTCCAAGCACAAAAATCAGGGCAGTATGTTTTCAGTTGGAATTTTATAGAAACAAGCACATAATTGTTGATTTTCCCCCCTTAATTGTCTATAATTTGTAATTTTGTTTACCTTTTTTTTTTTTTTTGAGGATTGTTACTAGAGAACAGCAAACAAATGAAATGTAGTTTGGTTTGAAGCAGATTGACTGCCAACTAGATTTTTTAAAAAAGGCTGTAATAAATCAGTGAGTCATCTGACATTCACAGGAAAAATGTGGGATGTGCAGTAGGAAGGGAAAGTATAGAATGGAAAGCGTTGCTGTGGCATGCCCTGTTCTCCTGCCGTGCCTGTGTTACTGACTGCTGGAGACTGGATCTCAACCAGCACGGCCGTTCTGTATCAGAAAGAACCTGCTTCACAAGCACTTCACAGGAGCAAGGGCAAGAGTTGAGTTCATAATTTGCATCGAGGGAATAGCCAGAAAGAAAAGGTCAAGAGAGAAAAAAAATAATACAAATTACCTCTGGATATTTTTAAGCGTGGGATAGGTTGATAGAAAGCAGGAAACCTTTCAGAAAGCCAAGTGAAAGTCATTAGTGCCTGGGACTATGGGGAGATTGTAGGGCAGGAAGAAAAAATGTATTCCATATTAATTACACTGTAGACTTTTTCCCTTGGGTTCTCTCCCAGTTGCAGTATTAATGCTTCGTAGTTAATTAGCTCTTCCTTCCTTCAAAGCTATTCTATGATATTAATTAATCTAGCATTGTTAACCAACTAATCCTGCCAATTGGCTTGAGGTATTGCACAAATGGTTAAAAACAAACAGTAACTAAAACAGAGACATTATTAATCAAAGTTTTTTTAACTTGAAATGGGCTGCTCAGCCCTAAAACACAGAGACTTCAGGATCCTTGTCTGCAGAAAATCTTATGCAGACACACTAAAGGCCATACAGAAATGCAGGTGCCAATCCTGAGATTCCATCCCAGATAAAATTGTAAGTCCTGATCCAAGAAGACCTTTTAACTCATACTTAGCTGTCAAGATGTGAACAATCTAACAGAAATTAAGAATTTTTCAAAGACGTAAGTGGTGCATTAAAACCCCAGTGGAGCTGGTCCCTATTTTCAAGATTCATTTCAGGGAGAGTTTCACAGGGGTGTGGAGCTACAGCATGAAGACCACTTACAGCAGCAGATGCCAAAATATTTCGAAATTTTTGAAGCCAAGCTGCAGAGGCCATTCTAAATGTCTTTAGGGAAGATGTGAGAGACAGTAAAGAAGGAGGAAGAGTTGGTTTTGAGACGAGCAGTAATTTAATGTCTTGTAAAGGGTCATCGGTAAAATACGGTGAGTGCTCAGGTTGAGTTTAGACAGCACTTGTACTGAGCTATACTCGTGGTGTGACACACTGGCATCTCTCAGGAGCTGTTATTTTATTCTCCAGAATTCCAAGTGTCTTTAAAAGAAATAGCAAAAGGTAAGAAAAAAAGTGGATATAAATAAAAATGCATAAAGGCAGGGTGGAGAGCAGAGCAGAGCCTGCACAGAGCTTGGAACTCGGCCACGGAGAGGCCAGAGGAGTTAAATCATCATGAATATCAACATTTTAACTGCTAGGTTTGCTTGTGTAGTGGCTGGATGCATGGACTGGGCACATCCAGTCCATGCACTCACACCCCTGGCTGATGGGGAACAAAAGATCTCCGGTAGCTTTTGACCAAGCGCACGCAGTGGCAAAGCTCTCCTTTTTATAACAAAATCCAAGAGAGAAGGGTAGCTGTGGCCATTGCATCAGCACATTTTCATCACACAAAAGAGGCGGCACAGGGTCACAGATCTACCCTCTCACTGCAATTTGCCATCTCATAGAAATGTGCTTTGGGGGTTTTTTTCTTCCTATAAAGATGTGACCGTTCCTTCAACATCTACCAAAGTTACCAGATGTATTTGATATATGAGGCAAAACCATAATTCTCCCTTCTTAAGCCTTCATTCCTCCCAGGTGAGGATAAACCAGGGAAAATTGTGGGAATTACTTGGACGGGTCAGTTCCAGGTGGAATTTTATTTGGAAGAAAAGCATGATTCTCACAGAATACTGGCAGCACTATTTCTTGTATTATTAGACAACAAACTCTAATGCATTGCATCCCAGCTTTAACAGAGAAGCTTCACAGTCGTATTATAAACAGGAACATTAGGAGTTTTATCATCTTGTTCCAGGTAATCATCTTGTTCCATATAATTATTTAGCTTTCGCTTCTTGGATGAAGCAATCTTTGAAAATCTGTTCGTATTTAATTAGCCACATTCCCTACTGACTGCCACAGGCATCTCCTGTGCAGGTGTAGTCTTGAAGCTGTAAATTCATTTTCAGGAGCAATTCCAGGAAGGAGCTTCTCAGGGTGGAATCTGAAGCAAAAACCTTCTTCAGCTTTGGTCTTACCACGTAAGACAAGAAGAAGATCTGCTCTGAGGTTCACTTCTGAGCAAGGAACCAGCCAAGCAATGAGACCTGGTCAAGGGTAGGTTGTCTTGTTATTCTTTTGTGCTTGGTGCTTGGAAACCTTGCTCTTAGCTTCCTTGAAGTTACCTGGAGTTTAGATGTACTCAGAATCATCCAAAAGTAGGTCCTAATTTACTGATCAAAAGGCAGTACATCGAATGAATAATGGCCTGGGGATGGGCTTTGTGCTCCCACACTGACTGAGGGATAAGTCCTGTGATTGCACATGCACATTCATACCCTGCCCTCAGTCTGTGATGATCAGCTCCACGTGATCCCAAGCTTTAATTCCAATGAAAAGGATGTGCATTAAAGCTGACAGCAGTGTACGGCCACTCCCAGCATTTCAATCTGCTTCATGACTGGCTGGGGATTTCTCTTTAGGCAAAGAATAATGGCAGCTGCGATTGTTGTGGAAAGAAGAGACTGGGAAAATGAATAAAGGGGGAGAAAAAAGGGGGGCTTCAGTATATTCCACAGTAAACCAGCAATCAGTGCCTGAGCACCTCTGTCACACTATAGGGCACAATCAAAACAGGGTGACTGTGCTGTAGCTTTGTGACTAATGGCAGCAAAGAATGAAAGTTTCTATCCTTCTTTCCTTTTCAAACCACAACTGTGTCAACCTGCCTGGGACACAAAGATTATATGAGCTTAGAACACCTCCATTAGAAAGCAAGAAAAAGGCATATAGTGAGTTCTACCAGCCTTGGTGATCCAGCAGCCACCAGCATTCAATGAAATGAGGGACTGGAGAGAAAAAAAGGAATAGAGATACTCCAATGAGGCTGGACCCCTTGAGGAGGTCCTGATGGCGATAGTAGTGTCCCAGCACCAAACACTGTCTCGAGGAATTTCCCATTTGTTGCCTCAATACAACTGCACATACTTTGGAGCTCCCATACCTTCATTTAGGAAGAGGAAAATTCGATGTTTAACTCCCCTACCTGAGCTTTAGATGATGTCTGACTTAGAGAAAGTAATAACCATCTGCTAAGAAATAGAAACCATTTTTAAAAAGGAAGATGGGGACTTTCAAAAGAGCAGATGGGGTGCTTGCCTCAGACCAGAGACTTCAGAAAAACAAAAAAAAAATCCCCTTTTTAACTGCTCAGTTTATCTGTTAAGTTTTTAAAAATAGATCTCTCTAGTCTTGTCTCAGAGTTTCACATGAAGCTTTGGAAATCAGTTCCTGATTTCTCTCTCCTGGTGCTGCTTCTGTAAGAGCACATATTTCCCCTGACATTGGCCCAGCCTTTTCCCTTTACAGTGTTACACAATGTGCTTTGGGTAGTGGCAAATTCAGCTCTAATCTTTTCATCTCCAGAAGCAGCTGATTTTCTTTAGGTGCTGTAAGAAGACACTTTGGGGATCCTCTGGAGGGGACAGAATTGGTAAGTCCAATTCTGCACTGTGTTCACAGTTAGAACAAATAGCCTGAGGTAAAGGGAATCCTCCTCTGCTTCAGAAGGTTTATTCCCCTGGCCCCAGGCCATAGCAATAAAGAAGTCCTTTGAAATTATTCCCCAGTCCATGATAACCTTTGTAAATCCCACATCAGGAAGGGATTTGGCAGAGTTATAGCTGCTGGTGTTGCCATTATTCTTTTCTTTGACCATCATCCAAAGCATGTTTGTGTTGCAGAAGACAGAGTGAGTTTTTCTCGAGTGCCTATGCAGAGCATGGACAGGGAAAAGCTGTGAAAGGTCTCTGTCTCCTCTGTCCTCTCTTTTCTCCATGCTGCTGTGCTGGGCTCTGGTAAGGGTAAAAGCCAGCCTTCATGTGATTGTATCATAATTATTATTAGTCTTGGATGATATCCCAAAGTGACATCAAACTCACTAGAACATATAATAAGTCATTAAGAGGATTAAACTGAACTTAAGCTCTTTCATGCTGTCAATATGTATTGCCTACCTCCTGGCACCTGAAACTGAGGGGTCTCTGTCAGCCAGAGCCCATTTTTCATTTCCACTGAAGGAATTTCACAGAGGAAAATCCATCTGTTTTAGAAGAGATGCTCTTGGTCTGAATGAGTATAAAAAAAGATGAGAATCAGGCTCCTAATATTAATATATCAACTTTCTCCTTGGCTACCCACCATCATTCCTTATCCCTGCTGTAAAGACATGGATGCTGGTGTGATTTCTGGATATAGTTAAACAGGACCCTAGCGAAGGGATTTTTTTAAATTGGTAGCTCTGTGCCTGCAGTCAGCACAACTGAAGGCTCATCAATGCCCTACTCTGCTTTTTCCATGCATTGTCTTTGATGGACACCTGAGAGTCTCTGAGCACTTCCAAAGCCTCACAGTGGCCTCGTGTGATGGGACAGTATCCCAGTTCACAAGGGATTACACATTCACTCTGCCAACCTTTAAGCTTCTGGCTTGGCACATAGAAGCCTTAGGCTCCTTATAGAGTCAGTTAAGTCCCCTGCCACCTAAATTAGGTATTCTGAATTATCGCAAGAGATTAAAAACCTGACTTTCAAGCATGGCTTCTAATTTGGGGATATGCCACTCCTGGTTGTTCTGGGAGCACCTTGACCTCGATTAACACGTGGCAAAAACTGCAGGTCCCACAGACTTCTCATTGAGCTGGAGGCATTAAAGGCCAGGCCTCCAACTGGACAAGCAAAACCAAACACAACAAAAATCAGAAGCCAATTTTGAAAACAAGCCCTGCAGCTCTCTGCCAAAGGAGGCCTGGAATAACTTTTTGGGGATTGCTTCCCTACATTTTGAGTCCAAATGCGATACCTTAACCACAGTACTATCTTTTCCTCTTAATGATAGTAGTTGCAGAAAAGTCTAGAAGCTACAGGTCAAGCCAAAGTGTTTCTTTTGGGTATTTTAAGTAGGAATGCACACCTCAGGAAAAGAATGTATGGGAAGGTACTGGATCTTTAAAGAGGGGAAAAATAATTTATTGGGAGGAGGAGACTATGTTTTACCCATCATCTGCATTGTTTACTCAGAATGCAAGGAAAACAGGGCTCAGAGAATAAAATTACATGCAACTGCAGTAGTCAATACTGCCGGACCCACAGGTAGAAATGAGCCCTAACTAGAAATGCAGGTGAAGTACCATAAAAAGTGAGAAACTAAAAGCTATGCAATGTGCTCAGATAAAGTTAAGAAAAGTGATCTTTTTTTTTTTTTGTTCTACTCTCTCTCGGTTACTTTATTCCCAGACAGTGCTACATAAAACAAAAACAAAACCAGTGGGGAAATCTGAAGTTGCAGCCAGAATTACTTGATAGTGTAGAAACAAAAGTCTTTTGAAAAGACTTCTACAAATCCTCAGTAAGTCCCTGTATCTTGGGCAATCCACAGTTGACTGACTGAATGATAAAAATGTAAACTTTCAAATTTGGGGTCAAAGATAAAAAAGTCTCCAAATGAGCCTCAAGTTTTCTGGTGAATCAGGTCCAATTTTCTTAATCTCTGCTTCCTGACCGGGCAGAAAACTACAAAGGTTACATACAACTCTATGAACAGAAGATATCACAAGCCCCAAACCAGTAGGTTTCTTCTCTGTATTTTTAAGATTATCTGTCTTGAAAGAAATACTTTTAAACTGAGTTGTTCTTTCTCTCTCTCTTGCCCTCTCTATGATGTTGAAAGTCACCCTGAGAAGATTTAACCTCTAAAGAACATTGCCTTGCTTTCCTTTCACCTCATATCATCTGGATTGTCAGTTCTGGGTCTTCGCTATTTTTGCATGAACATCTGCTGGCATCCTGTAAGGATGTGTGTCAGTACTTCTCAGGCACTGGTTAAAATCACCAGGAGGTGATGAAGTGAAGGGAAAGACACTTAGTGCTGGATAGGTTTGGAACAGAAGTTTTCTTCTTCCAGCACATTAATTCATTTAAAATACAAACAGCCAAGTGCTTTTTAGGAGAATATATGGATGGAAACACAGAGCTATCATTTCCTGACTCCTTGTAAGCTACCACTGGTGAGTGAATGATGTCATGTCATCAAAGGACGCCAGAGTAAACCCTTTGATATAAATAAAGAAATAAACCTTCTTTATTCTGGGGCTACATCCAGGCCTGGATTAGGGCAAAATGTTAGAGAGCACATTTTGGGCATACACAAATCAGAAATCTGTCTTTTAAAGTTTGTTTTTTGTTTCTACATGGCAGGTCATTTTCAGCTGTTATTCTGTGAGCAGCACAGTAACCTCTCCCGCGTGCTCACCTTTAGGCATATTTGGACACTCTAAGGAAGGCTGTGCTGCTCGTGCCTGTCATCGCTTGTTGGCGCAACTTTTTAATTAAAAACTGACAAGACCAAGAAGACTGACTGTGCAGTTGTCAGTGATTGATTTACAAGAAGTTTCTCGAAAGATCCCTTTATGAGTGGAGGTTCTTTGTTATTCAACTCAAAGAGGAGCACGCAAACCATGGACGTGTTCTCGGAATCTGAGAAGGCATTTGTCATGACTGAGTGAGAGCATTCATTTGAAGTTCGTAGGAAATTTGGCACGATAGATTCCATTTTAAAATCAATCTATTTTCTCAGCCTTGGGGGCACAAAGTGAGACACAGAGGAGAAATCTGACATCATCCAGTTGTCTGACAAATCAGATGACTGGTAGAGTTGTTGTTCTAACAAAGCATTGGGATGGGCAAATGATTCACTGCACTATCCAGGGAATGATCTGTGTGGACTCTCAGGAATGCGAAGTCAGACAGTGGTATATTTAAAAGACTGATATGTTGCTCACCTCTATCAGTAACTGGTTATATTTGTCTTAATTTCTTAGGTTGTGGTTCTGCAATGGTGCTAAGGAGCAAAGCTGAATTGTGTCATGAGTCTGAAATCAAATTTCCGAGGTAAGATGAAAACCAGTAGAGTAGCAAGCAGATGTGGCATGCAAGGTTTCTAAGAAGGTTACTGTCAGGAACAACTTAGCAAAAGAAAGCAAATCTCAATGGTCTTGCACAATTTCTTAGAACCACATCCTCCATATCTCTGCTTCCTGCAACTGTGGCTGCAGCTTGTGGGCTCAAATACGAGCCATGGTCAGTGCCACCTCACTGTGCAGCTCTGTGCTGTGTAAGTGTTGGCAAGCTGTGCTTAGTGCTGGGACTTGCCAAGTTTCCCAGGCTAGGCTTAGGTTAGGAGCCAGAAGTTTTGGGCTCAGCACTCCATATGAGGCTAATTTTGGGGTCTATGAAGACCCCAGGCTGGAACGTTATGTGTGAATTCGCTACTACTCAAAACTTTAAAGACAAGTAGCTACCTGCACTGTGTGCCTTTTCTGAGAGAGAAGGTTTCACTGGCACTCGTACAGACCTTTGCAGCCTCTCCCAGAAGAAGCAGCAGAATGCAGACACCTTTAGAGAACATTTTCAAGACAAGTAGGGAATAACAAACATACCACACTGATGCCTCTACCAAGACAAAGCTGGAGAGCTCCAGGTGAATTCATTAGCAAAGGACCAGCTGGACCACCTTCCTGCAGGTACTGCAGGCAGAGGCTCGGAATGTTACAGGGTGGTTGTGTATTTGCAAAGCGCCCAAGGCTGCAGCACAGGCACTGAAGACAACCAACCAAACAGCATAAACCCCACTGCAAGCTCCTTTGATCTTGTGTATGAATTGGGATTCAGTCAGGAGATTTATGAGAGCAGCCAGTGCTGCACAAACCAGCAGGGCTGAAAATTGCACAAGAACCCAGCACAGAGAGGAATACTGAAGAACCCACTGGGCCACTGTTTTGACAAAGTCCTTTCTCTTGCACAGGATTCTTGCAAAGCTCTTTCTGATTGCCCGAGGCTGTTTGTTCCTGTGCAAACAGAACTGGGGGTACAGCGGAATTGCCAACCTCCTGATGTCCTCTATTTCATATAGGCCACCACAGCCCCCCACCCCCTCCAGCTAATTGCCCCCTGTCTTGCCATGTTTCAAAGCATCTCATGATTGCTACATGAAGACTGACAGCAAGCAAAAACAATTTGGATTACACTCTGCTCCCTTGCCTAGACTCCACAGAATGAACTGAAATGGGGCAGTGTCAAGGGAGCAGTTTTGTTTCATCTAGCATGAGGACTGATTTTAAGAAAGTATAACTTTAAACCCTTTCCTCTTTTCTAAAATCTGTTTTAGGCTTTCTGATGCCTCAACTCCCCTGAAGCAGTAAGTAGCGCACACAGACAGAATGACCAACACATAGCTCGAAAAGAAAAAGGAGCAAGAGAGGGATCTGTTCCAGCAACTACTGGACCTAATCCAAGAGAAGGCCCTAAAGCATTTCCCGGAGAATCCTCAGAGGACTGAAATGGAGCTCATTGCCCTGGAAAGAGCCCTGACACAGGCATTGCAGGGAGGAATGTCATGGATTAACTTCCTTTGTGACTGGGTCTAACGACTGCACCCCAGAGCGCTGCACTCTGGAGAAGATACACATTTAGGGGTGATTGGAGGGCCACCCCACAGCATGCAGTGTGCAGTCCCACCACCAGAAGATGGATGAGAACTAAGGCATTACTTACACCGGTCATTCCTAAGCTGTGGTGTGTGCTTTGCAGATCCCTAGCACTTTCCCGGTGGAGGTCCTGATTTGTATCCAATTAACTCGCAGTCTGCTTGCTTTGTTACTTACCTACCTCATTACCAAAAGGTCAGTTCACCAGGGGCTTGCTATTCAAGAAACAATGTGCTACCTCTGGTTTTGCATTTCTTCCCTGCTATTGTTTACCACAAAATAAATTTACTCTGATGCCACTCAACTGCAAAATTTCATTGGAGTACCACCCATGGAAAGCATAATATCCTTCCATGCTGTTAACTCTAAGTGTGAGTAAATGCAAACACATATTCTTGGTTACACGACATTCCTTCCCTCCAACTATTTTCTGGTCTCTAAATGGGAGCACAGTGCCTCCCTGATCCTGTTTCCCTGACCACATGAGGCAGCCTGCCAGCGTATCCTCTTTGGCTTACACATGTCCAGAGGATCTCTTGACCTCCTGATCCCCACAGTCCTTCAGCATCTTCCTCGTACTCTCACAAATGTGCAAAAGCCATCAGACACTTGTCATGAAATACTCACGATGCTAAGAACCATCAGCTTTTACACAGGCATTGCTACTGACTTCAGTTATCACAGAGCATATTCACAGCACTCTGCAAACCCATACGTCAGAATTAGACCATTTTCTACTGTACAACCAACACGATGAAAGGTTTTAAAAAGCAAAGAAGCATCAGGCAAGGTTTTTTTTTTCATAATGGCATGAAGCACTGAACTGACATATGTTAAAATCCACTAAGAAAAACCATTCTTACTGGTGGTGTCCTTGCATGAAGGTCATGAAAGGAATTTAGGTTTGCATAAATTACCTCTGCACCAAAGCAGGAACCTGTGACTCAGGGCATGTGATTTAATTTTGTGTGGTCATCTTATTTTTTATGTTATTATTATTAATCAAAGTATTCATGTGTCAGCTGCTACAGATACCTGAGAAAGCCCATTTGTCAGAAGGGACTTTTTCTAAACTGTTTGAAATGCAGCGCAACTAATAAACCCCTTTGCATTGCTGTGTCATATTAAGTGATACAGCAGCACCACAAAAATCACAAATGCCTGTGGAACAACAACCTCCACAGCTGATCAGTCATTGCAAAACTGGACCTGGAGAGAAACTGTGTGTGTGAGCCTGTGGCTGATGCAGACAGGAGTGGAACCTCTGGCAACAGAGGCTGGTAGCCCCAGGATGGCATCTGTTCCCTGCTGCACCCACCACTGCATCCAAAGTGCTGCTGCACTGAGCAGAGCGGTGGCAGACAAATGTTCTGCTGAAACACTCACTCAGTTTCCTCATAATCAATGCCTGAGAAGAAGCAGGGACGTTGATATCCAAGCCCCCTTTACTTCATGGTGGCCATTCCAAGGTGTACTGCCAGAGAAACCATCAGGTGCAGAACGAAGGGGCACAGCATCACAACAAGGGCTGTCTTCCCAAAATGCCACACCATCCCATCAAAAAAAGGTCATAGCTACATCAACACTGTGGTCACCAAGGAGGGTACTACAAACCAGCGTGGCTCAGTGTGTTTAAACGCCACAAAATTTAAGGATGTTTTGGCAAACAAAGTAACAAAACACAGTATCTATGTGTGAACTCTCAGCTGTCACAGAAAATAATACAATGTTAGTTCTGCAGAGGGGATCTCTCTGCCTTATGTACTTCCAGAGGGAACTGTAAGCCAGCCCAGCAGCTCTCCTGCAAACCGTCCTCCCATTAGAAAGAGCTGTGTGAATGCACAGGCAACATACATTAGAACATAGCCCATGGAAATGTCTCCGGAGCCTTTTGGCTGAGCTCCAGCCTCGAGTCAGCTGAGCATCTGCGGGAATGCTGGGCTCCTCACTGCAGGCATTGTCTTTGGGCTCACAGCAGCACAGCTGTGAGAAAGCACACCGAGGAGCCTTGGCAGAACCCTCCACTCAGTGCAAAATACTGGTGTAACATACTATGTTTGGAGTAACTATAGGAGCTATCATTAAAACCCTATAAATGTGAGGATATTCTCCCAGTGCCTGTGGCTCACAGAGCTATCAGTTTATCAGATATGAATGCAAGAGAATGGATCACACTCCAGAAATTTTTCATGTTTTCCCAGTATATGCTGCCTTAAAAAAAAAAAAAAGAGATAAATTGAAAAGGAATTTCCTGAATAAAGGCAAAAATTTCATACCATATATGGCTAGGAATAGTTGAGGAAGACGTGCTGATTATAAAAAAAAAAAAAGAATATTATAGCTAAACAGAAGACTATTGCCAATTTGCTCTGACAAACACTTTTGGCACGTCTCGTCTGATGGTGTCCAGTACTTCTTAAGCACTAAAAAGAACTGATATAGAGACAATTAAAATAAATGGAATCTGTTTTGTGACCCCATTGGGAACTGGGATTTAAGTGCCAGAATGCTATCAGCATTTTATGCTGATGAACTTCCTAGGGTCTTTCTGTCTCTTAGATTTGAAGATCACACCCCTTGGCTGGATCACAGGACTCCAGAGAGGCAGGCAGGGAAACATTTATAAATATGTAGCAAGGGAAATGGATAGATCCAGTAGACTAAAAGCATGACAAGCATGCGCATGAATAAATATGATAAAATTACTGTATGGTCAGAATCAGAGTTGTTTTGAGGTGTTTATTTCGTAGTTGACCTCTTAACTACACGGGGTGACATTCTTGCCCCACTGAAACCAGTGGGATTTGTGCCATTGACTTCAAGACAGCTAGGATTTTACCCCATTGTAATGAGCTATGAAACCAAGCCAAAAGAATCCCAAATGTTCCTTGAACTCTGATGAACTGGAAATCCAGTTTCAAACTGCAGAGCCCATATTCAGCTCTGTATGTAACAGATGCAAAGCAGAGGCTGTCATCTTCAGAAATATGTCTGCAGGGGAGCTAGTCCCACAGACAATTTTGTGAAAAAAGAAAACCAAACCACCAAAAAATCTGTTTTTCATGCTGGTCTAGCTACTGCAGCTGTGTTCCAGTCAGTATGGCTCTCCAGTTCCCTCCAGTCCAGGATTTTTCCCCCTTTCTCTTGAAGGAAAGCATTTGAAGCATGAAAAGCTACTGCTAAAATTTTGCCTGTAATGTCCCAAACTAAACAGGTGGATTACTAACAAAACGGAAAATATTATTTACGACTCTATTCAGAAGATAACGAGGTTCATTATCATTTTATGGCATATGGTAGTTATTTATGGCATATGGGAGTTCCCCATAGAAAATTTTCCCATATCCAAGTCCCTGTTCAACAGAAGAAAGATTCCTCTGTTGGTGATTCTCTAACACAGAAGAACTTGGGGTTTAAAGATCACATTTACAATATGCCATGTGTGGCTTTATCTGACAGCGTAGCAGCTCACTGTACATGAAGAAAGGGCTCTATTGCCTCATTGGCAGTGTACAAAAAATTATTGACAGAAAGAGTATGTGCCCAGTAGCTGCAAATTCCTTTCTTGAGGGAATCTGGAAGGACCTTAGTTTCTAGAAGCAAATCCCCAAGTGCAACAGTTAATAGGCTGTTTTCACTGTCCTCTCCCTGTTCTGTCATTAATGTGTCCTCTCGTGGCAGCATTCGTTGGATATTGATCTCGGTGGACTTCGAACTCAAAGAGCTGAGAGTGGCACAATGGCACTGCTACGGGGAAAGGAGAAAAATATGCTGCAATCAGAAACTAATATCGGATTTGGGGGCTTGCCTCGCTCTATTTCCTTCCCCTGCATCTTGTACAAGGGAGTTTTTACATCTCCCCCGAGCAGACATTAGCAGCATGGAGAGTATCTGCCTCAGAGTATCCGACGTGTGGAAAAATAAACCGGAGCTGGCCCTGAGGGTGGTTGAGGTGACGTGAGGTGGCTGCCCACTGCACAGACTTGTCCATCTTTTTAAGTGACTAACTGCAGAACTGACAGCACAAGGGACAATCTGAAAGCTGGGATGCATCCTGGATGCATTCCTGACTGAGAATGTTGAGAAATGCAGGCAGCCAGGGAGGAGAAGGCTTGCAGGAGGCTCCTCGCCTGCTTTGCTGACCGAAGTTAGGAAACCTTATTGTAGTCAGGCCTCAACAGCAACATCCTGAAAACATTGAACAATAACATGTTTCCATTATATTCACAGTGTATTCTAAGACAGCTATCCACACATTGTTGGCCATCAGGAGCATGAGATTATCAATGAGATTACCAATATCCTTTCCCACACGTACAAGAGCAGAGACAGCAACTTTCACCTAAATGCCAGTCCTGTAGGTTTTTTGCAGCTGGATGTTTCTGTTTAGCCTTTCTCTGTTTTTTATTAAAATCACAGTGGTAAAAGAGCTCAGTGAAATTTTTACTCTGTATTATACAGCTTGACAAAGTATTTTGCAAGCAGGAAAAGACAAGTGAGATTTTAATGGAAGCACGAAGCTGTATCCTGGATACAGTATGGTCCATTTACCTGTATCAAGGAGAAATGTCACACTGCAATGTGTGTGTGTGTGTTACCATGAGATAACACATGCCTTCTGGGAATTAGGAAACACTTTGCCTTGCTTGAGCCTTCAGCAGAATGACAGGAATTATCTCATGGTAATAAGTAACCCAAAATGTCTAATTCTTGCAAGAAAATAGCAAGGAGAAAACAAACAATTACTTCATTGTTATGAAAGAACCCATTGCTTCCCACTGACAAAAAAGTTAGTGATTGAAGATGCCTTGGGAATGTGTCTGAACTATCTATATGCCTCTACCTAGTGAATCTATGGGTCTGCAGTTTGTTATGTGTACAGGTATAAACACATGTAGGGACAGATACCATTTTCAGATGTGTATAGACATTTGAAAAAAACCTTTATGCCTATACTTAATAAATTATGCACATATATTTAACTTTATAGCTGTTTAACATGATGTTACTCTTTAATTGGAATTTGGAATTGCTTTGAACATGTGGCACTATTACACCTTTTAAAATGCTCTAAATGCTAATGCTACAGGATGAAAATGGAGCTTTTAATACAAGGATTTATGTACAGGTTCATAAGTCAGTTTTAGAAACATCTAGCTATATTTAATCTTGAAAATAATTAAATATGCATATTTAAAAGTATTATTTTTGTGGCAATTAGTTTTTAATAGATTTTTAGAAAGAATCAGCTTTAATCCAGACAAGAATACCTTTTGTCCCCAAAATTTATTGATTTATATATATTGAAGATTCTCTTGATTAGAGCTAACTGCAGGATTATGACACATTATAAAGCACTTCCCTGCATACTTAACTTTTGAGATTACTGCAGACATACATGCCTGAAATCTGCCACAGTCAGGCAGGCACATGGCTGTCTCATTATTTTCATCATCTCTGGGCAAAATTCTACCACTCCCAGCCTTGGGTTCTTTAGGAATTTGCCAGAAGCCAAAGAAAAAAAGAAAAAGAAGAAAAGAAAAAAGTGAGGGAGGATGTTAATATTTGACTTTAGGATTAGAAGGGGTTTATGTTAATTATTGATATGTCTCCTTTAATGTATATGACATGTCCCTTGAGACTGATGAGATAGCTACAGAATATTAACGACCTTTCCCTAGATGAACGTTAAGCAAAATATTAACAACAAAAATTGCATTCCTTCAGCCTTATTATTGGGAAGAGATCAAAGAACAAATTTGTAGCTCCATAAACATGGGCCTCGAGACACATTCCTCATACCAAGGTGAGGGAGTCAGCCCCATTCGTTCATTTGCAGAATCTACTCTTCCAGTGCTCATTATTATTTGATACATGACCAACACCAACATATTGCAGCCAATGGCTCGTTCATGAACTATGCATTAGGACAACTGCTTAGACCAGCTGCCTAAAGCTTGGCCTAGTTTGTTACATGGCGTCATTTCTGACCCCTGTCTGTGCAGCTCTCCAACCCGTAGGAAGATTGCAGCATGGTTAATTCACGCAGTTTATGAACTAGGTGAACATTTGCACAAATATTTGCAAAACTTTCTTGCTACCTAGATATGCTTGCAAGGGAAATTCTGTTGATCAACATTGTCAGAGGAAGCAAAACTGCATTTTTATTGAATTCAAAAGACCTAAAATGATGAGAAAAAGAAGAGAAGCATGGATTAACATGTTAAAAATATGGTTCCACATAAAGAAATTAGCCAGGGTAACATACTGTATGTGAGATTAATTTTGGGAGGTGTCCTCCACTATAGACTTTCTGGATAGACTAATTTATTCTTTCCATGCATCTGTTGCCATTAGTATGAAGGACGTAAGATTCCCCAAGGATCCCAAGATAGGTGGGTAAAAGTGAATTTTGTAGTTGCACTGAGCAAGTCTGAAGGGAGGAAAACTGGTAAGATCCATGAAATACAGATGGAGATAGGAAGAGTAAGAGTTTCCTTTCTTTCCTTCTCCCAAAAGCAACAGCTCTCTCCTTCCTTCTGAGAAACAGCAGTCTCAACCTTCTCTCCTCTGTCTCAGAGGCTCATTGGAATAGAGGGGAAAAAAGATTGAGATAGTGGCAGCCATGCTGCAGGGAAACCAAGAGCAAGAATGAAGAGAAGGATGGGATGGGATAGGGAAGGCTTGGAAAGCTACTGCTAGGTGGTGGTGCCAGCAGCTAGCTGGGATCACATACTCAGGCTTGGACAATCCATGTTTGCTGTGCCATCCCTGGAAGCCTGCCACCCTCCCAGGGATGCCAGCTGCTGAGGGCCTGCTCCAAGGCTTCCCAATTGCATGGGACGTGAGGACTGTAACAAGAAAGATGCTCAGGTGCCATGGTAAAACAAGTTTTATGAGTAACAGAGATAGAAATATCATAGAATCACAGAATGGTTTGGATTAGAAGGGACCTTAAAGATCATCTTGTTCCAAGCCCCCTACCCTGGGCAGGGACACCTTTTCCACTAGACCAGGTTGCTCAAAGCCCCATCAAACCTGACCTTGCCAGTGCCCCATGACCCTCACAGCCAAGAATTTCTTCCCAATATCTCATCTAAATAGACCCTCTGTCAGTTTGAAGCCATTCCCCCTTGTCCTATCACTACACACCCTTGTAAAGAGTCCGTCTCCAGCTTTCTTGCAGGCCCCCTTTAGGTACTGGAAGGTGCTCTAAGGTGTCCTCAGAGCCTTCTCTTCTCCAGGATGAACAGCCCCATTCCCATCCTGTCTTTTTGTCTTGTCAAGGAATGCCCATTTTCATTGATGGCATTGATTTAGATCTATATTAAGGGGACCAATCAGTACATTTCTGTAGCCATTCATTAGTGGTTTTCCTATTGCTGTCACAATAAATTACTCTACAGCGAGTATGTGATTGTTAAATATTAGTTAATTTTGTTGGATCATCTTCCCTAAACTGAACAATATTTCATTGGCTTTGTCCCTTGGTATTCCATTCTCACCCTGCTATTTACTATGCTCATTTATTTCTTAATTTGAATTTTAGTCTGCTCTGCCATTTGTCCTCCACATCTCAGCATGCTACGTACTGGTAATAATAATAACCAAGATCCATATTCTGAGCTTGTTAACAGAAGAATAAATTCACAGCTTCTGTGTAGGCTTCACCAGAGGTCTAGAGAGCTTACAAGCACCATGATCCTGACAATGAAATGGCATATATATGCATTGCTTTTGGAGCAGATTATGTTGTAATATCAAGGCTTTTGTTTGTATGAAGCCTTAAATTCACTAACCTCGTGATTTCTCTCAGAGTACTAAAACAAATGAGTCTTACAAAGAATAAGTAGCACTTGTAATTAGTAACACAATTACAACGAGAGTGGAATCTATCACCATGCACTATTTTGATATAATTACTAAGCATTAACATTTGCTTTGGCCCACAAGATGAGTCACTGTCTGCATTAACGATGATGGGGACCAGATTGTCTGCTGGTATATACTGGGATAGCCCCAGTGGGGTCACCAGAGAGGAGCTGTCTCACAGCCCCAGGGATTATGGCCCTGGCAGCTCCACCACGAGCCTGACTGGAAGTCAGATCCAGTCTCTAGTGCATTTTCACTAGGAGGTAAATAAAAAGAATAACTAACTAGGAATGAAAATGAGGGAAAGAAAAAATACTCGCACAAACGTGTGGTTCCCTTTCAGTGATTCAAGTTTACTGTACATGATACATCAAAACAAATCTTTGCAATTACATTTTTCTTGGGGGAAGGGAGGTGGTTTTTTTCTGAACTCCTACACCCTGGTTAAAAGCTTAAAGCAGGCTGAGTTGTGCAAGGCTGTGTTGAGACTGATTAGACAGGAAAGTGCGCTGTGACACTCCCATCCGTGTGAAAGAAGAACGAACCAGCTCCTGAAGTCCGTCCTTGCCAGAGCTTGATCTTCCTCCCACTTGTTCATGTCAGCAGTCCTGATGCAGGAGCAGGAGATGCAATCCAGTTCTTACTCAGCAACAACTGCTATGGAAATCAGAGGAAAAGGTGTGAGCTCAGCTGGTTTTTATCCATCAGGATTTGAACTACTGCGAGTTCTTTCCTAGTAAAAGCTCAATAAAAACTGACCAGAAGGCCTTAAGATTTGTTCCAGTGGATTTTCTATATACTTCTTCAGGGCAAATAATGGCAATACAGTATAGTGCCAAGAGTAAGGCTTGAGACAAACCTAACCTGAAGAATTTATTTTTTTATATATATATATATATATTTTTTTTTTTTTTTAGTTTTGCAATGGAAATAAACTTTGTTGTTGTCAAAGACGGACTTGCAAACCATACTGGAAAGTGTTCTGGTACGCCAGTGAGATCTTCTGTCCTATACTTCATTTCAAACACATAAGACCTGCGTAAAAATGAAATTATTCTCTTAAGCAAATCATTAGCTTACTAAATTTATTCTCAGATATTTTACTTAGCTTTTTGGTACTCCTAAAAGATGCTGGACTTTACAGTGTTTCAGCTAAATATCCTTAATTCATTTTACATCACTATCAACAACACTGTGTAGCTGAGTTATGAATATCCCAGAATAAAGTCTGGCATTTTCTTCCATCCCTGTAAGCACTGGCACCACCACAGAGCATTTTCACTAACTTTAAACTAAGTTGACGAGTTACAGAGGGGAACAACTTTTCCCATAGTAGCAGAGTTTCAGATAGGAATGAATGGCCGTGGTTAGCCCCTGACAGATTTGAACAGTGACCTAGATATCAGAAGCAGCACAGCACCCAACAACATGAAATAGAAACAAAATCCATAACCTTTATTAAATATAGTGTTGCATTTCATCCCACTGCAGAGACGTCATTAACATGCTGTGGGCAAAGATGAAAATAGCATGCCTGATATTATGCATTTATATAATGCATAATAATGCTTAGCAGACGTAGAGCACTGTTCATTCTCAAAATACTTACAGTCATTTAAACCTCAATAAAACTGTGAGGTAGAGCAGTATGTTGCTTCTTTTTATTTTTTCAATCATTATTTTTCCCCTAAAACTTACTGAGTAAGTGCATCACATCAAGGAACAATTGATCTATGGCCAAATTCTGATCAAATTACTTTGGTGAAACTACTAATTAGTAGTCTTTGAAGCCAATGGAAAACTTCCAGCAATATGACCAAAATCAGAGTCTGGATCCTATTTGTACATGCCGTAAAGCTGAATTGTTATTGGATAGCTTGGTACATCTAAAAATAACCCTTTTGGTTTATTTTTATCTCATTCTGAAAATCAGGTTGACATTGTTTCTTACTTCTCTGGCTAACTTAAAAAGTAGAATCTGACAATGTGCTTCTTTTCTTGTTTGCTGTGTTCTCCTATCTGTTTCCAGGCGCCCTCCTCTGCCAGCTGGGAAAGCAAGATGATGTGGTTTTGCAAGAGGATGGTACTGGTGGCAGACTAAGGCCCTGTATGGTCAGTTATCCCATCTCAGGAGTGGTCAGGTAATTCAGAGTAAGGTTCCCTTCCCTCTCCCTGCACCTGACTTTGAGGTGTTGGTTTTGTGCAGACATTTAGTCAGTTCAAAGTGAACCCTGCTGCCTATCATTCTCATCTGGTTGTTTCACACCCTCTTGGGATCTTTAAAGGAGGCTTCTAGAATCCGTCCTCTTTTAAATCCATGGCTGAAGCTATTGCAGTCAAGGTTACTGCCAGCTATGGCTCAGCAGCTGTTACAGGAGGTCCGGATGGCCTTCCTTTGCTCCTGATAACCTCAGAGAAGGTGGGATGGATTTCAGCTTAGTCTTCAGTTCACTATGAGACGCGGTCAGGATGACTCACGGCAGTCAGTGGCTGTTGGCCATTTTGTTCCGCATGCAAATTCTGGGAAGGATAAAATTTACTTTCTCTTGTGGAAGTAATGAATTCATTTGAACAGGCCATTGTGGTTGAACTGCTAAAAAGTTCAGGAATGCCTGTGTCAGTTCTTTCCTTCCAACATTTTATTCTATCCTGTCATTTTGTCAATTAAGGCTATTCTGCCAGTTCAGTGCAGTCAGCAGAAAACAAAACAAGGCAACTGCTTTTTTGGGGGGGTTGGAGGAGGGGCTAGGGGAAAGATGGAAAAAAACGTACCACACAACCCAAGTCATTTTAAGCCTCTAAAATGGTAGCATGACTCAATAAAAAATGAAACCTAGTACACTCAACAAGGTATTTTAACCAAATAAGATATTACAAAAATCAGTCCTAAGTAAGTAAAAAAATACTTACACACGGAGATATATACACACATGCTTAAATGCTGCAGTCAGGAGTTTAGCTCAAATCTTTTTTTCCTTGGTCACCTTAAAATGGGCAGAAGAAAGACTTCAAATTGATCCCATGCTCCCTGAGGATTACATAGGGTCTTTGCCACAGTCAGAGACCTTCCTGTTACAGAATCATTTATTGGATCAACTCTTAAAAAAACCTGCAATTGCTCCTAGATCAAAAGCTGTTCTTCCTTGGATCAGAATATGCAATACTGCTGCAGGATAGCTTTGCACCTTTCTGCATCAAGGAGTTATTGTTGCACTACCGTAGAATAAATCTTCAGAAAAATTAGATCCTGCCAGGGATAGCAGCTCCGTTTAGCACAGAGTTTCTGTTTCCACAGAAACCACACCACTGAAGTCTGTAGAGGGCAGATGTGGAGTGAGAACATCTGTGACCACTTAGGTTAATTGCCTTTCCCAACTCTTCCCCCAGTTCTGGTCTCTGGTGGCCCTCTGAAGATCAATGGCAGATCACCAGGCATTTTGTTGCAGGCTATCTGCCATCCTGCCCCATCTCCTGGGGTTATCTAAAGCTGGTTTTAAAACTGGACCCAGAGGGTCCCCAAAGACTACTTCTAGTGAGTCTGCTGTCTCATTTGTCCCTGGCTTCCTCTCTGCTCCTGGACAGACCATTTAGTCCCTCTGCTCCTCAGATCTACAGCTTAGCAGCTCAGGAAGCTTCCCAGTTCAAATGCATTATGTTTTATGTGATAGCTCAGATACAACTATGATAGGAATCATGAAGTACCTGGTTTAAATAGTTATTTTACTCTTTAACATGCTTTCATAACAAATAAATATTTCCAGATAAAAGGAATACCAAGATATTGCATATTCATTACAGATTCTTCCAACATACTACACTGTTTTCATTATTACTCTGTTAGTCTTTTCTAAGAATGTTAATGTTTCCCAAAAAATGAATAGCAAAAAAGATATTGTCAGTGCTGATGCATGAAAATGATTCAAGCCTTACCTCCTCTGCCAAGATACTAATCTAAACTCAAGCTACAAAAAAAAAAAAAAAAAAAGAGGAAAGAAAGAAAATAAACCTTTTTTTAAAAAGTAAGTTTGAAACCACTATTGAAAGCCACAACAGTCAAAAAATGCTGCAGCAAAAGAAAACAAGGGGTGAAATTCACAGAGCTGCCATTGCCCCAGGTTTCATTGTGGTTCTACCTCAGTGCTACCAGTGGCTTGCTAGTTTCCTTTTTGAAACTCTTCAGATGTGGGAAGAAGTTGGCTGTGCAGCTGAAGAGACCAGGAGCATCAAAAGAAAGATGAGATATCAAAGCTGAAGGAAACAATCAAAACTAGCTATTTTTAGCAATGTTTATTAAGAGCCAGCGCAGAGATCTTTAACATAGTGGAGCCAGTTTACAAGACCCTTCTGGTTTTTTAGGCCACCAGACTCATGACCAGGGACAGAACAACTGCCCTTACAAGCTTCTTCAGACCACTGGCAACCCGCATGTTTAAGAGATAATTCTCTCTTCTCTGGAGTAGGTTTTCTGATACCATTTTAGAGGCCCTGGGAATGTGCAAGAAAGTTCTGCAACTATAAAATTGTACTGTGATTTAATTATCCTTCTACCAGATGTCCAAGCTACTCAGTGACAAATGCTCTTTTTATTTACTGTTCTCATATGAAGTTCTTACATGGATATTCTTAGGGCAGTTCTTCATAATGGCATCGAAACAATAAAAATCTTCAGTTACCCAAAAAAAGTGAAGAGACAAACTTAACTACTGAATTTCAGTACAACTGACCTTGAGACAAATTCTGGCCTGTTAAATGTATTTAAACATTTTGAGGAGGTTTTTGCATATACATGATAAGAGTATTCACAAAGGGTATGGCTTGCTATTAAAAAAAAAACTCATTTGTTTGCAGGTTTAAAGTATTAGGGCAAATTATAAGTTACTTAACTTTCCACTAAGACTGTACTTCCTAATGATTCTTACAGCAAAATCAGAATCTTGATTGTAACTAATAATATATTTACAGAGTCTACATATATTCAGAGTACATGTAATTTTTTCTGGTGTCCCTCATGAAAGTAAACAATCCGTGGAGCCCTGTACCTGTAGTTTGTAATGACCTCAGGACTTCATAATGCAATTGCAGCCTTCTTGCATGCAGCTGGAGATATTTTACTCTTTCATATTTGCCCGGTCTTTCATTTAGTTTTCCACACTACAGTAGATGTCCTGGTGTAATGACAGGCAATAAAGAGCATGATTTTGCTCTGTTTTACTCGCATCTCAGTGGTCACCTATTCCTGTGTTATTTCTGAACCTCTCACCCTTTTGCTGTTGAGAATTGAATTTGAGAACTGTGGGAAAAGGTTTCATTCAAGCCAGTGTCTGAAATCACGACTACAGTAGTGGATATGATTTGGGTCCTGTTAAGGTGGTGGAATAGCCACATTTTCAGTGCCAAAGTTCAAGCCATTCACTAAATATACGACATAAGGGACAACTCATGCTGGGCACCAAGCAGGACTTAATGCTGCTTGAAGCAGCAATAACTTTCTGCATATTTTAGTTGCAGGTCTCAGACACTTTGAAGCATTCCCCTTCCAGGCCATTTTTGTGCTCAGACCACTGCCTGTCTTCTGCTTTGTCTCTTTGGAGAGTGAATGAGTTATGACAGGACCATCTCTGGGATCACCTTCTCTTCCATGCAGCTCTTCAGTCATAGTCCCTGCATTTTCCCACTTGGGGGAAACATGAAGCCTGTAGCAATAACACAACAAAATTAAACAGAGCTATTAAATGAATGGCTGACCTCATTAACATGAAAGAAGATGATAACAGTAACAACCATGGCCAAAGCAATTGCAAAGCAGATCTTCAGATAACAAGAATTATTACATTATTACACTTTTAATTTCTGATGAACCAACATTTTCCTACGAAATACTGACCAAAGCTTATTCAAATTGTAAGGCAGGAAGTCTCTCTAAGCTTTGCCTTAGTTGATGGTGTCATTAAACGCATTTAGAAGACATTGGAGCTTACACTTCTTTCTTCTCCGACCACAGGCACATACCCAAAACCTTACCAGGATGGGTTTGCATCAGTGGGAGTTTTGACCAAGTAAGGATTGCAGAGTCAGGCCCCACACAGAGCCCTAGACACAGTCTTGCTCTTACTTGGGATAAAAGTGAGTGCATTTTGATGAGCTAAGCAACTAAACTGGGTTAATATCCAGTTTGTCAACAAACTTGTTTCAGCATGCTGCCTAGACCATGGCTGCTTACCTCGAGTAAACCCAATCTCGCATTATTTTGTTCCCAGTAAAATGAAGGACCTTAGAATTTCCCTTGCAGTCGGTAGTTCCAGCTATGTGAGGAGAGAGCTAGGAATTCAAAGAGGCCCTTACCAGGATTTGGGAGGCTTTGGTCTGAGGATGAGCTGGGAACCTCTGTCACTTCCAGACTGACAAATCATGCATGCTCAGAGCAACAGGATGCTGAATGTGCAAACAGTGAGTCCAGTTACACTGCCCCTACAACATGGGGACGTTCTCCGCCTGTGCCTGCATCAGCCTTTTTCCCAAATATGTGGAAAACTCCACTGTGTGCTGACCAGTGCTGAGGAGCTGGGGGTACCTCTTGAATGACACCAGAATTATTATAGCCAGGGTTAAACATACACTACTAGTGTATTTACCTATACATACAGATGCATTTATATATGTTATCTATAAGTAATGTGTAACAGTCCGTGCTCTTTCATGAGCATGTAAGGGCTTCCAGAAGATAGACACACAACTCGTTAAGTGCCTCCCAAAGTGTTTTCCTAAGGAAGGTCTTTCAGAATAAGGATTGTGTTTACAGAATTTATGAAGATATTTACAGTGTCAGCTACACAAATCTGTCAAAATGTTGCAATGGAAATTCAGACCCACTGTTTTGCTTCTGTTGCAGGGGAAGTTGGGGGCTTTTTTGCATTTTTTGCAGATTATTTTTAGAATTTGGGGAAGGGTTTGGCTGGTTTTATAGCAAAAGCTGCTGTTGTGTAAACACTAGTAACTTCTCAAAGACAAAAATGCGTGTATGGTTCTAATTTTAAGCACATGAGGTCACTGGTTAAGTGTTCAAGGACTGTGAGCTGGTCGGACAAGAGCAGAGGGATGTGCTGCACAGTCTTGCTGATCCCATTTCAGCTTCAAGTAGGTAAAGGAGGCTAGCAGGCTGGCTGAGGTGCACAAATAAATGGTTTGATTTACACAGACGCTCTGATGCTGACACAGGGTTTTACAAACCTCCAGAGAAGCCATGAATTGCAGACTTGAAGCTGCGCAAGAGGCAGGCAGGGCTGCCCCACTGCCCCTCCTCAGGCTCCTGGTAACCAGAGACAACCCGAGCCACGGAGGGACAGCTCTGGCAACCCACCAGCCAACATCAGCGGCCCCAGCACCCCATGGGCTCCGTCCCACAGCCCACTCGCAGGGAGTTTGGGGCTCCCCAGGCACCGACTCGCCGACCCTCGCTGGCTTTCTCCGAGGCCTCTCCATCCTGCCAGGCTGAGGGATACACCCGGTCCCTCGGCGGGCCCTGACCCCAGGGCACTGCGACACGGCCTCCCCTCGGCGAAGCATCACACCCGTCCCACAGAATCACAGGCTATCCCGAGTTGGAAGGGACCCACAGGGACCATCGAGTCCAACTCCTGGCCCTGCACAGGGCAGCCCTAAGGATCACACCTTGCGCCTGAGAGCATTGTCCTAAGGCTTCCTCAACTCTTGTCAGGCTGCCTGGTGCTGTGACCACTTCCCTGGGGAGCCCATTCCAGTGCCCAACCACCCTCGGGGTGACGAACCGTTTCCTGATATCCAACCTAAACCTCCCCTGACTGAGCTCCAGGCCATTCTCTCGGGTCCTGTCTCTGGTCACCACAGAGATCAGTCCTGCCTCTTGTTGACTATGAGGTCCCACTTCACTTCAGCCTCGGGCCCACGGCGCCCTCCCGCCCGGCCCCCACCCAGGCTGGGCCCGTGACGGAGCCGCGGCCACGGCAGCGCTGGTGCCACAGCAGTGCCCGCCCGCCCGCGTTTGCCGCGCCCGCCCGCACCGCCCAGCGCTTCCTGCGGCGGAGCCGGCGGGGCGGGGGCGGGCAGGGGGAGGAGGCGGAGGAGGAGAGAGGCGGGGAGGGGAGCGAGGCGGAGTTGGTGACGG
>VZRV01011017.1:0-73983 GCA_013398115.1 Falcunculus frontatus | reverse complement strand
TCCATGCGGCGCTGCCGGGGCGGGTCCAGCCCGCCGCGCTCCACGTCGCCCCAGCCCGTCCGCGGCTCCGGGCCTCCCGCGGGGAGCCCTCCCGCAGCCCTTTCCAGCGCTGTTGGGCCGGGCCGGGCCGGGCCGGGCCGGGCTGGGCTGGGCTGCCCTTATATGTCCTCGGCTGTCGGCGCACACGGGCTGCTGGCTGCGGGCCCCCGCCGGCGAGAGGCCTGTAGCCCCTGCGGGCGGCAGCCGGGCTGCCCCGCCTTAGGGCGGCCCCCACACACGGCACCTCCGCGCCTGCCTTGGGTTATCCACTTGTGGGCTGTCTGACCGCCTGGCACTTGGCCTTGCCTCACCTTTTGGGGTTCAGTGGTACTTGCTCTTTGTTCGGTTTGCACCTCCAAGACGGTCCCTGGTGTTGTTGTATTCCTTCCTCTGCTTTGCTTTGTGTTGCCTTTAAGAGAGGCTGTGGTCTGTCCTTGGTTCTTCCCGAGTTCATTGTATCTTCCTTTGTGCTCTGTTTAAATATCTTTGCGGTCTCCTCTGCTCCGCCCGGACTCGATGGAGTGGGAGCACGGTGGTGTTCTCTGCTGTGGTGGTCTTCCATAGAAAATAACCAGTCTGGCTGTGAGGGACGATGTACCTGAGGAATGCTGGACCATGTCTGGTCCTGTCCATCAGTGGTGATTATTTACATAGGTGGTAGTGTGGGAGGTGTGACATTTTCCTCTTGGGTGAGGGGACCAGTGTTAAAAGCAGTATGTTTGCAATGTGTATCCTTAGTTGCCTTTGGGAAGGTGGCAGAAGGAGGGGAAAAAGGAGTCATAGGAAATGTAACACCTGCAGTCATGCCCACCTTCTATTTGAGTGGAAAGTGATTGGTAAGAAATGAAGGAAGATGGCCTAGTGGGCTGAAATGGGTTGAAGAAGATGCTGGTTTGTGTTGCATCAATCTGTCCTGTAGAGGTTCTGGCTGCTTGCAGGAGCTCCTAAGGTTTGTTATGGTAGAAGCCCAAGCAGTACTGCCTTCTGACTAGGTTACTGACTGATATGAGAGGAAAAAGTGAATGTAAGAAGATGATTTGGAAGAAAGAGGTAACATAGCTAGAGAAGTGAAACCCTAACATGGTGAATTATTGTAATGAGCTTTTACTATCAGTCACTCAGTGGAAGTTTAATTGACACAGCAATATCAGACTTACTACTAGCTAAAGCAAATAGATGTGTTTGGTCTATCCTTACTATTCATGGACTGGTGAGTTCTGTGTTACTGTAAGAACAAAAGCAAGTCCTTGGGACGAAAATTTTGATTTAATTAAATGATAAAGTCCAGGTTTGCATGATACATGTTACTCATGAGTCTGTATTTCAAATGTATATAGGAATATAGATGAGAGATAGATGACAGGAAGGGATAAGAAATAATTATGTATATATCTGGTAATATAGTCCATAAGAGTTGCAAAATTTACACAAGGCAAATGGAAATATTTTCAAATATCATAATCTTTTATGGAATGAAAACTTCTAAGTGTTGGTAGTTAATTTAAAAAAATATTATGCTACTCGTGAGTGCTCAATTTTGACACCTAAGGAATAGTAAGTGCTATTTTTTTATTATTGTAATTTCAGAGAATGCATTGGGCATCTGAAACACCCAGATTTGTACAGGGTATCAGAATACTCAAAATTGCACATTTGCTTCCGAAAACCTTGGTGTAAATCTGCAACCTTATACTAATGAATGTAATCCTCCAGCCAGATAAGCACCAAAGATCTGTGCAGTTGTAAGTTCCTAAATCTGCACAGAGTTACTTCAGTGCTGTCATTAGTGTGACGTCTGCAGGGTTTTGGAGCAGAGATCTCAAGCTCTGCCTGTTGGGCAGCCTCAGGAAGCCGTCCTTGCTACCCGTGGTGTCCCTTACATAAGGCTAAAGTGGCAAATGTAGGATGGAGGAGGAGTAGGTGGTCCATTGCCGACTTCCTGATCAGCAGCATTCCTTGATTTAAAATGGATTCTGTGAGGGTGAGACTCTTAAATTACTTTTAATGTGTTTCCTTCTGCTAATAAACACTAATGGACTGGGGGACTATTTGTGCTGGTGGCTCGTGGTGTACAAAGTCGAGCTAGTAAGCTGTGGGTAACTGAGGTGGTGAGAAGTTGCAACTAAAGGGAGAAGTAATTGGAAAGAGTGAGGAATTAAGGAGCAGGTTTTGGCCTGGTAAAAAAATCCATCTTTATAGAGCGTATTTCCAGTTCTCCAGTATGTATATTAGCAAAGCTCTCCTCAGCAGCTAATGGTGATCTTCAGGAGAGGCTCTTTCCTTCCGTCTGGTGTGCGTGGCTATCTCGCAGTGTTGCTCCATTGTGTGACTCCCAAGGGACAGGCTGGAGCTCTGTCTCAGAGAGAGCTGATTGATGCTTCTGAGTACAAACCTACGTACGCGTCCAGCTGCGCTCTGCACGTGGGGTGAGGTTGTTGTATGAAATCATGGGGAGCTGCCACCACCACCCCCTGTCTCTTGGCAGCTGCTTTCAGTACTTTAAAATAGAAAATAAATAAAATTTTAATGTGTGCTTTTCTCAGTGAGTGTGCAAGCGTGTGTGTTATCATTTGAAAAAAAAATTCCAATACTTGGATATAGCACCTATCATAAGAATATACATTCCTCGAGGAATTACAGGAGTTCCTGGTGGGATGGGTGAAAAACTTGCTTGTTTCCATAATTCCTTGTGCCTTTTGTCCCACAGTGCCCTTAGAAAATATTCTAGAAGGCATAAGATCAGGCAGCATATTATTTGATAAAGTCTTATCAGAAAGCTGGAGTGAAAAGTACAGGAACCAGCAGCAAGGGACAGACAACAGGTGGAGGGAGCCAGGGGCTGTGAAGCATCAGTGTGTGTGTAACTGATAGGTCTGCCCTGTGGAGCTTCACACCCTTTTTCTTTTCTTTGCCTTTTTGCTATTCCTGACGTCTCCCAGTGCTATGTTTAGCTTCCCTAGCATATGTCCATAAATACTTTTCACTGGAAATGTTATTTCTCTTTCACAAAAGCTGTGTTTAAGGAAGCAAAGTAGATTATGATTATCAAACACTTATTCTTACTAACAGTTCATTGGAAATCTTGGGGAAATTAACGGGTGGAGGCAGTACTGTATTTTCATGTGTATTGCTGGATTTATTTTCTCAAGTGAGGGGTGAGAGTAGTATTCAAAATAATAATTTCCCCGTGTTTTGATTTTGTACATGAAACTATTTACAGCCTTCTCTTGATACATTTTACGTAGGCTGTGACAGGTAGTGTGTCACTACATTCAAACAATTGCACTTGGGGTTAGTTTGGGTGAACTGAGCTTCCCATCTCTGCTGTTGCTGGAAGAAGAGGAGGACAGGAATCAAAAGCTTTGAGCTAGAGTATCTCTTCTGTTTTCATTGAGCTGATATTAACTGAAGAAAAAGGGGTTTTTACGTTTTTCTCTTCATAATATGTTGTTGCCTTGTGTTGTGTCATTAAATTGGGGAATGGTTTTCCTGAATTAAGGCAAAAGAGAAGAACTACATAGGTAGGGCAGCTCTGTGTAAGAAAAGACTCAAGAGATTCAACCATTGGCTCTACGCTACTTGCTGTATCGTACTTTTAGTAAAGTTAATTAGAAAGAGAATGCTGTAGTTTGTTTTTTCTGACATAAGGACCTCTTAGTCTGGCATAAGAATACGTGTTTTTTTCCCTCTATAGTAAGTGTAATTTGTTCTTTTAAGGTATTACTATTATCTGTGAAGGTATTTGTGCTGTGGTGTTACCCATGTAGCTAAGTTTTAAGGTATTATTTTGTTTTGTACTTTTCAAATACCTCAAAGTTATTTAATTCTGCTGGAGTAATCTGGCATCATTACAGTGGAAGAAGGAACAAACAAGGCAGGAGTGCTGGATGATAACTCTGGCCAGAGTCAGGGGGAATGTGGGAATTGTGGTTTGTCTTACCTAGCCAGTGCTATTTGAGAATGATTGAGATGTCATGGCAGGGGAAGTTTTAAGAAGGATAAACCAGTGACCTATGATCATGTGATTTGCTTCATTATCATACAAATAATTATAACTTTGACACATGCACACCCGTTTGTGGGTTAGCTATGGGAGGGTGACATCTCAGATGCCAGCTCCAGTGGGTGTGGTTAACGATGCCTTTCTGACGGGGAAGCCTACGAGACAGCTGCATTTTAAAGAGGAAATAAATTGAACAGGGCAAGAGATAAGAGGATAGAATGAAGTGGTCAAGTTGGGATGATAATGATTATACCATGTTTAATTTCTTTCTGTTTTGTTTTTTTTTCCTTCTGGATTTGCTTTTGCACAGTAAGAACACATGGTTTTGATTTGGACAGAGGGGGCGTGGGAGAAAGTATCTGACAAGAATTCTTTCCTTCAGTGCCTTAAGCAGAAGAATGGCCTAATTTCCAAGCCTTATGGGTTCAAGAGTACAGCTGTATCTTTCTTATCCACAGGAGATGGACTTGAGCAAAGTGAAGAATGCCTGTGTTTTTTCCTTGCAAGATTATTTTCCTTGGTCATAAATACACCGTTAGGTTGTATGTTTGTTTGAATGGTAAGAAGAGGGTATGTTCTCCTAATCTTATTTTGAAGGTTTGTGTTTTCTCTGTGCAGACTTGTTGTTGTTGTTTTACTTCACATCTGGAGCAAGCTCCTGTGTTGTGGGGGGGAAAACACACGCTTAGAGCATTAGGCATGGAGAGGGCAAGGTTCATGTTGAAATTAACCTTACGTGTGGATCAGAGAGAGTAATGGGACAGGTGATACACGTATTTAGTTCCATTTTCTTTATGTAAAGAGGAATATTTTGGTGCAAAACATTGAAAATGTGGCTTCATGGTTCAGTGTTCTTTCTAGGCATCACAAGTGAGTACACAGTGTTAAAGTTCAGAAAGAGTTAATGCAGTTTGCTTGTAGTACTTGTTTCATTTCATACTTCATGAGGTTTTGAGGTTCATAGGTAAACATAAAGTTGGATTGTTTGTGGTTGATGTTCTGAAAACAGTACTTACATGGTCAGTGGACTTAAACACTGAACTAGAACAAGGAGAATATGTTCCAGGAAGATTTACCGGTGGGGTCTTTACTATTATGTATTTCTGATCCTATGGACTTACTGTTTATATTAATAAAGATTCTAATTTTTTTTTAACTCTGCACTTAAAATGTTTCAGTCATAAGTATTTTGTTTTCCCTATGACACCTGATTATATTTGCAAACTAATGTTTCTACTATAAATGTGTTAAGTTTCTACCATCACGGTTGCTGTTTCTTAGCAGAGGAATCTCCTGCCAGCTTCTAATTGATACCAATAGTTTAAACACAGAAAAAATAGTAATTTAATTTTTAAGTGCAGATACTGTGATTTCTGTAGAATTGTGTTCTCAGTCAGTGATTTCTAGTGTACTTGTGGAGTTTCTCTTCTTGTTCTTAGAATTTAGATAGAACTGACCTTAATATCTTACTGATGCTTGAGAGAACTTTAAATGGTGTTCCAGTAGAGCAGATTCATTGAGAAACTATCCTGTAAGAAGGAGATGATTTTATAATTAATGTGGAGTTAGAAAACTACAGTGCAACTAAAGCCCTAAGACAGGTTTCTTACAGATTGGCCTACTCACAACTTAAAGAGTTTGAGCAAACTTTTCATATGTTGCAATATCAGAGAGCAAGCATTTTATCACTTCTTTTTAGATCCTATCTTTTAGTAACTTCAGCCTGTCCTTTATTTTAAAATACATGTTTACAGTCTGTGCTGCCCTCCAGGTTAAACATACTACTTGTAAGCTGCTGCAGACAGTGACAAGTTTCAAATTTAGCTTATTTATGTTGTGGTCATGACACCATCGTTTTTCTGTTGTTGTTGTTGTTGGAAACACAATGCTTGCTTTTTGTGGTTGGATTTGTTGGTGTGTTTTTTTAATCATTCTGGAATTTCAGAATAGCCAAAAAATTTTTTTTAGGATTTCACAATTTTTTTCTGGGTCTTGATTCTTGAATGTTTACTCTGCTCTAGACAGTGATAAATTAGGAAGAAATGTTTTCCACAGTTGACTGTTTGTGAAAACTGCCATGAAAATGGGAAAGTTTCATTGAAACATTCACATTGTTCAGTGTAATGAATATAATGCAACTCAATCTGAGTTTTAATAAGAAGCTCTTTCTCCACATCAACTACCAAGCCTGTTTAATTGCTAGCATTTCTCTACTTCTTTCATATTGTCAATTAGCTTTTCTTTGGTGTGTTCTCTGTGCTCAGTGCAAAACTGAGCTTTAAATTGGGCCAGTTGTATTTCATGTAAGAATGAATCATCTTTGTTTTTCTGTGAATAACTTAGTAAAATAGCAAAATCAAAGGCTTGTTGAGATCTCAAGGTCAGTTTGAGACTTCATAGCTTTTATGTGATGATTCAGCTTAGATTGTTTTGGTGAACATCCTAGTGAATCTAAGGTTAAAAATTCCAAGATAATAGGATGGCCCTTGTTTTTAAATATGTTTCCCTGTGACTGTTTCAACTTTTATTTCCTAAGTAGTGACCAAACATGCTGTAGCTATTGTGGGAAAATAGTTGAAGGCAAGAGCATTTGAAAGTACTCTCTGTGCTTGTCATAATCCTGATTCTTTTTGACCTGAGATAGCAATTGAAAAAAAAGTTTTGGTGGTGGGGTTTTTTTGGTTGGTTTGTTGGGGGAGTTGTTTTCTTTTTTTTTAACATAAGCGTTTTTTTCTGAGATTTGTTCTTGTATGCTTTCAAAGAAAACAGGAACTTCTGCTGGGAGACATATGTTCAGTTGTAGTAAGGTGCTTGCACAGTTAAATTCAGCTGGGCTGCAATTAACCTTAAAAGCAATGAACCAAACATGCTCACGGAACACTGCCACAGCTTAGTGTCTAATGATTGATCAATAGCTGTACTTATGTGAAACCCAAAAGTACAGGTTTATTTGGCACCTCTGTAGAGTGAAAGATCATTATGTCATTCTAAAATTCTCCATCTTATCAGGGCAGCTGATGAACGGTCACTTCACGTTGCTTAAATCCTTGTGGAAAGCAGGCTCTCTGGCTGGAGTGAATGTGTTTGTGAGTTTTCAAGCTCTCCTGTTCTGCTGTTTGTTGTATATGGTTTCAGGAAAAAGTCACTTTTTTTATCTTGCTGTTTCTATGCTTGTGGGACACCTTAGGTGTAGGCTGTGGTGTCAAAATGAGAAGCAGTCTGCACTCCACTTTTTTGTTTGGCATGAATTTGCCTTACAATTAAGATGATTTTGGAGAGAATCCTTCATGGCTGTTCAAGATTTAAGTGCTCAGTACCAATGACTTCTGTCCCTTTGTGTGCAAACTATTTCAAGTCTGCAATGTTTTATTAAAGTGTATGATTGTTATAGAAACCTAAATTCAAATCACAGTAACACAATGTATATTGAAAAAAGAGTTCTTTTTCTTCACACTTGGCCTCTCCAAAAGGCTGACAGTATCTCAGAAAGAGGACTCTTGGTTATAGTAAGCTTTAGCCAGAGTAATTGTTTATATCTCCAAAATGTATACCCCATCTAAAAGAGCATTGAGTGCCCGCACACTGATATGTGTATTCACAGCCATAATGATTTCTGAGGTAAGGGTTGTTACACGTAATGAAGTTTCTCTGAGGTCAGAACGAATGATGTTTGTGACTTCAGATCAGCCTCTGCCTTGTTCATTGTGACCCTGCTGATGTGCTGGCAATAAGCAGAATAATAATCCTGGTTTTTGTTTAAACACCTGTGGAATTCGCAAAAGTAGCAGAATGTTAATCAAAGCAGAGAATGATGCCCAAACTTAACATATATTTCAACTGATTGAACGTAAGGAGTTTTGTCCAGCTGTGTTGCAGAGCTGTATTTTAAACATACACAGTTGTGATATATTGAATAATAGGACAGAACTTTACTTCACCTCTGATGCAAGCACTTGTGTAGTACATGGATGTTTGTGTAGCTGAACATACAGAGTTACTGGATAGCCTATGGCAGTCTTTTGCAAGAGCAGATAATGATAATATTACTGGTGACAAAGTCTAATTGCCTCTGTATTATAAAGTAAAGTAGTGCATGATAACTTTTAAAATCTCAAGCAGAATTAGGCAAGGTTGTTAGAGTGAAGTGATATCTTTCATTAGACAGATGTGGTTGGAGAAAAGAGATGAGATTTGGATAGATTAGGCTCTAGCAGGGCTTGCTGGAAAGGCTCTTGCCTAAGGTGAGACTTGTGGTAAAACCTGTAGTGCCTCTGCTGTGCTTCTGTAGGAGGGCCCACACCTTATTCATGGTGCAGTAAAACACACACCTTCTTGTAAGGGGAGGCTCAGCCTTAGTCACTGGGGTAGAATACTATTTTAAGCTCTCCTGGAAGGTTTCCTCTTGGATTCCTCCTTTCCCCACTGTTGGTTCTTATCTTTTTCATCTTAACTCAATACTCAAGAAGAAAGTAATAGGAAAATAAAGTAAAACATCTTTTACTTGTCTCCAAGCAGCCTATTTTTTTTCAGAGAAGAGGAGGCCATTTATTTGTAATCTTAAGGTTGTCACATAGATAATTTCTCTTATTTAGTCCCTCAAGTATTTGACTAATTCAATTTTAAACCTGGTGCTAGTTTAGAACCTGCCATCACATCAGCTTTATCCTTGTATATCCAATATCCATCTTTCCGAGATTCTGACTGACTCTGTTGATTAATTTGCCATCCATTAAACCCCTGCAATTTGCTATAATCTCACATTCTGGCTCCCTCTGCTCCCCTTGTTTTTTCCCCCATTTTGCTTACTAACGTGCTTTTGTTGTGGAGCTTGGCATACTCATTGCCAGCTTCCTTATGCTTCTCACTCTTTCTGGGACCTTTTCCAGTTTTGCTCATTTAATGACATAAGCAAACCCAATACAAAGCTTTATAAAAGCCACGTAGTTGTAACTCCTGTTTATCCTTCAAGTAATACCCTTCTGTATGAATCCCAGGGAGCATTTTAACATGGGAATAATCTGAATTTTAAAGCTAAAGGGAGTGAAGAAATTCTTTGCTGTGGGTGGGCTGGGAAGACCTGTTTCTGTGTTGGGGGCTCTTTCAAGTATTAGCAAAAAGGATTGTTACAACTCGAAATACTCATTGGTTAGACCATATTTTCCTCATTCCACCTTTCCTTCCCTCCACCCTGGTAAAGTTACTGTGCTTTCTTCTCTCACATAACAGCAGAGATTAACCAAAGCTTCATACTTAGAAAGGACATACAATTTTATCATGTTCTTCTAGAGATTTTCTCCATACGCTCAGATATGTGAGGAATTTAATGGGTGAGAGGTGCAGAGTTGGAGAAGGGGAGTGTAGGGTGTGCTGCAGGCCGTGTAGCAGCAGTGTAAATTACTTGTGCTTAAACAGTAAATATCTGACATTCCTTTTGAGAGTGCATGATTGGCTTCAGTCATTTGTAAGTATCTTTCTACTTCTTAGATGTTTGTCTTTACTTCAAATAAGTAGGGACATAGCTGAGAAATTCAGATAATCTCATGTTTTAAGAGGAGTCTTGTTTTTGCCACAGAAATTACCTTAGTCTGTGAAATGCTACATTGAGCTCTTACAGAGGATATGGTTGTTTTCCACAAATGGATTACATGTGTAATGTATTTACTCATATCTCGTTCCAGATAATATTATTGATTCAAGGTAATATAATTCTTTAAAGCATTTGGGGTTTTATTTAGTAATTTTTTTCCAACAGTAATCTGATTTTCTTCCCCCTGCCATTATAGTAAGGACAGTCTAGTGGTTGTTAAAAAAAAAAAAAAAAAAAAATCAAAGAATATGTCTTTACGTGTTCGAGGACAAAACCAGTATTTTTTCCTTAGGATCAGACTCCCAAAGGAATAGCAGTTTTAATCATTCACTACAGTAAAATGGGTACAGAAAATAATAATACTGCCTGAGTAGTCTTTAGCAGGCATACCTATGTATAATAGCTTTTCAAATTTGTTTTTCTTAATTTGATATTAAATGAAAAAGACTGGCTGCTTTTTAGACTTTCTTCTTCCAGTGATAGATATAAGAAGCACATGAACAAAGAAAATTTATGAAAGCCCTTCACAATGTAACTCTTGCTCCATCTACTGCGTAGTCCAGAGAAATCTTATCCTCAAACTTGGTACGAGCAATGAGGGTTGAGCTAATATAGATGCTGGAATTAGTCAGTGGAAGACATAATTATTATCAGAGAATGTATGCCTCCAGCAGTGTTTGTAGTCAGGCTAAGGGAAATCTAATCCCACAGCCTGTGCAAAGTAGACTGATAAAATTGCATTTAAAGGTCCCTTTTAAGAAAGCTATACTTGCTTATCCAGTGATTGGAGAAGTACAGCACTCATATAAGAGTCAAATTTGATGTTTCCTAAATACTACAAGATAGCATATTATTATTACGGCTGCTGTTGTTATTATTAGTTTTCTCTGTGACCTTTTGTAAAACTTTGTATTTTGGTATTATGTACGAGCTTTTTCCCCATTACTCGTTAAATTTATTTCCTAGTGGTGTGTAATATTACATTTCAGTAGAATTATTTTCAAAGTGAAGGATGTCAAGTCTCTTGGAGTGGTGTAGAAGAGACAAAGCGGACTCTTCTATCCATCTGTTTGTTTTCATTATCTTCACATAATAATTACTAACCTGAAGAAGCTGAATTAAATACAGCACTTGAGTATTAGATTGGAGTTACGATCAAGTGAAGTGTTAATGGTGTGCCAGCCATTTTCCTAATATTGTCTTGATTTAATTGAAGACTAAACTCGGCGAGTGACAGAGGAAAAGAAGAGAGCAGACTGGGGGACTGTCAAGTTTATTGCCTGGTAGAACAGTTATATATTGGACTTAAGTATATTTCCAGATGGATTCCTACCCTTTCTCCAAAACTATGCTGGATTTTAGGTCAGCTGCTGGATCATAGGAAGGCAGTAGAAAATGAATAGATTCTTTAACTGTTTGGTGAAAAGAGAAAAATATTTAATGCAATAGTTGTCGTCCCCAGAGGTTGGAAGCATTCTAGTTAGTTTGGTAAATTAAGGGAAAAAATAGAGTTCCCAGTGAGCCTGTGATAATTCAGGGATTGCAATGATGCATAAAGGGATATGTGATCATCTCTTCTACCATGCTGTGGCTTTCCTCATCTTTTAAGAGGCAAGGAGCATTTTAGGACTGGGTGGACAAAGGACCCTTGGCACATTGGTGGTGGAAGAGAGAACAAAACATTGCTGGCAGCTCACCCTAAGACTTGGAATAATTCAGTTGTGTCCATTTAAAATCTGCTTAGGGATGACTTTCCTTTAAGGTTTTGGGGACAAATTCCCAGTTTCCAGTCGGGAGGTTGGTAATCCCTGTCACCTGGGACATTGCCCTCAGGTTCCCATGACCTCCTCTGCTTTTATGATTTTCCTTTCCTTGAGACTGAATCAAATTAATTCCTATTTTAATATGAGACAGCATATGATTCGGTAAGGCACTTCAGTTGGGGATTTCCAGGCATGCTGCTCTAGTATCATCCAAACTGTTTTGATGTCCAGCTCAGCACAGAATTGAGAGTTGCCCCTGCTAATGGTGGGCTGGAGGCTGCTGTTGCTGTTTTTCGTTATTTGATGTATCTCACCATCTAGATAAAGAAGTTTGAAATGCCCAGTTTTTACAGCCTGTAGGCTGGGCTGCTGTGTAAAGCCCATAGTTGAGGATCTGGGATTCCTCACCCATAGATTGTCAAGGATTCTAGAGAAGGTCTATACATCTTTTTTCTTACTGTTGGATTGGCTGCTTATTTTAATGACTGTATTAATTTTGAATACGTACTAGATTTGTTCAAACCTCTAACCACAGATTATCTGGCTTGTCTTATTAAGATTTACTTATATACATATGTACATTATTTCTTTCACATTTTCCTAACCTGTTATTTTAATGGTCTGGGTAAATGCAGTATCTGCTGTTCTTAATTTTTTCTTTGCATCCTGTGATTTTTTTTTTTCCTTTTACTTCCTTAGCCAAATTATGTTATGTGGACTATTAAATTTGTTTTGTTCATTCTTTTTCTTGTGCTTGGTTTTTACATCTCAGTTACACTCATGTGTGATTTCTGTCCATGGTTTGAATTTAGCACATTGACATATATCTGCTGTATATGTGTGGTTGTCAGTATTCATTATCTACTGTATCACTCTATCTTCCAGTTTAAAACAGTTAAAGAAATGTATTAGTATTTTTCTAGGTATATTACATACTTTGCAAAATTTTTGAGGAATATTGCTGCTGTTTGCTTTTTTCCCTTTATCAGTTCAGCTTCCGAGTTGCATGTATTTCTGGAGTGCTACATTATGGTAGTTTATGGTCATGAATAATTGAAGCCCAAAGGTTAAAATAGGGTGGTTGCATGAGTTTAGAAACAAGGGGCTCCGCGGATACTGTAGTCTGAGCTCTGTGAAAAACACACTCTTTGATCATGAGATAGGAGCTGGTCCAAGGGCCAGACACTGTTTGGACAGCTTAAAGTTAAGCATAAATCTGTGCAAGGCTGGGAATATATTTGCTAAGTTGAAATGTGGTATAGCATTATCCAGATAAAGGTAAATAATTACTACAGCTCAACTAAGGACATTTTATTTGATCGGTTAATTAACACTTACGTGAAAAACAAGGTAGAGAGCACTCAGCAGAAGACTCTTCATTTTGCTGTTTTGTTTGAATTGACCATGTCCCAGCCAGTTGACTTGGACACGTTGTCATAATCTTGCTCTGTGTGTAAATGATAGCTGGTCTTCTGAAAGCATAAACTAAGTTTAGTGGTGTCCTTATAACTTTATCTGCAGCTCCCACCATCAGGTCATGCTCTGCTAGCCTGTTCTCAGGAGACAAAACTTTTGTAACTGAATGCTGCTTGAGTGCAGGCTTGTTGGTAGAAATGTCCTATGGCAGCTATGGTGCTTCCTCCTCTTAGGAAGGTGTTCTGGTATTCATGTGGGAAAAGGTGTTACTCCTCAAAGTCAACCTTACGCTTATAAATGAACCTTATGCTAGTGAAAAAAAGAGTATGTCTGCAGAATGCTGGGTCTAGTGAGATTCTGGCTTAAATATGAAAACCACATGGCCTTGAGAGATGAGGTTCACTAGGCCCCCTGCAGGTCAGTCTTCTGAGGCAGAAGACACCAGAAGTCCTTGGCTGCGGAGTGGTGGACCAGCACATATTATCAGGCCTTGAAGTTGGAGAAACTTAACTGGTATGCTCTAGTGCAGGAGGCCATGAAAGTGCTCTTCAGGTCAGGAAGGATTCCTTTCCCCTCCCCTGAAGGCTCTGTGGAAGGGCTTGAGATGGGCCTTGTTAATCTGCTGTAGATCCATGCTTTTTGTTCCACTCTTCTGGTTAGGCAACAAGTTAATTTTGAGAATTACTTCTAGTTACATTTATTTTGTATGTACTGTATTGTATGAAGGGAATCGTTAAGATGAGTTTCTGTACTCTTTAGATTAGAGTTCCAAGATCCCTAAAAGGAGCATGTCAAGAGAATATTGGAAAATCGTGCTGAACATCGGGTAACAGCATTTGAAACAGAGCTTGATGTGATCCTCAAACGTTGCAGAGTCCTGCATTGTTCAAGACAGTTTCTTTTCTAGGACATGTGTGCATCAATTAGCATGTACTGCTATCAGGTTGGATATTTTAATTGGTCATCTTATCACTTTTTAGAAGCTGGCTTTGCTTCAGAAAGTTAATAAGACCTTGAGGTAAAATAGTCTTCAAAATGAGATGGTGATCTGTCTTGGTGAATTCATCATTGGATCCACTGGATGAATCCAGTTACGGGAATATAAAGACTTTAGAAATCCTGTCCAGCTTGCTAGAGGAGGAACTTAGCTCTCTCTTTTGTATAGCAAAGTGTTAGGGGTGCTTTGCCCATGCATGTCATCTCTAAAGGGGAGCTTCCTAAGCTCACATTGTGTGCTCTTCTGAGGGTAAACAACACAAGTAAGCCTATTTACTTGTTTGTGGGATTGTTTTTGTTGGTTTGGGGCTTTTTGTGTTTTGGGAGATTTTTGTTGTTGTGTTGATTTTGGTTCTTTTCTGAGTCCTCCTGTGTTTTTACCTTGTTGTGGAATGGGAATAAGTATCTCATAGCTAAAGTTTCACTACTGGTGTCAATTTGCCTTTGGATTATCAAGAAAAGTAGTGTGATCAATTTTCTTTTCCATGTTGTTCCTGTCCTGATAGCGCAGTTCCACGAGAGTTTAACATAGAGCTGATGTGATCCCGTCTTCCCAGTGCTGGGTGTTGCTCTTTGTGCCTGTGTTTCTTCTGGGAAGCTGTCTGGGGGTGCCTGTGCTCAGGGAGCTGGAGGTGACCCTGGCAGCAGTTGCCAGAGTCTGTCTGGCTTGGCTGCCTGTGTTGTCTGTCCTGCTGCCCCAGCAGTAGCAGGGCTGTAGGTGTGTGTGGGCATGTGAGCAGTGTTGGATCAGCTTCAGCAGCCACGATGCCACATGGGGACTCATCCAGAGTTGTTTCAGGTATGCAGTGGATAAGGAAAAAATGTCCGTTTCATAAGCTTCAAGAGGAAGAATGAGTTGAGACTCAAGAGCCTGGTCCCAATTAGCTGTTGTATCCTTTCCTTCTGTAGGAAAACCTCAGCTGGCCCAACAGAGTGGTTGTTTGATCCTGAGTGTCAGACATGCTTCACACTCTAATCTGGTTGCTCTTTTGTGAGTAAACCTTGCCTCCTGCTGCTGTTTTCCTCGTCTGGAGGCAAGCCTCAGGTTTCAGGATTGCAGTCTCTAGACCGTAGAAGCAGCCCTTTCCTCTCAGTTTTGAAGTTTGATATTAAAGCATTTTCTACTTCTTGAGCCCTGCGAGTGCTTGAGAAGCTCCATGTGCTTGACATGATTCTGAAGTATAAGTTGTTTCATGTCTCCCTTCTTCTGCCTTTCATCAGGCCGATTGAAAAATGACCTGGCTGCATCATTTATAAGTGCAATGAAAACTCCAGCCAGTTTCCTTTGCCAGAAGTTTCGCTTTCTGGGTGTGTTCCTGTTCTTGTTTGGTTGGTTCAATTAACAACCACCATTTGCATTTAGTTTTCTTTTTGTTTCACAGAGGATTTTTGAGCAAACTGTGGGTGCTGTGGCATTCAGAATCGGTAATGCCCTGTAGCTGCCTGTGCCTCTGAGTGCTGGCAGGATATCCTGGAGGAGATGGGAATGCTCACGGGGAGCTCTGTGCTGGCAGGTTTGAAGATCCCATTAAATAAGTCAAAAAAGACTGGCGAGGTTAAACTGTTTACCTCCTAAAGAAAGAGCAGTGACTGGCAAGAAATGTTGCAAGAACTCTTATCTGTGAAGGGCTGTGTTTAAATGTGTCCAGGAGGCTGCAAGAATAGTCTTGCTCTTTCCTTTTCCCTCCCATAAGTGCTTTCTTTCAAAAAATTTTTGTGTTTCATGGGTGAGGGACATTTGACATTTTATTTTGACAAGGTAGGAAATGTTTTACTCTTTCCTTGATAGGGCTGATGGTAGTTTCTAGTACTGTACCAAATGACAAAAATGAGTAAACACAATGATTTTAGGAAAAACTTTCCTTTTTTTCCCCTCCTGTTGGTTCCACCTGTGGTTTTCTGCAGCAGCTTGTCTCAGTTTTCATGGGGCTACAGGGAGGGTTCAGTTTTGTACTAGCAATTAATGGAGATGATAGGGGCTGGCTGTCCTGAATTAGCCCTGGAAAATCTTGTTTGTGTGTTTGGGATGAGTCAGGAAGGAAAGTGCCAGGTTGAAATAACTGTGCCAATTCTGAGTGAAATGGAACAAAGGCAGGAAGGTCCTGTTCTGCTGCACCTGCACGCCTGGCCAGGCTGAGGGCTTCAGGCCCAGGGAGAGGAGGAAACGTGTTAGCTGAGTTCAGGTTACAAGACCTGATTTCATGCTATGGAGGTATTTGTTTTTCTGAAATGCTTTGGCTGTCATCTTGGGGGTGGACCAGCACATTTTTAAGGGTTTTTTTTATCCATCAAATGAAAAGGATCTGTAATTCCACGTGATAATGAACTCCACCCTTCCATATGATGTTACTGCAGTGTTTAAAAAATAAAAAGGGGGTGAGCATACTGTATCATGCACGGGATTAATACAGATTGCCATACGAAAATTAGAAGTATTCTAAAGATCCTCGTGTATAAACTTCTGAAACTTTTATTAGCTTCGTCTGGTTCTGCACTGGTAGATCATGGGAGGTTTTCTTTCCTAGATTGCTTCAAGTATGGAGCTGTAAACATTGCATCCTGTGTAGCTTGAGATGAGAAAAACAATTCTGTCTCAAAGCTGGCAGACTTCTTTCTGTATGTCTCACATAGATCTGCATATGTTGAGCACTTAAAAGGCAAACAAACAACAAAAATCCGAACAAAACACACCCACCAAAACTTCCTTGGGGCTTAGATCCCATAGTAATGAGCACAGAATAAGATTTACTCAATGCTCAGCATAAGTTTACCTGTCACCTGTGTCCACATCTGCTTTTGGAAAGGGAGCACTATTTGTCTCCTGGCATTGGGGGATTGTATTTCACCTTGCAGTAGAAATGTTTTACTATTAGCATTGAAGTTCTCTTTGTGAAATACAGAATATTACAACTGGGAAGAAAAGGGAAGGATGCAAAAATAAAATGAGGAAGTTATTTTGTTTGGTATGTCTTTTGATGCTGTGTAGTTTGGAGTTTTTTACAAAGTTTTATAAAGTGCTTTTCAGAGTTGCAACATCAGTTAATGAAATGTTCATGTATGCTTGACTCAGGCCAGCTTTATTCAAATCATTGTATCTTATAGCTGAGAGAGTCAAGCTATTCTAAAAGATCATGTCTGGCATTTCTACAAATTATGTAAGTGATCTAAAGAGAAGGATGCGCATGCACGTGTTTGTTTTCTTCATGCACTTTTTGGGAAAGTGTGCATGAGCAGGGACAGGAGATGGGTACATTCTAAATTTTGTCAGAGTTTTGTCTGATTCTCTTCTATGTCTGCCATGCACTGATCTTGGTATCTGACTTAAAAACTGTATCTACTTCTTTCCTCACTCTGTCATTGTTGCTTTGTTTTTTCTGATCTTAGTCCTGCATGTTATCCCCTCTTTCAGTGGGGAAGGTTGGTTGCTTTGCATTTTGGTGGTTTTTTTAATAGCAAAGTTTCTATCATGCATTCCCAATCTATTACGCATTTCCTTGCTGTTTAGAAATTATGAAAAATATCATGTGTACATACATGCCGTCTTTTAAATTGTCCCTTCCAAAGCACTTCTTCACATGTCTGAGAGGAAAAATTAGGTAGTGCTCTATTAATATTTAGATTTAGACCAGAGATGCTTTAGTAATTGTAGTATGATGTGATAAATACATGTGGCAACAGTAAGCTGTGGTTTTGTGCAGATATGAGGCTTACCTGGAAGAGGAGGGAGTCTCCTTCTTCTGCCCCTAACTGGGAGATCAGGTACTATAATCGTGTGCAGTTGCATCGTGCATCATACCTGTGCCACCTGGATGCTCTTGACACGTGATGCAGAACAAGCTCATCTGAACATCTCTGATGGTTTCTATGTTGAGGTTTACCAAGAGCTTTCAAAAAATGGGACTCTTTGCTTTAGTTTGATCATTACTTCAGCAAAAGTCTTGCTTGAGGTGGCTTGCTAGAAGCTCCTAGGTCCTAAAGGAATAGTTGCAGGCAGCAACATGACAGCAACTGGACATCCAGGACAGTATTTCACATCTCTCTCCCTTTCCTTTCCTGGCATTATATTTTAAGAAACATCTAATTTTATGTGTTTATTTCTAGAGACTTTATTTTATACTGACATAAACTGAGTATATCAGGAGTCATGTTTATGGTGTACTAGTAAAGTACTGTTTCCCACTACATTATACATATATTAAGAGCAAAAGCTGTTGCAGATCAGAACTATTTAGGAGACTGTCTTCTCAACCCTTAAGAACCCCTCTGTCTGGGCTAGCTATTTTGAAAAATATTTGCATATTTACAAAATATGTCAGCTGTTACAAATGCTCATGTGTGTGGCACATGCTTGGAAATGGTAGGAGTTATGAATATAAATATTGGCTGCAAGATACTTCTGTCCAGGACAGGATATAAAATACTGAGAGAGAAAAGTGTGATTTGCCTTTTCTGCAGTCTTTGCTTCCATGGGCTGACTCTGCCAAGGAATTTGCCTTGTGATAAATCAAGATGTGGAAAATTCAGGACCAAGAGGTTTGTTTAATCAGGTGAGAGGTGTGTTTGTAGGCAGATTTCCACACGGAAATTACCCCCTTACTGTGAAGGGCTATAGAGACCTTCAGTGTTGTTTGATTGAGAAAGGTTGTGTGGATTGGTGACTGAAATGGTTTGGGGGAATTTTTAGGACTATGCTGTAGAAGCAGTTAATATAGGTGATGTTGTAAGTTTAATTACAGTGTATAATCCCTGAGAATGCTACTCCAGTGGCTAGTAAGTGGCTAAAGGATGCTGAATATGTAAAGTAGTGAAACCCACACGTTGTACCGACTTGGTGGAGTTAGTTCTTGTGCACTTTGTTAAAGATGATGTGTCTGGCCATCGGGTCATCTTGCTTTGGCAAAGTTACCTTGGGTAAACAAAGAAAATTATAGCTTTGAGAAGCAATGGGTCAGGTTAACTCTTGTGGTCTTACTGCCCTTGGCTTTCGGAAACAACTCTGGGAGAACGTGTCAGATACAGATCTAGTAGGGAACAGTAAGTGTTAATCGAGCTCTCTTCTGTTGCAATTTAAAATTAAATGCTAGAAATACTTTTTTGAGATTTCTGAAAAGGTGGTGGATTTTGTTTTGCATGAGTTATTTCCTTACCGTAAAATACTTGACTAGTGTGCAAAATGCCTAAATGCTCTAATAAACTGGTTCAGCTCTAAACTTGTTACTGCTGCAACTTGTTTTTATTTAAAATTGCATTTTATTTTAAGAAACATCTAATTTTATGTTTATTTCCAGATACTTTGTTTTACACTGACAAAACTGAATTTATTGAGTCTTGTTTATGATGTACTAGTAAGGTAGTGTTTCCTGCACATTATTTATATATATTAAGATACAGTGTCAGGATATCTAGTGAAATAACAGAATCTCTAATTAAAATCCTGCATGGGAAATGCAGCATGTTAGCTGGAATTGTTTTTAGATGACAATGAACTTCAAGGAGAGTGTTGGTTTTTACAGCCCCCTTATTTCTAGCACCCTCAAAAATTTCTCAGAATTTAGAGATTGTTCTACTGAAATGGCATTTTAAATAGCCATGTAGTAGCTGATGCATAATGAATGAAAGTATTGTAATGGACCAGAAGGATCTGAAAACTATGTAGCCTGGCCTTCTAGACAGTGTGGATGTTGCATACTTCTGTGAAATTCAGCTTTAATATGGAAATAATCTCTGAGATACTGTTATTTAACCCTGATTTTAATTTTTTTTCAACTTCTTAATCTTTTGTTTCAGTTTCATTGAATGTTGATTTGTAGAAGTTGATAAGTTTCTACTTTAAATTCCTCTTTACTTTCCAACAATAGCAAGCTGTTTATGTGCCGAAAAGAGGCCTATTGCAAGAATAATTTGAATTTCATTCAGTGCTGTTCAAATTCAGAAACTGTATATATTTATTTATGTGTGGCTCACAAACTAGGAAATTTGACCTTCTTTATGCATGATTTCTGTCATCCTTGGGCATAGCTAGAGAGAATGGTTGGTTGACTCTGAAGATAATCTGTTTGAGAAGGAATAATTAGGAGCCATCCAGAGTGGCTTAGTTTTTTTGTCACAAAAAGACCAAAATCCAGAATCATCATGGCCATGAACCTCATTACTTTTTTTTTTTTCCTCTTCAGGTTTGGTACTGTTACACTGTCATTTTGATGAAATAATGTTTTCCTTGTTAGATCTGCATTAAAATGATCTGTCCTGTGAAGACATCTTTCTTTTTGCCCATGGCATTGATTAAGTCTATCCAACTGTTCATCTAAGAGATCCCTTCAGGTATCTGCTGGGAGTAGGCTAATCCTGTGAACCATATGAAATTGGCAGTTGATATTAGGATTGCTAATGCCTCTGGTAGGCACTGTATTTCCTGTAGTGAAGATCTATTTCAGCGAATACAGAGGCTCAAAGACACTTAAAACTTGTTTGCATAGCACAGTGCTATAGCCCTGGATGGGGTTCTAGGTACAGCTGAAACATTCATTGTTAGCACCATACAGATACTGATTTTGTAGGGTGTATTTTTAGGGGAGACTTCTCTTTGGGCTGTGGTTTATCACAAGTGGGACTAGTGTCCGATGCTGAATTCCTTCAAAGCCTTTTTGCCTGGAGCTGCCCTTCTGATCTTCTCTTTCAAAGTCCACAGAAAATATTTTAATGATGTGCTTCTAAAGAATGAATACTATTACTTACGTGTTATTTTACAGCTGAATAAATTTGTCTGATATACAGAATCTAAACATGCCTGGCTTGCTTGGTTCTCCAGTAATTTGGAAAACAGTTTAGCAGTGGGAGTACAGTAGTATTTTGCAGAAGGATTCATGCAATGAAAAGACAAACAAAATTATATTTAGGGCCGTTCTCCTGGCCATAGTGAATAATTAATAATGCTGGAGGTGATGTAAGCAGGGTTGTGCTACATTTGGGAAGAACATTCTGGTTGTGGTAATACTCCTTGTTTTTTCCGGTTGTGTTGCAGCTGTTTGCTGCTTTTCCCAGTTCCACTACTGCTTGTGTCCTGAAATAATCTTGCCTGGTTCAGTGGCACTGTCTGTAAGCCTCAGTGTTTACAGGAGAGGATTGACTTCAGTCTCTAACAAATGTACACTGAAGCTGAAATTACTGCTTTCAATTCTGGTTTGTATGTGAAAATAATTCCATAAGGAATGATGAATGACATCAGCACAGCCCAGCATTAGGTTGGGTACTGGGAGAAGCAGTAAAACTCCAGCTACCCTCAGACTGCTTTCAGCTTAAGGTCAAGGATCTAGAAACAGGCTCTTTAGTGCTCTTCACGAAGATACCCACTTTTTAATTGAGGCAGTCAGTAATGTGAAAATATTCAGGTGTCTGTTGGGGCTTTATCCTTAGCTGGGAGTAAGCATGCCTTTCTGCTACAAAATCCAAAAACTGCTCTGGGAAGACACTCTTTCTACTTCCAGTATTTGCCAGCCTTCAAAGTCTGTAACTTAAAAGATTAGAAGCTAAATTTTACCTGTTAAACATTTGTACCCATCTGCCACTCTTAGAAAGTAGTTGAAATGCTGAAACACTTAACACTCCTTTGACATTTTTCATTACTTTGGTTTCTCCTTGGAGCAATTCCAAGCCCCATCTGTAACTTGCCCCTTATATACTTGGAAGTTAGAGTACAGAAGCACTGCAGATTTCAGTGACTAACATTTAATGTGGGATGATGTGTTGGCATGCATTAAAAATAACTTCCTTTTACTTCTTCAGACTTTCGAGATTTAAAATATTTTAAGCGATCTCACAGAGTTTTAAAGAATAGTTATTTTTAAATAAAGGCATAGATTGTTTGCTACTTGAATAAGAACATAAAAAAGATGCAAACGTATTTGGGGAGCAAAGCTTACTTGAAAAAAAGTTTTTGGTAATGTCATTTGACTTAAGAAAGTTAAGAAAAAAATAGAGTGAAAGCTTGTTTCCAAATATGCCAAGGTACAAGTATATTTTGTACAGTGTATTTTTAAAAGACTAACTTTGGTTATGATTAGACAAATATAGCTGCAACATAATGCTATACTGTGTGGTTTGGCAAGTTTAAAAAAGTCTGTAATGGTTTGTAGATTACTACCTAGGTGTCTAGTTTTGCTTTTGGAGCCGGTAAAATCTTTCTGCAGACTCTTTTTCATGACACACGTATCTAACTCTGCCCAAAGGCAGCATTTTCTCCTTAGATTGCCATCCAGAGTTACCACTTATATTGTAGAAGTTAAATAAATGAGTCCCTTTTACATGTTTTTATGCTTGTAGTCTATTCTGTTGCAATTGTCTAAAATCCAAGTAGCTGAATTCCCAACTATTTCATCTGCCTTGCAGCACACCTCTGTGGATGGATACACTGAACCACACATCCAGCCTATCAAGTCAAGTAGCAGACAAAACATCCCCCGATGTAGGAACTCCATCACATCTACAAATGAAGAGCATCCTCACATTGGAAATTATCGCTTACTGAAAACAATAGGAAAAGGAAATTTTGCCAAAGTGAAACTGGCAAGGCATGTGCTTACTGGAAGAGAGGTAAGCCTTGGAAAAAAAAAAAAAGGCTGACGGTCTGATTTATGTTCTCGTTGGCTATCTTTATAAGTCTTTCTTTTAGAGGCTGTTTGAGGATATAGAAGAAGTTATTTGATGTGTCTGAGTTTCCACCTAACCACCCACCCACCCCCTTTTTAAAACGTAGCTTCTTGGTGAAAGGCTCAAAATGTTTGTTGTGCATCGAAGGGTATTTTGGGGCTGGGAAGGCGTCTGTTCATCCCCAAGCATTTCTAAAACTGAAGAGAAATGTATTGATAGATTTCATTAATATTGGTGATCTATTAATAGATAAGTCTTGTGTTTGGAGGGCCTGGATGAGATAACAGTGGACAAGATAACATTGTTCAGTCCAAACACAGAAGTATAAAACTGATTCCTTGGTGGCAAAGTTCCAAGCTCCTGCTGATAAATCATCATGGGTTAGAGAATTTTGCTTGATGAAATGTGTAGAAGTAGACACACATGCATGTTTCAGAGGTGCATCTATGCTCTTGCTCACAGAGGTGCAATATATTTTTGTTCAAACCTTTTTCTGGGTTTAGTAATTCATAGTTGTTTGTTTTTTTCCTAAGGTTGCAGTGAAAATAATAGATAAAACCCAGCTAAATCCTACTAGTCTGCAAAAGGTAAGAATAGACCATAACATCTGAAATTCTGTAAACAGTTGAACTGTGGTCCTTTCATTACTTGACAAAAATATTTGATCCCTTATCTTGCTAAAGAACATTTTTGTGTGTGACCTTGGGAGAGCATGCTCTCCCTGCTATAATGTGCACATACGTTTGTCTGAGGGCAGTGACTCCGTGTGGTTCCTATCTGAGCATTGTTGTCTTGCTCTTCCTTCCTCCTCTAGCTTTCCTCTTTGCCAACAGTAAATTTCTTTCCAGTTAGGTACGCAGTTTGTCTGCATGCTAAACCAAGATGTAATGCTATAAAGGGTGGTATTTTTCTTGGATTTTTTCTTTAATGTAGTGATTGGTTTTTGTGGACTTGGAGTACCAACTTTTATTGCTTTAATGGGTTTTTCTACATTTGTCTTTATACTTTTTCAGCTTTAATAAAATATTTGCTGAACTCAGGGGACCTGTGGCAATTACTTTTTGTGCATAAAATTGACAAAATGAGTGAATATAATCAGAACAGTCTTGTTTATGCCTGTAGATAGAAATTCAGAAATCCTTCATAATTATTGTGATAAGTGTTTTGTCAAAACCCTGGGGATTTTTGTTTGGTTTGGATTTTTACTATTTAACTCTGCATATGTTTTGTTGTGGTTGAAACACAGTGGTTGAAATGTTGTACTGTCCTGCTGGAGGACACCCATTATAAAAATTTGGGGCTTTTTTTTTGTTTACAAATACTACACTGCTGCTGTCTGTAGCTGTAGAATTGAGAGAAAGAGGCCAGGCCTTATTGCTGTTCTTTTATCTCTGGCTGCTGTTACATGCATTTTATTGTGTCGCTTTGGTTATGGGGAGTTATAAACAGCTTTGCTTTAATTTCTTTTTCCTTTTATTTCTTTTATACTTTGATTTATTTGCTTTAATGTCTCCTTTGTAGTACTTGTGAGTGTGGGTTCTTCTGGATTTTAAATTCAACCTTCTGTGCAGTCCATGCAGAAGCTTTGCTGTTAAGTCCTATATCCTATATTAAGCAAATCTCTTTGCTAATATTCAAGCTAGAAAAGAGGGACCCACAGAGGCAGTGTGTGGCAGAGCATATTGTGGATATCCTGTGCTGCTCACGTAGCTTATTTCCCACCTAGCCTGGTGTTTACACTTGAAGAGCTGGGTGAGTTTGTCTCATTGTTGAGTAATGAGAAGCTAAAATATGTTAAAACTCTTTGGAAAACTAACCAAGGAAAACTCAGTTTTAGGACAATAGTTTTAATGTTAAGTTGTACTTCATACAAAAATACATGATAATAATTCAATAAACCATTCCAAGTATAAATAAGACTTTCATAGCATACAAAAGATGTTGTCACACTGCACAAATAGTACATAAAATACTCATGCAATAGGACATTGCTGTTGTTATTTGGTTTTTTGAGTGGGAAGTTGGCAACAAGAGAAACAGTGTTAGGTGCTGTTAGAAGCAGCTGATAGCAGAACTAAGGATAGATGTTTAAATTTAGTGATTTACCACTAAATTTAGGAATTTCATTCTTCAGTAAACTTCTAAATATATTTATTCCATGCATCTTCTGCTCACACTGAAAAATGGGGTAATTTGTTGGTATGATGTTTTCATCTGTAAAATATTGATCATGATTTTCAGAAAAAATAGTCTTTGTTTTGAAGCTTTATATGTCTTCAGCTGTGACTGAGTGAATGAATATTGATTGCCTGAAAGCTCTTAAGTAAACTTTAGGACAATTTTTGCACAGTCACTGAAGCAACTGTAAATACAAAGCAAATAAGGGTGAGAGGGTGGTTCATTAGCCATACTTAAGATAATTTCTGTTAGTATTTTAATGGGTCATTTGTGAATTGTAACTAAAATAATAAAAAATTCTTGTTGTATTCCATGAAATCAGTCACCCTTTTTTATCTTTCTGCACTGAGCTATTACATTATGTTTGTGATTCTTCATGTACTGTTTAGTATCACTGCAATGTGAAGTTTTATAGTTTTGTTATCGGGCTTATGCTGTACAAAGGGCTGTTAAATAGTTGGGGTTTTTTTCTTTGAGAGGCAGTGTTGGGAATGGGAAGCAGTGATAGTAGTATGGTGTTAATAGGAACAGACACGTACCTAATGAAGGTTTATAGAGGACGCTGAAGTATGTTACTGGCACAAAAATACCACTCCTGAGTGTGAACCCATCTAAATTCTCATGGTTGAGAGGACGGTCTCTAGAACTTCAAAGCTGATAAATTGCATTCAGTTCAGCAAAACTTTTAGACTTTCAATCACCACTGATTATTATTAATCAAACTGGACAAATTTGTTGTTTTCTTGGGCATGGGGTCATTGACAAAACCATCTCCTTTCCATTCACCAGAGTAGGGAGGATTCCAAGTGCAAGTCGATTTTGCTACAGTACTTGCTACTGACCTAATTAAGTGAAATGAGTCATCACAGCTTCACATGCACCATTCTGTTTTGTAAACAGAAATGTTTGAGCACATACTTCAGTTGCTGGAAGTGTTATACAAGCTGGGTCTGTAGTTAAGCATGGGTATAAAAGCAAAGAGTGTTTAGTTTCTTCTTCGCTTCTCACCAGTGGTTTTCATGCCCTGTAGTATCGACAGGGTACTTCAGACAGTTATTTTAGCTTGTCATGGCCTAACATTTGATGGCTTAAGTAAGCTGACCTTGCGAATTTTTAATTTTGCTTTCTTGTCCATGCAATGTGATAGTCTTAACTTACATTATATATCTGGGACTATACTCTAGGACCTCTGCTTCTTTAAACAGAAAACCAATGTTGAATTAAGGATCCTGCCTTTTTATTTTGTTTTCAGTTTGTTCAGTGTATGGTTACCACCGTACTCAGTGAGCATCTGTTTAGAACAGAGCTGGCTTTATTGTTGACTTGCTGTCTTGATAGTAACAGACTGTACTGACTTGGCTTTTTCCACTGTCATCATTTTAATTTGTTCCCCAGTGTAAGTATTTGGGTTTTGTCATAACACAAATTTATATAAAAATAGCTGGTCTGTTTTTTGCATATCTGCTACATCGAAAGTTTTGTCTTGTACTGGCTTCACCACGGATGTTTCTGAAATAGCATTCTGTTGCTCTTCTGCAAACTGCTGGTGGAGCAGAAGGTGCTTTTTTTTCATTAATAGATTTAATTAGGAAATGGTATTTCAGATAGGCCCCTTTTAGGTGTCAGCAAGCTTTTTTTTTCTTTAAACATATTTGGAGCCTCTAACTTAAGTTCCTTCTGTTGTTAAGAAAAGCGGAATGGAAATAAAGCAGTAGTAGATGTGGAACAATTTCAATATGTTACCTATTGAAAGCTGTGCTTCTTTTGCCACATCCCTTCTCAGTAACAGTTTAGAAATTAGAGCAGCTTTCAAGCACCTTTTTCAAAGCAAGATAAAGCCTTGGTTAATGGAAGATTTTCAGTTTGATTGTAGTAACTTAAAATACTAAATCTTAAACATAGGTGTCAATCTGGCAGCAATGTTGTTAATGGTGTGGCAGATCTTTGCTTTCTGCAGTTTGTGCCTTGGAAAATTAAGCTGGAAACACAGGAAACAGTTTTTCAAGTCTTGTTGCTTTTCCCTAGCTACAAATTTTAGGAACTGAGTATGGTGCTGGCTCTGCCTTTCTATAAGTGAAGCACCTTTCCAACAAGGAGATGCTTGTTCAAGAGCTTTTTTTGAATGGTAGCACTTTTTAAGAATCGAGAGTGGTCCTATAAATATATGATGGGGTGAGGAGAGAGAAGTCAGGGAGCACTTATACCTTCTGAGAGAGCAGGACACTGGTGCTCAGGAAAATACAGGTGTGTCTGAATTCTGAGAATGCTATTTTTTGTCAGTAAAACAGATCATAATCCTGCAGTGGGTTGCCTTGTCATGAAAGGAGAACCAATATTACTGTTCTTTCCAGTTTTTTATAAATTTAACAAACTTGGCTTTGTAGGAAATAACTGTGGTCTTTTTGCTTAAATACTTCTATATGCAAAGGAAGAGATGTATCCTGAGTGTTACTGAGGGGTGTAGTGGCTATTGTTACAAGGTGTTTGTATTAGTAAATACATGGTTATTGATAGTGCAAGTTAATGACCAGCATACTGCATGGGGAAAGTGTGGTGTGGGAGATTTATCTCAAAGTAGTGCTTCATAGAATGCAGAGTTGCAATGTAAAATAATATCCTTGAGTACTGTTAAAGCTTTTATCTAGAAATACTTGGGGAACAAAATTTTATGTCACTGTAAAGTCAATTTGAATCTTAAACCAATTAGTAAACTTCTACATCTTCTGAAAATATTGAATAGAATAATGCACATCTCGAGTTTTTTTTCAATTCCTATGTGCTTTACATTAAATACAAAATTGCAAGAGTTGAAATTATTTTCTATAGAATTCGCATATTTCAGTCCTGCTTATGAAGGTATGAAGGTTCATTGCTGTATCTGTTATACCAGCACTAATAGTATTAAATTATGAAATATCTTTCCAATCTTTTGGGAGGAACTGATTTTCCACATACCTGCTTAGAAGCTCTTCTGATGCTGTACCATCTATTGGATTAGATTTGTTAGCTTCTGATTATTTTATATTGATTTAGCTAAGAAATTTCTTGCGCAACAAATTCAAATACTTAGAAAAGCAACAAATTCTCAAAGAACATCCTGGTGTGATGTTTTTTCTTAGCAATGACTGTTTTTATGAGGAAAAGATATTTGCTGAAGTTAATTCTGGTGTGTAATGTTACATAGCCTTGTTTTGTGTTTTAGACATAAGTAAACTGCATCTGTTCGTATTTGCTCAGAGAAATGCTTTTGTAGTCTTTGCTTCTGAAATTGTTTCAATGGCTGTTATAAGGCAAGTGCATAGTAACTGGCTTGAGATACTTAATGCAAGTATAGAACTGTAATATAATTACTTTAGCTGTAGTAATGTACTTTATCAAAAGCTGAGTTTCAATAAGATGTTGCTCTGTAGTCTTAACTTGTAGAATAAATGCAGAATTTTAGGAACATCATAAAATATACACTGAAGTGCTACTCTTTGAGGAGCTGTTTGGTCTCTGGCTTGCATCACTGTACCCTTTTGCAAGGGTTGCATCTGATCAGATGGGACTAATTTTGAAAATGGAGGGTGAGATGTCTCTGAGACATCAGACAAACAAAACAACAACAACAACACACTTAATGTGTTGAGCCCAGTTTCTCTCTAAGGAGGACTGTAGTGCTAAGATGTTTCCGAAATGTCTAAGCATTATATTGAAGAGTGAGCATTTCTTCATTTTAGCATCCTACATTAGCCCAATAAGAGACCAAAGAGTGTGCAGCTCAGTAAATAGGGGCTATACTGTTCTCTTAAACAGTGCAAGCCTATCAGTATTGCCAGCCTCAAGTACACAGCACCAAACTACGTAGTCATTATTTGCCTTCTTTCCTTTGAGCCCATAGGTTAGTCTTGATGTACCTCTAATTAATAAAGTCATGAATGGTAGAAATTTAAGAGCAATAACCTCTTGTTTGTTTTAAAAAAAAAATCTGTCTGAAGTATATGTACTCAGGTCTCTAAGTTTGTCCAGCTGTTTATAATTATATGATTCAGCATCACACAGTGGTCTTCCAGCAACAATAAATCTTCAGGACTTGCAGGGAGAGAGAGGGGGCATAGCTGCTGCTTGTGACCCGGTGCAAAATTTGGTAGCTTTGGGAAAAGCAAACTTGCCTGCTTCACCTCTGTGGAGCAGCAGGACTTGGAGGATGTCAGAATTCCCGGTATCTGATTCCATTTGAACATCTGTGTGTGACTTTTCTCTAGTGCTGCACCTTGTACTTGCACCTGCACTTTCTATGTGTTCAGAGTAGTTGGCTGAGCTTGCCAGTCACCAAAGAAATTAGAGTGAAACCTTATGTGAATAATCTGTGGGGTTTGGTCAATGTGAAACTCCAGAAAGGGCTGTAAACTTAGTATGTCTGTTTGCAAAAAGATTAAAAATTAGTCTGGTTTTGGTATGTAGTTATTTGTAGTGGTTGTATTTATTTAATGCATAAGATGTAGATTATGTTTTTTGGAGTTCACTGCACTGTATTTATCTGTATTTTATGCTAATGCTACTTTCTGTGGCCTTTTCTGTTTCCTTTTTGACATTTAAAATTGCATATCTTGTGTAATTTTTCCCTAATAAACACGTTCTAAGGAAATTGTCCTGCTTCCTTGACAGTTGTTTCGAGAAGTACGAATAATGAAGATACTGAATCATCCCAATATTGGTAGGAGCCCTGCATTTCTTTTTTTTTGTTATACTGTTTACATTTTACTCTATTTGGCTGTATTTGACTGTACTGCTATTAAACTTTTTTTGGAGATAATAGGACATTAAGCATCCAGTAAGTGCTTCATTGTCTCACCTCCTTTATTGACTCTGCTTGCATCAAGAATTTTGCTCAGAGGAGGTAAACGGCTCAGTCCAGGGAAAGCCTTACACAGAGTAGGAGATGTGAGCTCTCTGGTCTGTCAAATACCCCAACTCCCCTCTTCTATTGAAATTATTCTTGAGACCCAAAAGCATGAGTTTTTTAGGTGAGAGTAGCAAAACTCCATTAGTTCAGTCTAGGAAAGACTCCTGCTGACTGATATTTCCAGAAAATTAGAATTACCAAGTATGTAATTTTCCCTTTCTGCTTTAGTTCTTTCACCTACCCCACAGCTTCAGGGCCCTACTTTGTGATGACAATTCTTCTGGCTGAGGAGGGCTGGACAGTCTTGTTCCAGAGACAGTTAATGGTCCTGAATCGGCCAGAGGGCTTGTTGCATACAAGGTATGGACAAGGTGTACAAGTTATTACATGCTAGGCACTCCCTTCTCATCCCTTAAATTGTTTGTTGCTTTTTCAGCATTCATAGCTTCTGCTGTTTTTTGTTTTCTTGGGGGTGGTGGTGGGGGTGTGTTTGTTTTAAATGAGTGGTTATATTGCAATCTGAGGAAAGTCAGACTTAACATTTCTGGTATCCCCTTGGTTTTTAGTTGGTCAGAATCTCAGATTTCTGACTGTGAGCAGTTTACTAGCAAAACGGGAGGTTTGTATGATCTTAAAGAAGTTTCTGTCAAATTAAACACTAATTTCAGCATGAACTTGTTTGTACAGTGTGCATAAACTTCTGAGAAAGTGGTGAATTAATATGCTTTATTATCAACTGTGATTTAGAAATTAATTCTGGTCTTTTTCCCCCCCTCAAAAGAATGCTAACCTAAAGGATATAAAGTCTCTGTATGATCCAGTGTTATCACTGGCCATAAATTGTACTCATTCCATGAGTATAATTGTTTGTGCTGTGCTTTTACTCCTGGCTGCAATCTCTCTCATTCATTTTTCTTGCAGTAAAATTATTTGAAGTTATTGAGACTGAAAAGACGTTGTATTTGGTAATGGAATATGCCAGTGGGGGTAAGTGGATTCTGAAATGTGCATTGAGGATAAACTGAAATGCCAGTGACGTGCCTAGAAACGCTGTGAGGGTTTAATGGGTTATTGCAGTCTGGCCTTCAGGGCAGTCCCAGCAGACCTCCCAGGGCAGGATTTCTTGATTCTGTTAAGTAACCTCTTAGGTTTGTGCTTAAGGGTAGTTCCCATTCTGAGGTTCCTGCTGCAGTATCAGGAGATAATCTGGCACTGATTCTGGCAAAAACTCTTGCCTCGGTATTTATCTGCTATATTTAGACAAGCACTGGTGCCTCATTTTATCTTGCAAATGTGTGCCAAAGCACTTGGAGAGGCAGATCCGGGGATGGGAGTAAGTAACACAGGAAGGGGAACCAGCAGGCTCATAGTGAGAGGGATAGTGAGTGCCTGCTTGAGAAGCTGCTTAGCATCTGAATGGGAAATGTTTGAATGTGGGAAGAGAATCCAGCACAGCGCCAGTGACCAGCTAGGAAAGGCTGCTGTCAGACAGTGCAAAGATGATCTGAAAGGCATTTGAGCAGCTTTATTAGAAAGAGAACAAGAAGGAATAAACAGAAATAATATAAATAATGTTAAGTGAGGCCACTAGAGATGTGCAAAACAAATCCGGTACATAAGTTGCCTGATTCCCAATGTGTCTTATACACAATATGAATATTTTTCATGATTGATTTTGTTTGTTTCACAGTGGTTAAGTCAATTTATTTTAAAAATTGAAGAAGCCTTAGTATTGAAGGGTTCCATTTTTACTTCTTAGTTATTATTTGTCTGAATGAAATCCAATGCAAAAAATCAAAAGGAATTTTTCTTGGCTGCATCTACTTCCTTTCCCTTCAAGAAGAGGGGGAGCATGGGGTGTGTGTTGTTCTCAAGCATGTTTTGATTTGTGCGTGATAGTCACAAAAATTAATACTGATGTTTTGTCCTTGTCATGATCAGGAGAAGTGTTTGACTACCTAGTTGCACATGGAAGAATGAAAGAAAAAGAGGCTCGTTCAAAATTCAGGCAGGTATGGAATTAGTGTGTTCATTCTTTCTTTTATTTCTGTTATTTCTTTTATTTCTTTTATTTCTGTTTATTTCAGATAGACATGAGTGTGAACAAACTTCTTTTACTTAAAAAAAAAAATTGTTTTGATAATATTTATTGAAGCCACAGTGGAAAAAAATCCCAGAAGAGAAAAGTATCTGCTTCCTACAGACTATCTAAAAATAGTAAGGTTGTTTTACATTTTCTTGTAGTCAGTGTTCCTAAGAGTCACTTTTTTTGTTGTGACTCACTTAAAGTTTAAATCCTTTTCTGAATATTTTAGAATTTTACAGCTGTTCTGTCTAGAGCTGTTGATACGATGGCAGGTACTGCTGTGTCATGTCACACTGTTTTGTATGAGGGCTATTCTGTAATAGGCTTTTATATTCTTATTACAGACTTTCTCGTCTTAATCCTTTTCTTACCCTGGTATTAGTGATTGTTTTGGAAAAGCTTTAATCAGATAAAGATATCAAGTTTGATGTTTTTCAGAATTAAGTTATATAATTAACATTTAAAGAAACTGCTCTTTAACTTGCTGTTTCAGACTTGAGTTTTGTTGTATATGTGAAAGACATGAAAATGTTGAATGAATTGTTCTGCTAGGGATGAACTGTAAAGATATGCAGTTGATATTTTAGAAGATAAAATCTGAGTTGATGTATATGGCTGCTGGGTTGAAGGGTGGATTAATTTCCTTTCAATAGTTATTGCTATTGGGTGATTTGCATTTAAAAAATGTTTCTCCAATTACCCTGAGGGGTATGTATTAAACTTCTTTTTGGTAGGAAAATGAGCTACTTATAGGGACTTTCTAGTTTTAGTATTTATGCTTTAATGAAAGAACCTCAGATGAATATTTTTTGAGATAAACACTTCATTTATTAATTTATTACGTCCTAGTGAATCATATCAGGAAACAAAATTACTAAATTATATGCAAAAACTTATACTGAAGTTGAAATAAAATATTTCACTGATCATCTTGGTGTTTCAGATTGTATCCGCTGTACAGTACTGTCACCAAAAATGCATTGTTCATCGTGATCTTAAGGTAGGTTGGTACTTATTTTACTTCTTGCTCTTTATCATACAGACTTAATTTCATTCTATATATTAGTTCTTGCCACTGCCTGTGTCTGCCTCAAACATGTGAATGAGGGAACTATCACTTGTATTTTATTCTCAATTTCCTGAAGCACAAAAATAATGTGGCTTGCCTCTTGGAACAGGGGAGAGACAAGAATAGAACATGTGTTACTTTCATTCCAGTTTTGGCTTTAAGAAAAAGACATGCTCTCCAAAGAATTATACCTCCTGTCATGCTGGTATCTACACAGTGAAGCTGCAGAAGATCAATTTATACCAGTCAGCACTACTTAATTAAAATATATTCAGTTAAAGTATATTGCAAGGATATATAAAATAGTCTTTCCTTAGTGATGTATTAGAATTATTTTAGGTTTTTAATCTGCTTGAGTTTCTGGTTTATACTCTAGTGTTTAATGTAGGCAGGAAAAATAAATTAAGGGTAAACAGAAATTAGTTTAATTTTTTTTTTTAATGCTTTTTAGTAATCTGTATAAACAGCCGGACCATATTAAGAGTTCTGCAAATGCAGGTACAACCTAGGACTTCAGCCTGAAGTTGTCTTCATGCCAAGTTTAGGTATCACGGGACTTGGACAAGACCTTTACCCACTTAAAAGCTGTCTTGTGCTGTTGCTTTGATGTCTTTGTACATTTACAAAGAAAACACTGTTGTGGGTTCTTTCTTACTAATGTATCTAAAAACTTGTGAAAAGCTGAGGTTGAATAATTCCTAAGGCTTTTCTTTTTTCCCCAGTATCTTTTGTCTTATTTTATAATGCACTGCAGCATTCTCTCAACCTCGTTCTTACAAATCTGTTCCCTGATACCTGTCAATCTGCCAGCTCCTGCATGTGTACATGAGGATGGATAATAAATACATCCTTTTCTGCTGAGTCATCCCTGCCCCAGGACTGCTGTCATCTGATGGTAGAGGTGCTTGCCCAGCACTCTGAAGTCAGAGTGCAAGGGAGGAAAGTGTTGGATCTCACTGAAATCTTGATTAAATACAATGCCTCCATATTTTGCCTGACGGTTTGGAGCCTGTGAATGTTTTGTCAAGCTCCCTGGAGCTTAGTGCAGCCACTGCTGTTGAGCTTTGCAGAAGGCTGCACACAGTGACCTCTTGGCCAGCCAGGACAAGCCTCTTTCACTCGTTCTCTCAGTCCCACACTTGGTTGGGAGTAGGGAGCCAGCCACCTCCTCTGGCTCCTTCAGCCCAGCTATGTGACTGAATCTTGCTGCATTAACCCCTGCAGTTAGTCAGCATCTTGTATCTTTCTCTTTCTCCCAGAGCCCCTTAGAGCCTCCACCTCTCTTCCATTTCTTAGTTCCATAGCACACACAGAGCTCACAGGCCATGCTCTCAAGCCTGTGCAAAACAGCTTTGCAGTGTTCACACAGAAACTACCTACCATGAGGAGTCTGCTACTGATCTCCTTCCTATTTGCAAGGCAGGCAGGCAGGCTCCAAAATAACTTTTATTTGATTTTTTTCTCTCTGTCTATCTTGGCTGGAGTTATACTACTAGACTCATTTGAAAAGTTCAGAGTAAGGTGTGATTGAGAGCCAGTCAGCCTAGCCAATGAAAAATACATTTTCCAAAGGAAAAAAGGCTAAATGGGAGGCTTTGAGGAGGTGTTCTTGCTTCATCTCTTCTTTCCAAGTGATATGACATCTCTGTCTCCTTTAAAACTCTTCTCTTGGAGCTGCAGAGAAAGAAAAAGCGACTTTAAAGTAGTTTCTGCTTCTGTTGACTCTCCATAGTATTAGCACAATTGATATTGCAGCACAAGGCAGAGGTCTAGCACCACTTTAGGTATTTTTGGTAAGACTTCTTGGCTTTAATAACAGGGTAAACTCTATCATTTACAAGTTATTTCACACTAAACTGGGGAGATGTGTAAGAAAATATACAAGTTTGTCCAGGCTATTCTGGTAGAAGAGGATGGAGCACAAGGCCCATGGGTACTTAAACTGTCTCCTTTTAACTTTGTAATTATAAACAGCTTGTATAGAAAGGGCTGTAACCAGTTCCACCTTTGCTTGTCCTGTGTTGCACAGAACTTATCTTTTCAGTTCATACTTTTTTGCTCTGAACGTGTAACCAACAAGAGCATAGTCTTTCTATTTGGCATATTAAAAAGGTCTTTTGGTGTTTTTGTTTGAAGTAAGGAACCTAAAAGCATGGGGCACTTGGGTAGCAGAGTACTGTTGAACTAGGAGGACTATTGTAATCACTGACCAGCTGCACTGACAGTACTGTTTTCACCACAAGGAAAATGAAGTCTTTGTGCAGTAGCGTAGAAAGCTGTCAGATCTGGAAAACAGCTCTGTGAGTCTGTCTGCAGGCACATCAGCTGGAACCAGCTGGGATTATAGGTCATGGATTGGAAAAATAAAATATTTTGCAGGATAGAGTGTGTAAGAATGGGCTATATTTTACTCCTGATAAAGACTAGATTCTGTTGTGCAGCTATTGGCCTGATACAGTGGTAGTTAATTGTCTCCTGTTCACTGAGTGTAAGTGAAATTATTAAAAATAAACCCAAACAAAATCATGTTTACCCTTTTAATCAAATCAGCTGACAGATTGCTGCTTCTCTGGTAGTGAGCTGGAACATTTTTATATTTTCTGGGCTCAGTTCTGAGCACCTGATGAGAGATGTCTGTCTGCCATAAGATGTCTGTCTGCCATAAAACTGTTGTTTGGCAGTAAGGTGAACCCTGTACTCTGGTTAATATCTGTCCTCCTGTGGAAGAAGTAAGATTCCTACACTGCTTGGTGCTGTCCTGTGTTGCTAATATGCAGCTCAGGAGCTGGGACCCAGTTAGATAAATAAACATTGCCCAGTTCTGCTGCACTCCTTGCACAGCATCCTTGCATTTTGAGAAATCACTTTATTCCCCCAATAACGTATTGGTATTTGTGTAACTTCACCCTTTTAATCTTCTTACGTACCTGTGATACTAAATATAAGATACTGTTTACTGACTTTCCAGGTATTTGTATACTTGCATCTATGTATATTTGAGTCATTGCATTCACGTGGTTGCTGCACAGGCATTAATCTTAGGTGTATAGAATACATTGTGTGTGAAAAGAATTAAATACTTAAGTGTTAACACCTTGGTGTTGCTATTGCTGGAGCAAACACTGATAATAAAAGGAGAGGATTTTTTGGTACAGAATGCTAAGATACAGCATGTGCTTTGAAGTATTTCATCTTATAAGCAGAAGGTATCTTCTTCTAAAGTCTTAAGTTCCTTCTAACATTTACTCCACCAAAATTGTAGATGATGTCTAGGATTAGATTTACTCTCCTTGGCATGAGAAATTGGTGTGAATCTGTAAAAAGCTGAAACTGCTATTATGAGAAGTCTAGATACTTCATTCTAAAGCTGAACTAAGGTATTTCTTCCAGAAAATAAAATGTTCATAGTTGATTCACTAGCTGACTGTTAAGTTTGTTTAGCTGCTTTTAACAGTTATATTTTCTTGAGTAAACATTGCTGATTTTCAGTCCTTGTAATGTACTTGGAGGGATTAGTTTCTTTTATTCTGCAAGAAAGAGGCAGATGGTGAACCATTTTAGAAAAAACATATTTGTATTTATTGATAAATGATACATTGTACTATATATAGATACTTATTCTGATACAAATTCATGCATATTCTTTGTCTTTTATTTTCCTCTTAGGCAGAAAACCTTCTACTTGATTCAGATATGAACATTAAAATTGCAGACTTTGGGTTTAGTAACGAATTCACGGTTGGTAATAAACTGGACACGTTTTGTGGCAGCCCGCCTTACGCCGCTCCTGAACTTTTCCAAGGAAAGAAATACGATGGCCCTGAAGTGGATGTGTGGAGCCTTGGGGTGATTTTGTACACATTAGTGAGCGGATCACTGCCATTTGATGGGCAGAATCTAAAGGTACAGTTACAGTATGAAAGCTTGGCTTTTGCTGGGTTTAAATCTTCGGTGTCTTCAGGAGCTCACCTTTTAAAACTCTTATTTTACAGGAGCTGAGGGAGCGAGTACTGAGGGGGAAATACCGCATTCCGTTCTATATGTCCACAGACTGTGAAAATCTACTGAAGAAGCTACTAGTACTGAATCCAATAAAACGAGGCAGCTTGGAAGTAAGTAATTTTGTTTTGGAAACAAGGGGGTTCAGATTAAGAAAGAATAAAATACAAGAGTTGCTTGAGAATTCTAAATTTTTCGGGATGGATACTTTCTTCCTGTTTGAAGGGCCCAGAAGTCTCGTTTAAAAAAAAGAAAAGGAAATGTCCCAGAAACGGTGCAGCTTGAAAATAGAAGGTGTTAATCAATGAAAATCTAACTTTAATTGCAACTGACTAACAACTAAATTAAGAGCATTTCAGAGTGCAAACTGTTCCCACTTGTTTCAGTCAGATAATGAAGCTAGTTCAAAATCTGTGGAAAGCGGCACAAGATTGTAAATATCTTCTTGGAATTTTTCAGAAAAAGACCAGCAGCAGGCAGTACCATAAGCTTTTTTTGACTTACCATTTTCATGACTTCTTAAAAAGGATAGGTATAAGAAGAGTAACTGATGGAACACTGTGTGGAGTTTTGTTTGTTTTAGTGCCATAATACAAATAAACACTTAAGAGCTCTATGAATGATAAGCGAATAATGGTTAGTTATTTCTCTTCGATCCTTTCTTCTCCCTCTTCTGGTAGCTTTGTTTCTGAGTAGCTGGAAAAATTGTATATATAATAATACCTGCTGTGTCCCTCAGGTAAAATCTGTTTTGAGGATTTCTAATGAGTTATGATTTTTGTTGTTGTTGTTAGTAAATTAGGTTTTCTTTTCATGGGATGCAGAGAATATCTGTGCATAACTTGTAAAGTGTTTAGAAGGTTCCGTGTTTCTTAAGAGGCAGTATTGTTCAAGATTGATGTATTGGATTGTACTTGCTGCATAGCTGATATTTAACAAATAATTGGTGTAGAGTTCACTCTAAAAGCTTCTTGGTTCTATTTTGTGAATTCTTTGACAGGGAGGGATTTTTTAAAGTAACATGTACTTACCATAGTGATGAAAGTAGAGCAGAAGATAAATAGAATACTTTTAAAATAGTATTTGCATGAGTTAATTGCTAGTGACTTTTGTTTCATTTTTCTACACATACTTGTGCAGCAGTGGATGTTGTTCGAGAGAATAAATCCCATTTAAGCAGCTTTTTATTTGTAGTGGCATGACTTATGCTTCCTGGCATGGATGCTACCTGTGCAAAGAAGCATGCACTTACTGGGCTCTGTCTGCGTACAACTCATTCCAAGCTGATGCTGGTTTATTACTTTTTATAAATAGTTTTAAGTTTAATAAAGTCTGTGCTGAAGAGAACAGTGAATGATGGCTTCTCCTTTACTGATATGTGCTCATTATGCTCTGTGATTACTGTCTAAAGGACATAATGATAAGAGTGTAGTCACTTCACAGAACACTGTTTACCTGTGTCATGTTTAGGTTTTAGGGGAATAGTTTTTTCTTTTATTGAATTTTACTCTGGATTTTCAGCAGTTTCTCTTCAAATCTAATTTCACTTTCATTCTAGATATTGTAGTGTTATCCAGTTCTTCTAAAATTCCTTCCTGTCCCTGGAGAGAGGTGTTGGATAACAGTCTCACTGAAAGGACAAGGTTGTCAGATTGTGTGGAAGAGAGCGAGTAAATGTTGTGACCGAGGGTCTTGAGCCAGTTCTGAAATACTGATAACAGATGTTGATCAGTATACTAACCTGAGGGGGAGAGAGAAAGAGAGAGCCATTGCAACCTTTTTTTTAAAAGGAATATTCCTGAAATCACATTTGTTGAATTAGAAAGTGTGGTATGTGGTTTGGAAAGAAATTTGTCTGAACACTTCTAAAATTACATGTTTAGAATGAAAGTACGAATTTTTTGGAAGCTTCTGAAAGTGGGAAAATGATGTCATCTTACATGGGGAAGATTTTTTTGTGCTTTGCCTTTTGATTATTTGCTCAGTCCCAGCCATACACCTTCTCAGTTCCCATGTATGTTTTTGGCAGACCATCCAAAAGGATGTTTGTCAGGGACATCAGCATCAAAGCGGAGATCCACACAGGAACAGCACTGTATTGGTTAGACTTAGCACTTGTCCTCTGGTAAGGACCAGGCAAATCTTTATTAAAATGGTTCCTCTAGACTTTCTCATTGTTGCAGCCAAGAAGAAACATTTTGGAAACAAGAGAATGTTGTTATAAACCAGTAAATATTCCAAGGAAGAGTTGGGAAAAATGTACTGTCAGAAAATACATGGATCTCTTAACTGTCAGGATTTCAACAAATTCTTCTTTCCCTCTCCCCCCGGTCTTTAATTCTTTTGCGTAGTGTTGCTGTGAAACTCCTCCAGAGCAGATTTATGCTTACAGAGTGTAATAATGAAAAAAATAATTTTGTCACAGACAGGACTTGAGCCAGACCAGATTTTTATTAGATAGTTTTCCTGAAAACTGATGGAAGTCTCATCAATAATATCTAGTTGGCTGAAATTCAGTTTGGGTTGATGTTTAAGAAGTACACTTCGGGTCAGATTTCTAAATATTCTGACCAAGGCTGCTGCTCTTTAATCAGCTGACTGAAAGCCCAGCAGAACTTACACAAATGTGGTATTGATCCTGGAATTGGATTGTTTGTGTCGCTTCAAAATGCGTGATTGTAAGAGCCTGTTTAAGAGTTGTACAATAACTCAGTGTGCCTCTGAGATCATGTATTTAAAAGACAGAAGCTAGCAAAAATGTAGTTATTTAACAGATGGAAACAGAGAGCAGATTACATTGAACTCTAGATCCACCTACTGAAGAGACATGAAAAACTGTAAGTGGGAATTTTTAGGTTTGCCTGTTAATTCAAGAAGCATCAAGAAAGGGAGGTAGAATTTGAGCAGTGATTTCTGGCGTCCACTTCATTGTGCTTAAACTGCCGATTTATTTAACAGTTATCTTTAAAAAATTGTGATTGCAGAGACTGCATAGTACTCTTTGGGGAGTCTCTTGTGTTCCTGCAAGGCTACAAATACGTAACCCAAGACTGTTGTCAAGTAGACTCATGCTCTGTGTGTCAGAAATGCGGTATTGCCGTATGTGTTCACAATCCCTCCCTTTTTATCCCCCCCCAAAAGCCAAAAAATCAATTCCATGATAGATCAAATCTTTAAGTGTTACTGTCAGCAAAATGTTAATTAGCACAAAGTTCTGTATTGTTCTTGTAAGGGTGCAGCTATTGGAGTCTGTAATTTGGCGGCAGCACTACATACAAAGAATTTGGTTATATCAGTGGAAAATTGAGTCTTTGGCTCTTTGTGAGAAATAACTTAATTCGGTGTTTGCAAGGCATATTTGGAGCCTGTGGGAAACTTGATTTGCTGGCACTTGTTTCATTCTTGTGTCCATGTAGTGAGCAGTATTAGCATCTGTCCCTGAAGAGACATGTGTGCCTGTTGCTGCAGGAGGGAAAATGATTTTAGCTGTTTAAATGAATATGCCCTTAAGGAGAAACTGTGATGGTTAGGGATTCCAGACAATCAGTCTTGAAGGCCTATAAAAAGATCCAGGCCACAACAGAAGGAAATTTTCCAAAGAAGGCAGGAGAAATTTTTGAAGTAAATAACTGCGTGGCATAGAAAGAGTTAAGAGGCATTTCTCCCTCCAGCCAAACTGTGAACATATTTAGGTCAAGTGCAGTGAGAAGATCCATAGGAAAAAGTGACCAGTTGGCATCATGATCTTGAAACTAATGACTGTAGGAAGTATCAGCACATTCCTTAAATATTTCTTAGTTTCTAAACACTTCCTTTGCTATTATTTGAAGGAGCTCTTTATTGTGATGGAGTTGGTGTTGCAGTACCATCTTAGGATGTTAACCAAGAGTAGGGCGTGAGTATTGGTCACGGGGCAAAATGAGATAAGGAGACGGTGAAAGTGAAGGGTACAAAAATGAATGACTTTCAGTAGTTTTTCTGATATTTTGGGCAGGGGGATTGTATTGGGAAGGGTAAATAGGAGGAATGAACTTACGGAAACAAAAGGATGTGAAAGAAAAGAGTAAGATGTGAGGAGAAAAGGTATGAGGGAAAGAGCAGCATTCAGATTATTATGAACTTCAAATCGTTTTTCAGCAGACAAGCTAGCACAAACATAATGGGGTATGGTAAATGGCATGTTGTCCTAAAGCTCTTTTCTTTTCTTAGCAAATCATGAAGGATCGGTGGATGAATGTTGGCCATGAAGAAGAAGAACTAAAGCCATATACTGAGCCTGAACCAGATTTCAATGACACCAAAAGAATAGGTAAGATTTACAGGATGTTGCATCTGATGTACACAGGCAATTTTATCTTGTAAGCCAAACTAAACTCATATTGAATTTGACCTACAATCTTACCATACAAGTAAAATATATTATTTTTATTTAAAAGAGAAATTCCATTACAATGGCCTCTTTGTAACTACTGTTGTGACTTCAGTGAGCTGACATCACTCTATAAGCATAGCAAAAGACAAATAAGACCACAGAATTTAACAGACTGAAGGAGTCAGATTTTGTTATGAGGGCAACACTTCTTGCCTGCTTTGGTTAGAGCCAGTTTGTTTGGCCACTGTTTTGGCCCAGCAGCTATTCATAGTTTCTATTTGCCAGTGCTTTATTTGTTTGTTATTTGTTTGAATAACACTGAATGTTGTATAAGTTAGTTAAGAGTTATATAATATAGATGGGACTTTTCAAGATGAAAATAACAATGAAAGAGAGGAGTTTGTACCATTTTCTGGTTTTGCACAGCAAAGAAACCTAAGTGGGTTGAGTTGAATCTTAGTTATTTGTAAATTATAAAGCTGTTTTTCTGTTTTCACTGTTCTTAAGTTGTCAGTTAACCCAAACATTTTTTCTGCCGATGTATCTGGCTCTTTTTACTTTTAGACATTATGGTCACAATGGGCTTTTCAAGAGAAGAAATCCATGAATCTTTAGTAAACCAAAAGTATGATGAAGTCATGGCTACTTATCTGCTTCTAGGTAGAAAACCACCTGAAGTAAGTGCTATTTACATTTTCTGGTTTGCCCTTTAAATGTTGCTGGGTTGAATGATGTTTTTATTAATTATTTTGTAACTTTTAAAAAAAAATTGTGATTGATAACTTACTAATGTGTTTCCCTTTTCATATCTTCTTGGATATCTTGTTAGTTCCCATATGAAGAAATAAATTAAATCTTAAGTATGTTCCTGTTTGCTTGTAAATATGTTGAATTGCTTTTTTAAAAAGCTGGCTGGTAATCTGAAGTGCCATGACTTCTAATTGCTGAGCCTTCTTCCTGTCATGTGTGTTTTCAGTTAAAATCTGAAATAGTTAATAGCAATTATTTTTCTGACTACTCAGATGTGACATCCTTTGTTTCTCAGAAATGTGCTTATCCTTTCTCACTTACGTACTGTTTTATAGTATATTTTATTATTTAATAAGTTGTTGCATTGTAGTCGTTAATAAATTTGTGGCAGAAAGTCTTGTGATTGTTTTGGAACTAGAAGGATCTGTACCTCTTTTGGGACCACATGGATTTTTCAAGAAATCAGAGACTAAGGCTTTCTTTTTCTTCCTGCTGCTTCGTTGGCCTTCCTTCAATTCCAAGAAAGTGTAGATCTGATATGTGCATCCTTGAGTGCATTTTCTCACATCTCTGAGCCAGAATTCCCTTGTGATGGCAGAGCATGGAGGGAATCTGTCTAAAATCACTTTGGCTCAAATTGCTTGGAAGAGGATATTTGTCTTTTCCTCTGCTCTTACATAGAACTTAGGCTTCTTAGATATGAACAAATCAGTGGCTGAGCTACAGACCTTATAAAGATGTTTTGAAAGCCATAAAGAATCCTTTAGTCAGTACTTGCTTTTTTAGTCCTTCTGACTCAGTCCAATGCCTTTTAAAATTGTTCTGGAGCTATGAAGGCTCTTAGGCTTTAAAATAAAGTAAAGGCAGGGAGAGACATGCTGTTGCTTAGATTTTAAAATAGCATAGTTTTTGTTTCTGTGAAGATTCTTCTAATTTTATTTTGGGCATTCATTAACTGCTTAGCTTTAGCTATGTGTTTTTAAAGCACATTAAACACAGATGAAGTGATAAAATTAATCTTGAAGAATATTCAACTCTGGATACAATTTTAAATTTTAAAAAAAATCATTTGGTTGGAATTTTTTGCTTTATTATGCCATAAAAGTACCAGTAGTTTTGAATTTCATTTATGCTTTGAAAACCTGTTTTTCTTGTAGTTTGAAGCAGGTGATTCCTTGTCCAGCAGCAACTTGGGTCAAAGGTCTCGTCCCAGCAGCGACCTCAACAACAGCTCGGTGCAGTCCCCTGCTCACCTGAAGGTCCAGCGGAGCATCTCCACCAACCAGAAACAGCGGCGGTTCAGCGATCACGGTGGGGATGATGTTCCAACGAGTAAACTTACAGACACAGCTTTGTGGGAATGGGCACTGTTTTGTGAACCTGGCAGGGCCCCCACTCTGTGCATTTGCTGTGTAGCTCATCCTGCTGTCTGTGATGTGTCTCTGTATGAATGTTTCCATGGTAAATCTGGCTGCATGCACCTCACAGGTTCAATTCTTTAAGTTTGTTACTTGGTTGACTCTCTAAATTAGACACTGAGGGTGTTTCTGGTTAGGAACTAATGGCAGGTATTACTCTGATAACCCCAAGGGCAGCAAACCGATTATTTTATCATTACATTTGGCTGTGGGGCCAAATTGTTTGTTTCCAAGGGACAACAATTTTACCAAGTATTCAGGAAACACTTTCAGGTGAAAGTGCTTCTGTCAAAAAGGAATACATATTTAAAACATTAAATGAAAGATGTTTTTTTTTTCCCTCAGCTGTCAAATTGCTATAAATATTTCTAAAATGTTTGGCCTTTTTCTCTGCCTAATTTACGTTACTGTTTTCTGCATTTTTTTTCCAAAAAAAGTAATCAATGTGAAAATTGTTAGCTGATGTGATTTTATTTCAAAGGAATGTAAAAGTCTGCTGATGGAGGAGTTTTCCCAAAACACTGTAAAGAATGATGAGGGGAAAAGAACTGTGATATTTTCCAAGCATAAATACGCTTGTAAACAAAGTAGTCCTAGGGTTTTCAGGGGAAAATAATCTTTCATAGTACTTAGAGGAAAAGGTAGGCAGCAAAAAGTACTAAAAAAAATTTTGAAAAATATAATTTAATTTCATTTTTCATCATATGGTACAAATTGCTTGGATTATAATGAGAATTAAAATGCTCTTCTAGGTTTTACATATTGATGTGAAATGGGAAGTAATTCTGAACTGCAAATTGGTAGTGAGGAGAGAGTGGGTAAAAAGAACACAGGCTGTCACAGCTCGATTTAGTAGGTTGGTCTGTGTGCTGAGTTTGCCGTCAGAGTTGTTCAAATGCTTTTTTTGGACTCCGGGAATTATATTTAGACTACTTTGGCCAAGAAAAATGCAGTGATTATTTTTAGATATTTATTAATTCTATTTTTATTTGGCAGTTGGCCCCTCGATTCCTCCTGCTGTGTCATACACAAAAAGGTCTCAGGCAAACAGTGTGGAAAGTGAACAGAAAGAAGACTGGGACAAGGATGTCTCACGCAAACTTGGTAGCACTACAGTAGGATCCAAAGGAGAGATGGCTGCAAGTCCACTTGTGGGTCCAGAAAGAAAGAAGTCAAGTGCAGTTACCAGTGTGAGTTGGGTGTGCTTCTGGCTTGTTATATTTATTTTTCCCTATTTAAACAAAATGTGCAGCACAAGGTTACTATAGACATAATGGGTACTGAATAAGCCACTAAGTCTATTTCTGGTAACTTTTACTGGCAGACAGAAATAGGCTACAGTGGATGCCTTTTAAAATAAACCTTTCCCTTCCCCCCACAACTTTACTTTTTCTAACACTAACATAACAGTAAACATGACAATGTCTGCACTTGGGCAAACTTTAGTTTCTGTCAAGAAAAATACTGGATATTTAAGGAAAGAACGTAAGAGTGGAGCCAATAGGGAGTTTTCTTTTTCTGGTTTCTAATGGTTGTCTATCTACAAGGAAGTCGAGGGACTTCTGAATCAGAGATTTCATGTGATTAATCCTACATAATATCTCTTATGAACTTTGTCTGTTAATTTGGCTGTTTGATTTTCTGAAACCACTTCATTTTGGGCTTCAAAAATGGGTTGAGATGAGGGGGAACAACCCACTTGTTCTCTGGTGCATGTGCCTGCTGATTATGATTTATCGTCTGGCTTTTGTATTAAGAAACTGAACTAGCAAATTAATAATTTCTTAATGCTTCTATTATGATATTCACAGTTCTATAAACTGCTGTCATATTACTGCATCAAACACTTTTGTTCCAAATCCTCCAGGAGACTCCAGGAGAGTCTGTCTCTTCTAATGTGAAAGCATCTACTTTGCCTTGTGGTAATTCCTGTGCAGTTGTATTGGTGTTTAGGTTTCACAGTGAAAAAATACTGCATGGTGTTTAAACAGCTACTTAGGAGCAGGAGTTCATGTTGGGAGAAAAAAATCTGCATCAGTCATGATTTAAGATTCAAGTATATTTTGTGCTATTTAGGAGACATGGTCTATTAAATACAAAACTTCTTGCCATCTTTTAGTACAGTAGACTGGCAGCAGGAATTCTCATTGTCCTTTGGGATTCTATGTGCTCCAATCTTGGATATTCTGGAAAGATGATGTGTATTTCTTCCAGAATTTTTTGAGAGCAAAGTAAATGCTGAAGTTCATTTAACTCCGAGTGTTCTGTAGGCTGTGTCTGCAATATATCTGCACATGCTTTACATTATTTTTTTAAATTTTAAATAGGGTTGTTGTCTCCCCACCCTCCAAAGAGTCTTTGAAATTGTGGCTGTGTGGATTGCATGCAGGAACTTTGAGTCTTCTAAGATTAGATTTCATATCTGAGCTTTCCCAAAACTATATTGCCCCAAAGCTGATTAGAGTCATGTGTACAAGCTGATATGTCGCAAGCGTTTCTCTGCTTTGTGAGAACTAATTAAATGGAGTATCTTTGCTATGAAGAATGGGAAATTGATTTACTTGCTAATGGCAACTTCAATATTTGTGCATTTTTAGCTCTGTTACTATTTTGGGGACTTTGAAAGGCTTTGTGATGGGCATGATTAGGGAATATTGGTGTCTGATATTACAGTAGTAGTTCAAGGTTGAGCAGCTTACACAGCTAGTGAATATTTTTGTGTAACTTTGGGGGTAACATGATGTTAGGAAAGGCAGAGTTTCTTAAAAGCGTATTTATCACCTTCAGTCATATTCGTGTAACTCAGGAGAGTTTAATTTTACAAACAGTTACTGCAGTTGTTAATCTTCCTTGCAATTTGGCCTTAAAACAATTTATTAAGGGGTCTCTGTGGGGTCATATTAATGCTGAAAAACTGTAGGTGAGGGAGACCTAAACACAATAAATCTTGCAGAGTTCATGATGTCCTACAGTACCTGAGTCTAGGGTATTTGAAATCTTTTGCCAACAGGCATCAGAATGTAATTTTAGCATGGTGCAACCTCTCCCACCCCAAATTCAGTATGTACTGTATTAAAAAGTGAGAATTGTATGTCAGGTACTAAAGCTAAACCTTCAGCAGCTAATCTGTGCATGGTAGGGACGAAGACAATGTTTGTGGTTATTTTATGAAGTGTATACAAACGGTAATTAGTAACAGAAAGAAATACCATCAGTACTTGTTGCTACAAGATGTATTTGCCGTGTTATCTGCATCATAGTTTCTGGGTTGACTGACATAGAGTGATATGATTTCCATTTTCCTCTTGAAAGCTCTTTTGACAGGGGCAACAAACTGGAGCCCTTATTGAAAAATCATGCTGTGCAGGAAAGCCTTTCAGCCAGCCACAGGTGTGTTCTCTGGGATCCCGGTTTGTTTGATCCCAGGGACAAATAATACAGGAACACAGCATGTGGGAATTGCATAATAATACGTAGTAAAGCGTGTGTCAGCAAAATTAAATTTCCTTGTGTTTTCTCAGTGTATTCTCAATGGTGCAGTAATGAGATGGTGAATGAGCTATTGGAAAAAAACAGCTGATGATATAAACGATTTGTGTTGACAGATTGACTTAGTACATTTGAATGCATTAACAATATACATAAGTGGCTGAAACGCTGTTTTGATTTGCTTCTTCCAATGCTTAGATTTTTCTACAACATGTTATACAGTAGAAGAAAGTATTTAACTTCAGTCTTAATTTCCTTCTAGAATAATGTGTTTTCTGGTAGTGGAATGACAAGGAGGAACACTTACGTTTGTGAACGTTCTTCAGATCGCTATTCTGCAATACAGAATGGGAAGGACAACAGGTATTGTTCAAGTTTCCTTGTTTATTAGTTTGGGTACAAGAACTGAGGCACAGAAGAAGCAGGTTATGCAATTAATCAATACCATTATGAATCACAGTGTGAAATAAAAACATACACTTGGACCTTATGTATCTTCCACTGCTGCTTCTTTGTGGTGAATTTTTAAGCTAAATGTGTCAGTCGGCCTTTGCTTCTTTTTATGGAATCATGTTGATTACTGAGGGTTGTCTTCTGACACAGGATGAAGTAACTGTGCAAACAACTAATTGCTAAGTGGGCAGTTTTGTATGGAGAGCTTCGAATGGATTACTCTGACAGTGTAGCCTGATCCTTTTTCATTTCCCCCCTAATCACTGCAAAAGCTGAAATGGTTAAAATTTGTTGATTGTTTTCAGTATAAGTTTTTGGCCTAAATAATATTTTCATAGTGATGGTAACCAGTTTGTGTCTATTTGTGGGATGACAAGCTCAGTTTAGTATGTTTTGTTAAGTAGCATTGTGTTTAACACTGCCAGTTTGTCTTTTTAAAAATCTTTTGTTCATCCCTGGTGTTACTCAAGCCCTGTACTTGACTGAAAAATAAAATACTGGCTTTATTGGAGAGTAATAAAAATCATTTTTTTTTTAGATTCAAATAACAGGTCTTACTCTGCTGCTTTTTAAGCTATTCAAATACAACAGTTACTCTAAAATGAACAAAAAAATTCATAGCACGAAATAACATAATCTAGTAAACTAGTTTTCTTTTGTTTTTTGTCATAGTGTTTGAATTTTTTAATGATGCATACAATTTTGGAAATAAGAAGTATAGGGTTGCTCATCTGCAACAAAGTGATGAGCTGTGGAACACGTAAAGTACAGCTTTTTAATTAAACAGTTAAATTTTTTTTTTTGCTTTTTAATGTACTTTTCTTAAAGCACTTTAAATTCACATTATTGGATGGGTGCTTTCAAAATTGTTTTCCCATATTTTTGTATATAGCTTCAAATACTGAACAATGGTAGTAACAATCTTTCTTTTTTGAAAAGAAAGAAGATAACAGATTTTTTTAAACAGAGGGTTATAATATATATTACAGTATTTTTTCTGATCTGACAGATTTTTCTTTCAAGAGATTTAATGCATAAAATACTAAAAAGAGAATGGATTTTTTTCAAAGTTTTTCATTTTACAGTTCAGTTTTTCTCTCTAGTATGGAAAGATTCTTAATCTCTGTTCCTTTCATGAGTGCAGTGAATATTGCACTCAGTTCTTTGAGCAGATTCTGAAAAATGAGGAAGAATTTTCTTTTGAGTTGTATTATTTGCCTTTCCTACAAGATGTTGTGTTGCAGTTGAATTTGGATTTGGTGCAGCTGAATGTCTTGTGTCACCGAATTATTAATCTGAAATCTTTACCTCTTTGCTACAGATATTATTTGGCTGTGGGACTCCAGTTGCTAATACATTATTAATGCAATTTCACTTATGCTTGTAGAGGCAAAGCTGTATTTTGCCTTAATTCATTTGACTTTTGTTTTAAAAATTAATGGCACAATAGTTTTGCCACTACTTTCATCTTTCTTGCCACTTAAGGAAGGAGAAATAAAAGTACTGGTAGAAGGAACTGTACTTTGAAAGGGTTGACTCAGCCCTGCAGTGTCTGGGGTAGTCCAGAGGAGAAGGAAAAATTGGTCTTTTAAAAACCAGTAACTTCCAAGTGATAATGTGACAGCAGTTCCAAATGTTTGAAGTTTTAGATGTTTGTTTTAACTGTAAATAAGGGTATTCACAAAAGGAGAGTCTATTTAATCAATCTACTTAAGTATTTCTGAACTTCTTTTTCAGTATTTTTTATTATGTCCTTGTATTCTTTGTAGTCTTTCTTCATTATTTTGAATAATATGTGTGTAAGCTTTAATCTTGGGAGGAAGGAAAAGGCCTAACTTAGCATATATGGAAAATTCATTTATGGATGAATATAATTTTTGCAGAATTCCGTATTCTTTACTTTAGCTGATTAAGGCAGCCTGGTCACTCAGTCTTTAGTTTAATTAAATAGCATTGCTGAGTTCTAAAAGAAGAAATGCGTTACTTTCTCTTTTTTAAGGGCTTTTACACTAACCTTCCTTTTCCCTTGTCATTTGTCCATCCCTGCTGCCTTGCTGCAAAAGCCTGACGGAAATGTCTGCAAGCAGCACATCCTCTGCAGGCTCTGCAGTGGCCTCTGTCTCCACACGCCCTCGGCATCAGAAGTCTATGTCTGCCTCTGGTCACCCTATCAAAGTCACACTGCCAACCATCAAAGATGGTACTGAAGCTTACCGACCAAGGTAACAGATTGATGGGCATTTCTTCATTGCTGTGCACTTCAGAAATGCTGTTGAGTTCATGACAGACCTCAAAGTGTTTGTAATCCAGTCAAAACTGCCCCGTTGTGTTCTGGTTTTAAACTTGCTCGAGTATTGTGGATATTGCAGATGATTTAAGCCTGGTTTTGTTCATGGCACATGTTTGCACACAGTTAAAAAAGTTCCTTGACTGCCTCCCTCTGGAAACTTCTGGAAAACTTAAGTAGTTAAAAATTTGACTACTTAAGATGGGACCATATAACACAGGCCACCAGAAATTGAAATTAAATACTGAAATGTTAACCTCTCTGATTTGTAGGTTGATAGGCTCATTGGTGTCTAAAAGCACTACAGTATAGTTGTTCTTACTATTAACTGCCTGAATAGCTTTATACACTTATTTCTGTCAGGTTACAACTGAAGAAATATCCATTAAGTTTTTTGGGAGTGCTTGTGTTAAGGGTGTTAGTGAACATGTTTTTCCAGAAGAGAGCTGGGAACATTCCAGATCCCACTACACTTTTCTGCCTTTTTCCTTTGTCCTATTATCTATGTATACTTTTTTTTAACAGCTCTAATACTTGAGATAGAAATAATCAAGAGATATTTTCATTGTAAAATCCAACTGAGTATGAATCATAAAAGCAAATCAGTAGCACAATCAGTTTTTAAAAAGAATTAAGAGCGGGGTTTCTTTCCCGTCTTTGAGAAACAGTTGTCGTGTAGGAGGGCTTTTAGCCTAGTCTTTCTCGTTATTTATGCTTCTGTTTTCCCAGCAGTGCAACTCAAAGAGTGCCTGCTGCCTCCCCATCTGCTCATAGCATTAGCACTACCACTCCAGACCGGACCCGCTTTCCCCGGGGCAGCTCCAGCCGCAGCACTTTCCACGGGGAGCAGCTGCGGGAGCGGCGCAACGCCACCTACAACGGCCCTCCCGCCTCGCCGTCCCACGAGACCGGCGCGTTTGCACACGCCAGGAGAGGGACGTCCACTGGCATCATCAGCAAGATCACCTCCAAGTTTGTTCGCAGGTTGGTACCTCGAGTTTTAAGAGAAAAAAAAATTTATAAAAGCCCAGCCCATAACCAAGGCTTTAATTGCGAAGTCTTTGATAATTTCCGGTGTAACTCTGAAGTGAATATGAATTTAGTTAGAATGCTGCTTGCTTTGTGTGTTCCTTCCCGCATCTGCCTTGTTTCACTTCTCTGTACATATTTGTAACCGTTGTTTGACCAGCTCCTCTGCTTCTTTATCTTACAGGAGCAAGAGAACGCTGCTCAAAAGGGGCTTCTGCTCCTGTTTCACAGCTATGATACAATTAAATTAAAATCAGATTAACTTGAATACTGAAAACAGTGACTTCAAAATGAGTCATTATTTAATGTTAACAATATTTTTCTTTTTTAATTGGATGCAGTTTTTTGCAAAGGCTATATTTACAATCATTTTATTGCTGTGCTTAAAAGGAATAGGTATTCACAAATTGCTTCAGGTAATTCTAAAATCTGTGAATAAATGAGAAGTTAGAAGCAGGCAGAAGTCTGGAAGTGTGGAAATAATAGTATTTCAGTATCATACAGCCTGGTTTTTTATGTCACCAGCTTCTTCAAATGTAAGTTCAGGTTTTTGAAAAAAGTAAGCCCACACATCCTGGATCTGCATTCATTCCTGTGATGATGCTATCAGTAGTAATACTGTGAGGAGAGGTGCTGAGAAAGATTTTCAAATACTCTGTGTAATATCAAGTGATTGTTGACTTAGCAGTCACAAGAGCTTTCCCAAAAGGGGACTTAATTTTTCAATTTGCTTCCTTCTACCAGTGATTTATGTATTAATTCTCAAGCTTGTTTATGGATGTGTCCATACTGCATTATTCTCAGCTTTACAACACAATTATATACTGGAAATTTGTCTTTCCCTTGCAGAATCATCCTGTTATGCCCTGAATCCTGTCACTTGTGTGTAGGGAAAAAAAGATCAATTCAAAGATAAGCTAGTAGTTGCACATTTGTAGGTAAAATATCATGAATTGCATAAGGTGGTACTACAAGGGAAGAGAGAAAGCTGGAAATGCAGTGATGTTCCTCACAAAATTGATTTCACCTGGTGAGCTGATAGTGCATCAGCGTGTGCCTAAATAATACCTCCTATGAAAACCTAAAAATAAAAAAGTATATGAATTATTTTCTTTTTCCAAAAACCTGAACATACAGGACTATGATCCTCTGTTATTGGTATCTCCAGCACTTACAGAGTTGCAAGGAGAGAATTGTTCTCTGATTTTAAAGAGGAAAAAAATATTACAGCAAAGTAATATTTATATTTATATCACTGACAACTGTTGTCAGTTTAGATTTCTAAATGGGAAGAAAGGTATTTTCTGTTGAGTAACTAATCAATTTCAAGAGCACAGGCTGCTTTTTTGTGTAATAGCTCCTTGTTATTTTCAAGGAATGGTATATTGAATTCTTTTGAGTTAGATCAAAGAATATTTTCACTACCTTAAACTACAATATTAAAATAATATTTTGCACTATATGTTTAGAATTACGATATCTTAAACTGATGTATTTTAAATTTATTATAGAAGGTTTTATACAATTTCCTAGTATTTTTTATAATGTTAAAAGTATATTTTGCCATGGCCCTGTAGGGTGTGTGTTTGGTTTGTTTCTGGTGATGGTGGGGTGTTTTGTTGTGTTTTTATTTTTTTTTAAATTTGGGTTTTTTGAGACTTAATGGTTGGGATTACATGGGTGGAGGTCCAGGGGGTTATTTTTTTTTTGCTGTTGAGTTGGATCACATAACTTTTAACTTCTGTACTGTTCAGGAAATAATGGTTTATACTTTGACTAGAAGGTGTCATGAAAGACTTTTTTTACTAACTTTTGACAAGGGTAAATGCCTTTTCTGGTGAGTATATAAAATAAATACATAATGAGAATGCTTAGTGAATAGGGTATTGAAGTATTTTGAATCAATAGTTTATTCAAATGAGACTTCCCTGGTGTTAGTTGCTAAAGTTATTTGTGTTTTGAAGGTATTATATTAATCAGGTAATTGAAATGGGGTGCTAAAATGTTGGTACAGCAGCACTAGGAACATACCTAGGTGGCTTACACAATCTGGGGATATATTTCAAGTTGCTTCATACTAAAGGGACATAATATAAAACAGTTCCTTGCAAAGCACAGCTCTAATGCAACAAGTTAAAGATATATTTAATCTTGAGCTTTCTGGTAATCTCACTGGAGTCAGTGTAACAGCTGATTTGCTTAAAGTTAAGCAGATGTTGAAGTAAACTTCCTCAACTGGGCTTCAAACATTTGGTCTCACAAACTCTTAGGCACATCTTATTGTTAATTGCTTGAGTGTGCTTAAGCATGGGCTTGTCTCAAAGTGCTTTCAGGACTGAGATAGAAAGGCCTGACCCACAAGGGTGCAGAGTGGAGCCCCCCTGGACCACCTTGACAAACTGCTCCTCTGTGCTTGCTGGAATTACATGTAGCCATTGCTCTGTCTGCAGTAGGTTCAGAACAACATGTTAATTTTGCCATCAGTTGGGGAAAAATAAAACAATTACATGTCAGAGCTGAAAAAAGCTAAGGTGTCATAAAGAGAAATGAAAAATACAGCTGTGAAAAAATACTATTGAACAGTATTAGGCTTGACATTATTATACTGATTTTTTTTTTTCGTCAGTAGCTATTTAACATTGTTCTAGGTGTAGGTTTTCTTAACTTTTATTTTTCACCTTTATCATTGAATCTCAACCTTAACTTTGTTTTGAGGGATCCAAGTGAAGGCGAAGCCAGTGGCAGAACTGACACCTCAAGGTGAGGAGTCACTATTAATACTTCGCTCCTAGGTCTCTTGAATCAAGTGATTTCTTTTAAAGCCTTTTAATCAGGATGTGAAAGAGAATAGTGCTTAAGTATTCTGTATTTCCAAAATGTTTTCTATTTGGGGGGAGGGGGTCTTGGTGAGGTCCTTTTTATCCCTCATTTCTGCTTTCTTGCGAAGTATTTAATATAAGACTTTATGTAAGTGTATTCCTTTGAATAATAAAGCCCCCTGTAGGAGTTAACCAATCCTTTAGGCACTTAAAATTGTGTTTTGACTTACAAATATTTAATGGTGTTTACTTTTGGTTTCAGTGGACAGTGTAAATACTTCATGTGTCTGTGTGTATATATGTATCTATTAAATTTTTACTATAGTTACATACCGTGCTCATTACTAAAGCTGCTGCTTGCCATAAGTAAACACCTTATAGTCCCTGAGAAATGAATGTCACTTGCTCTGAGAAATAAAGCAAGTGACATTCAGACAAAAGGGGTGGTGACTGCCAAATATTGAATTTCTGTGGCAACCACTGTACACAAATCTATATATGCTTTGTTAGCAATAAAGCATTCCTTCATATGCTCATTTTCCAGTATATCTGCTCTTTTGCCATGTTTCAGCATTTGGCTCTGCATTTTTGGTGTGCTTAAGCACAGTGCATACCTCTTTATTTTTCTGCTCTCTAATGAACAGGCATTGTAGTTTGCATTCATTCTAAACTGGTCACTTACAGAAAGTATTGATTCAGTTTTTAAAACAGAAAGCCTCTATTTAAAAAAAAGAATAAACAGCACATTCTTAACAGGATACACTGTATATAACACACAATGCATTTATCTAAGTTAGCCCTTTTCAATTCAAAGTCTATTAGCTGTCAAATTCTTGGATATGGAAAGGGAAAAGAGACTGAGTGTTCAAATGAAGTGTAAAGTTGCTTTCAGCTCTTGCTTTCATTCTCTAGCTTTCTCTGCTTTTTTGTCATCCTACAGTGTCTGTTTTGGGCTAAAAAAGTCATTTGAGATCTTATCCCTGCTTTATCCTTTGATATCAATGTGGTTCTCTGGGGGTCACACAAAGTTAAATTAAAAGTGCTTGTTTTGACTCCTCTCTGAATAATGATGGTTTGTACACTCAAAATGAGAGCAGCACCTTTCCCCAGTGATGGATGGGGAGGCATCAGCATCAGGAGTACCTGGGGCACGAACAGATACAGCTGACTGTGGAATTACTTTAAAATAATTACTGCTGGTTCTCAGAATGTTTTCTGCAATGGAACAAGTAATCTATTTGATAAGGAAGCATCAGACTAAGAGCATTAATTGGAATTGCTCCCTTGCAATTTTGTCCTTTATCAAATAAAATACTTTCTGTCTGTATTTGTAAAATACACGTTGCTGTTTCTTACGTGTAAAAGCTGCTGGCCGTGTACTCAAATGGTGACCAACAGGCTGTTTACAACCAAATTACAGTCCAAAATTCTGCCTCATCAGTTAAAATAAAACACCTTATTATAAGGTCTTTTGACACAGAGAGAGGTCAAAAATCTAAACAAATACAAAAGAGGGGGGAAGGCAGAAAAGAGGGGAGGGAATTAACTAAAGACTTGTGAATTGCAGGGTGGGATTTCTTCTTCTGCTGCTTTTACAGTATGATTTCCGCTTCAGGATTGTGTCCCTCAACTTCAGTTTTGTTGGTGTATGGCATGCTCCAGATCATGAAATCAGCAGAACTTCAGTCATGCTTTTACATAGATTCCACTTTCTTTGGAGCAGTATGGAGTAACGTGTGTCTGCTGCAGTTACCATTGCACATGTTGTCATCAGAACATTGTAGAGCAGGGGTTTCCAAACTTGCTTTGCCGTGTGCCACTACTGTGGCACTGTGCTGTGCTGAGCACACGTGTGCAGCACGTGGTCAGGGCTGTTCCAGCAGTGTCCATCCAACTCCCTGAATTAGCTTGCCCGTGACTCGCGGCGTCTCAATGGCAGTTTAGAAACCCCTGTTCAAGAACTGTATTTCTCTTCTCTCTCTCGGCTACACTGCTTTGGTTTTGACTTTGCTGTATGTCACTTGTTCCAGGAGTGTCTCTGGGGAGCCTAAAGACAGAGAGAAGGAGGATAGCAAAGATTCAAAGCCACGCTCCTTGCGGTTCACGTGGAGTATGAAGACCACGAGTTCTATGGACCCTAATGATATGATGAGAGAGATTCGGAAAGTGTTAGATGCTAATAACTGTGATTACGAACAAAAAGAGAGGTTTTTGCTCTTCTGTGTCCACGGTGACGCACGACAAGACAGCCTTGTTCAGTGGGAGATGGAAGTCTGCAAACTGCCACGATTGTCACTCAATGGAGTTCGCTTCAAGAGAATATCTGGGACTTCTATCGCATTTAAGAACATTGCATCCAAGATAGCAAATGAGCTTAAGCTGTAAAGAGAACCTAAATTCTTTGGGATCAGGGAAGATTCATACATGATCTACACTTTGAATGTACTGGTTTCGCCTAATGTGATTGGCCTGTGAAACTCCCCATGTAGAAATTGCCCTTATTGCAATAAGGTTATACATAGTTATTCAGAATTGTAAAGTTAAATCCAGTATGACCTATATTAAATAACTGTAGCTAAAGAAGTTATGTTCACATGTACAGGTAAGTATATAGAGCATTCTGTTCATTTTATGTTCATAGAGTTGTATAATAAAAAGATGACTGCTTAAATTCAGATCTTGTATAGTTGTCTAGATTTCTGCACAGAAATGTATGTTTGATGCTTTGAGTTGGAAAAGTTCTTCCCTATCATTTACATTTTTGGTGGGTTTTATAAGTCTTACCTCTACCATGCGTTTTTTAAAAAACTTGTGTCCTGAGTCAAATGCACAAAACTAGTTTTCACAACTGTAGCATGACCATTTTTAATTATTTAAAAATTGTTCATGAGTTGAACCAAAAGTCGATGAGTAATTGGCTTTTGTTCTACATGAGACTGTTCCTGCTTATCTTTGGCTCTTATCCTTGTTATTGGACAGTGTTTAGTTGAAAAAAAGAGACAAACATGTTTACAGTGTTGGCACTTACAGTTTAGAAACTTTGTTCTGCCTTTGGCCAGCTCAGAGCTGTGGGGGAACAGAAACCAGGCATAAGTGATTTCTGTCTGCAAATTCCAGTGCTTATTCCCATGGCCCATTAACAAATGTAGCACCAAAATGGAGAACCGGAATGATTTCATTTGAATATCTTGGTGTAAAATATCACTTATTTGCTGCCTTCAGAATACTACAAATTCCATTCTATGGAAATATATTAACATTGGGACTGTTTAATAGCACAAGATAATCTGAAGTGTTGACCAATTGTATAAGTTAATAATACCACCTCAGGAATTAGCTTGGCTTTTGGAACATGTGCCCCCAAAGAGTACATGCAATTCCACATAATATTTTACAGCTAAACATACATTGTTTATAATGATAAATTGTTGATTTATGCTTTTGTGGTTGTACAGTTTGTTCCCATGTAACCTGTTTGTGTTTAATATTTTACCAGATTTCTTGTATTTATTCCACATCATTATGCCTGTAATGTGCAGCTTTGTAATTAGGCACTTGCCTACAGAAAAGAAAAAAAAAAAAAGCCCCACTTTTTTTTTTTCCTTCATAATTAATGATTATAAACTATGTAAAACCACTAGTACTGGTACATTTTAATACTTGTTCTTTTGTACTGAATTAACCATAGAGGTTGGTTGTGCAATGTTATTTAATGTCGTAATTACTGTAATATCAACATATGGGCCCCATCTGCACACTCTTGTGAAGAATAGAAAGTTCATTAAGAAATTGTCACTTTAAAAAATAAAAATTAAAAAAAAAGCTGTGGTAAACTCTGTAACCCTAAGTTAGAAAGCTGTAAGTGTAGTAAATGTGCCATTCTCTAATGGCTTCTTGACCGAGATGGACTTTACATACTGTACTGTGATGTAGCTTTCCTATGTAACAGTTATGTTCGGAAATGGACGTGTATTGTTGCCTTAGAAAAAGGGTGGTGTTTGGAAAGAAAGAACTGTAGCCCCTTTTCTTTTTTTTTTATCTGATGTTCATTGAAACAAAATCTGATGCAAGTCATCTTGATTCACTGGTGCACTCTATTAAAACTTACTTGAACAGTTCTCATACTAAAATACTTGTTGTTTGCCCTTTATAAAAGCACAATCATTACTGCAGGTAGCAAAACAGTTTAAAGGTGCACAGGCTCCATCTTCAGTATGGTGTGGATTCAGGATTAGCATTGCATGGGTTCAGTGGTCCTGCACTGTTCAGAAACTATCAGTGGTTTAGCATTGCTTAGAAATGGATGTCCAGGAGCTTTTACCAGGAATTCACCAAAAATCAGCCTGGGGAGGAGGGGGTTGTGTGTCTGCCCAATTTACCCATAAATGTCTATAAATGCTCCGTTTTTCTTTACACAACTGGAATGTAACTCTGATGCTAATCTAAAGTCATGTATGAACTTGGTCATGAAACAAAACCCTTTGCCTTTTGAGAAGGTTCAGTGGAAAAAATATAGGTCATGCTGTGAGACAGTAGATTAAGTACTTAGGAAAGCTTCCTGCTTTACAGGCGCTGTTTTTCCATGGCTAAGTTTGCCCTAGATTGTTGCTGGTTTTCACTGCTCCATATAACCAGAGATGTAGCAATATTCCATAAAACACAGATAGCTTTTCCAGAGGACAGAGCTGACAGATTTTAGTTCAACTCTCCCATGAAACATGGCACTGCCAGTTTAATGTTTATGTATCAGGGCAGTTTGCAAATGGTGTTCTGTCCAGTGTGCCAGCCCAGAATCCTAAACCCTGCTGCCCTCCTCCTTTTGCCTTGCTGGAAAATGAGCTGTGACCCAACTAAGGCTCTCCATAGCAAATACCCCAGGAGCTTCCTCAAGGACACAGTCTGAGTGCCAAAGGTGTAGGTGCTCAGAAGTGCGGCATTTGGCTTTCCAAATCTTGTGCTGCCCCAGCAGGAGTAAGATGGGAAGATCAGAGAAAGCAGTTCTGAATAAAGTCTCTGGTTTTATTGGCAAGCAGAGTCTTCTTCATCTGGGATCAGTGAGGTGGTGCCTACCCAAACTCAGTGCCTGGTTCTGGGCACCCTCAACAGCTGCCTTCTGCTGGACCTGTTTATACATAAGTTACTCCTTAGGCAAGAGTGGGATAAGCTGGATTTCAGATCCAAATGTTCCCAACTTCCATGTGGGAGGGGACTGGTGTAGTGTTTTATCAGCGCAGCTTTAACTTTAGAAATATGAAAGTTTTAAGTACCACATCGTATTTCCCAGCTCCAGGCAGGGATAGTGATGCCTCGAATATTCAGAGGCCTCACGAATTCAACTGTTACTTGTTGGCAGCATCTCTAGGGGGTGTTTGGGATGGGTGGAGGGTGAGCAGTGGGGTTACTGCATGGTTCAGCTGGTCTGGGTTGAGGGGGGGGATTTGCATTATTTCTTCTGAGGTATACAGATATTTCCAAACGCAGTGCATCCCTTTTCACACAGTCCAGTTTAAAAACATTAAAATGTATTTAAATCAAATAAATAAAATACAATAAAGAGTCATTCCTGGTCCACTGAATGAACGACACTGCTGGAGAACCAAGTGGGGTCATTATGCCATATGGTTATGATGTTGCCAAAATTCCATGAGCTGTTTAGACAAAGGTTTTGGTATCTGGTGTCATACACCTAAGGGTACCTTGGGCCCATGCATCTCAGAACATGTGATTCCCTGGCCACCATGCAAATGGAGACACTAAATCTCAGCAGAGAGTTGTATTCTGCGAGGTTTTTGATAGTTGTATTCTAGAAAAGGAAGCAAACTCGTGAGGTACAAACCCAGTCTGTGGGGAAAGGTCTGTCCCTCTTAGGAAGATAGTGAAAAATTATCTACCTCAGAGCTTCTCATTTAGGGGCAAGTATGCATTCCCTAATGGCTCTATATAGAAAACCCAAACATACATACTTTTCCAAGCCCCTGAAAAATACTTAATGCATTTCTTAAAAATTTTTCAAGATAGCTTCAGGTTTACAAGAAAAAAGGTTCCTATTTAAGAGCTGCTGAACACATTATTGACATTTTATTTCTTGATGCTGGTGCTTAATCAGCATCAAACAATTATCCCTCAAACTATATAAGAAAGTTGCGCATGCACTTTAACAGCAGTGCAAAATTTACCTCCTATGCCCCCCCACCATGCAATGGTTGTGGACCTACGGTGCTACTCTGTTTCACTGTTTGCAGTGTTCAGGACACACCTGCACCTCCAGGATGCGGGCAAGCTCAACATCTGGCCCCAGGAGGTGAGGGAAGAACTGGGTGGCTCAGAAGCGGGCCCTGCAGGCGCTGCCGCAGCCGGAGCCCAGAGGAAGGAGGAGCTCCCAGGGCCACATGGTCTGTGGCAGGTGTCCCTTTGGGACTGGTACTTGGTGAACAAAAATCTTGTCCTGGGTTTAGGTCACTGCCTCAACCTTTTGGAGACTTAAAAACTTGATGATGTAACAGGAGTGGTGACACCTTCGATATGAAATAGGGGAAGGGACAGAGCACTTCTGTAGTGACAGTCCTGAGACTGGGCTCATACCTTCCACTCTTCAGGGACATGGCCCCACTGTTCTTTACACAGCTTTCCGGGGCTGTGAAGGTGGTGAATCACTGTCCTTGGGGCAGATAACAGTGTTAAGTGCAGGATTTACTTCCCGAATGTTACGCATACGTCTCGGGGAGGCACAGGTTGAAGGCTTTGTTCCCCGGTAAGAAAAATCCAAGGTAAAGGATTAGTCCATCCCTGTGTTGCATCTGCTTGTCTAAAGCATTCATATGCATATCAAATGTTGATAAACACACCAACTGGTTTAATAAGTTGTACCTATCCTCCCTATACAATTTCGCATTTCCTGATGTACCCCAGGCGAGGAACACCGCTTAGGAAAGGCAGCTGTTACACTGCAGCACCCCAGCTGCAGAGGTTGGGCTATCACAGCCTCCCCCAGCACCTGGGCAAAAGCCGCAGAGAAACTTCTTCGGCACTTTCCCCTCGGCCAAGGGTAGCCGAACGCAGCCCAGGACGCAGAAGAGGCTGTTCGCCCGTGCCTTTAGTGGGAACGCCTATAACTGAGGGATGTCCAGGGAGCTTGGCCTTTTTCTGTGGCGAGGGAAGAGCGTAACCTTCTGGAGCTGCAGTGGGCCGGGGCAGTGTGTGCGGTGCCACCGAAGGAGCTTCCAAGGGTCTCGCCGGCCCTGGCGGAGCCGAGGCCGAAGCAGACCAGGGGCGGTGCGGGGCTGTGCCTCTCCCTCAGCGCTTACCTGTCCCCGCTGAGCCGACGGGCTCGAATCCCAGGCTTCCCACTCCAGAGCAGCGGCGGGGCCAGGGGCACGGCCAACCCTCGCCCGGCTGCCCCGGGCCGTGGCGCCTCTTTCCACAGCCGTCCCGCCCCGGGGAGGGGGCAGCGGCCGCCTCCGGCCACACCTGTGGCGCAGCGGCGGAGGAAGCGCCCGAGGTCGGCGCAGACGGGTCGGCGCCCGGTGGCACCATGACGGTGGGTGCGCGGCTGGGCGCCAAAGTGAGGGGCAGGTTCTCCCGCCGCGGGCCCGGCGACGACCAGGTCTCCATCCTGCCCGGCGAGGAGGAGGAGGCGGCGGCGACGGCGGCCGGGGGTAGCGCGGGGGCCCCGCGGGCGGCGGCGCTGCAGGAGGAGGAGGAGGAGGGCACCGGGTGCAGGAAGGTGCGCTTCGCCGTCCTGCCCGGCTCCTACGAGCCGCTGCGCCCGCCGCGGGCTCCCGGCAAGCGGCCCTACGGGAAGCGCCTGAAGAAGTACGGGAAGGTGAGAGCACAGCGCGCCCGGGGAGGCCAGAGCGGGGACCCTCGGCACGGGGACCCTCGGCACGGGGGCTGCGGTGCCGGGAGGGCAGCTGGGCCTCGGCTCCGACAGTTCCGAGGGGCTCTCGGAATGCCCATTATCCCGCAGGTATTTCAGGACCAGCGCCCGGCTCCAAGGTGGGGGTCAGGGCTTGCTCTGGACCTGCCCGGGAAGGAGCCGGTGCTGCTGGGGAGGGCCGGACACCGACCCTCGTCTGGATCAAAGAGCACAAAATCTGTCTCTTCGGAGTGAAAATGACACTAAGCTGATCCATGTGACGGGTGCTTTGCCTTGCTTGATTCTGCGTTTCTCTCGGCGTCATTGTTTTAAAACTATTCCTTGGAACTTCCAGTTAATTGGCCTGCATTTTTTCCCTTCTACTGAAGTGCCTGAAAGAAACGGTAAACAGCCCTGCAGGACATTCCTTGGCCAAGGTGACCCTTAAAAATCACTGCTGTGAGTTACAGGAAAAAAAAATTCAGCTTGTTCTTCATCTGTAACAACTATTCTGGATCAAAATTGTTCTTTTGCTTTCCCGTGTGGGAAGTCACAAGTCCTACAGTCTGGTGGTTTGGTTTTCTTCCCACCGGAAGACGGGTGCCTTTGGCTACAAAACTGCTATGTGGAAAAATTCTATTGTTTTTCTCTTGTTCATGTCACTTAAGTACATCTCAGGTATGTCTTGGATATTCGTTGCAAAAAGCAGTTTCTGTGTTAGCAGAAGAAACCTGTCCATTGTCAGGAATCCTTTCCTGCTGCTGAGATTACAGATGTCAGCACGAGACATGACTTTCTACTGCATTCTATTAAAAACCCATGATTTTGGTAAAAATACCCTTGCTATGTCTGACATGCAGAAAATGCCATTGGCTTGGCAAAGTTACTTTTGAAATTGAGTTTACAGATAGTCAGCATACTCAGGAGCTGCCTCTAAAATCCTACCGTTTCACAAAGAAATGAACAGAATATTTCATTCTTTCATGATGGAGTTGATACTTTGAGTTTCCAGCACTGTGTTTTCCAGGTCCCGTGCTGTAGGAAGCTGTCTCGAGCCTGTAGGCCTGATCTGTACGGTGCAGTTTTGTGAGCGTGGTTATGCTGCTGCAGGGCATGACTTTGCTGTGGGTGCTGTTGGTATAAGGATGCTTTTAATGGTGTTTAAAGCACAGGTCAGTTCTTGGGCAGTGCATATTCCCTTTTGTATTGGTCAGATGACATTCCCATGGGGAAGGGTTGCCAGTTTGGCTCTGGCATAAAGAATAACTCACAAAAGCACAGGTGAGATCTGGGTAGGTAGGTTAAGGGCAGGAAGGGGGAAAGAAGACTCTGGCGTGGCATAGAGAGGCAGGGGCAGATGTGGGAAGAAAAGGCCCTGCATCTCCTCCTCCAGCCTCAGGATATGCCCCCAGGCTCGAGCTGCCTTTTTATTTTGGCATCTTAACTTCCTTCAAGTAAGTTTCCATAGGAGTAAAACCAGCAAAGTTCAATTGTGTAGTAGCATCATGACAGCTGAAGGTTTTTATGTGCCAGCACCTCTGTAATCCAGCTTTAAGAAATCATAGAAATATAATAGATATTGACTGGATTTCACCGATTTAGAAGTATTTACTCAGATTCAGTGTTTTCCATGTTACAAGAGTCCCACACAACCATAAAGTTACTAACAACGAATTCTGATATTCTTCCAGATATGACCACATTGTATTAATTCCCCAGTCATGAGCAGCCACATAAGCAAAAACTATGAAAACTGAAATAAAAATTAGATTAAGGTTTTCAATCAAGTAATTCACAGCAAGTTTATCTCTAGTGCAGTACATAGATGAGTTCCTAAATGTGTACAGACATGGATCAAAACTTTCTTATTTTGACAAAAAAAATCTTATTTTGACAAAAAGCAATGGAATTTCCATAAAAGTATTCTCAGTAATTACTGCCTTCTTGTTCAGCTCCAGTTTTAACACCTTATGAGCTTTGAGGGGTTACTAACATAGCTAGAACATGTAATGTGGGAATTATGTACTTCTCCAAAGTAGGGTGAATTTAAACTAATTTTATTCTTGAATAGAATCACATGTAAAATCCTGGCTTCCTGTGGAGGCTGCATCCGTTCAGTTTAACTATACCCTGTGGGTGTGTATGCCTATATAAAAATAGATGGTAAAATGTTTTTTCACTTTCCAGCCCTCGTTAGCTGTGGGAGAATTTCATTTTCTGGGGCCGTGACATAGGCTGTCAGAATGATTTTGTGCAAAGGTATTTTCTATCACCTTGTCCTTTTTTATCCCTTTTTCCCATCTCTCTCCCCAGAATGTTGGGAAGGTTCTGCAGAAGGGATGTCACTACCTGGTGGTCGGCCTGCAAGGATTAGCAGCAGCCTATTCTGCTCCCTTTGGAGTGTCAGCACATGTGGCATCCTTCGTCCGCTAGCGCAGCTCCGTGTGCCCCATGGGAGAGGACGCAAGGCCATTGCTGCTTTCTCAGGACTGAATTTGAGACCTGGATCTGAAAAACCTCTTGGACCAACAGCCCCGAGACCCTGAGCCAGGCCCTTTCCAAGACTGAGTGCTCTTCCCTGAAAAAAATTCCAGCACTTTGTAAAATCAGATCGGGTCAAAGAAGTGTAAGGATGAGAGAATAATCTTTGATTAATTGAACTGAAGTTTGGTTTTGGGTATGAATTGGTTTTCCAGAGCTTCGTGCTCTGTGTGGAAGGGTGCCAAGAATGGATGGAAAAGCAAGTAGATGAGGGAGAGAGAAATGAAGGAAAACGGAGGATGGGAGAGCAGCTGGGGAGGTGGAGATGAGTTTGGTTCGTTAGAGGAATTGTCAAAGCAGTGGAGGAAACATAACAAAGGATTAGGAAAAGTTAGTCTTTGGTTTTCTGAGATTCCGAGTTTGGTGGTGGTTTTTTACCTGAGAGGGTTAAGATTATGAGCGTACTTAAAAATATACTTGGACATAAATGGACTGTGGCCTGAGACATGGAGAGCTTTGCTGCATCATGGTCGTTCATTTCAAACATTGGACATAATGAGCCTTTAAATATTCTTAAGAACTATGTAAAAATCCAGAAAGAAAATGAGGTATGTATTTGTGATTTTGGGGCATTAAAGGCTCACTGTGATTAACATTTTAAACTTTTCCTCTGCTACTATGAAATCTGCATATATTTTTTTACTGAGAACGGAGTTTATATGTGATATACCTGATTATAGAAGCTGGGGCATTTTACACCTAATTCTGTGGTGTTCACCAGGGGAAAAATAAACTGATTACCAGCTGCATCTGAGAAAAAAAATACACATACAGCATTTGGTATAAGAATGTATAAGTGTGACATATGAGAACGGGGCCAAATAACCTGCCAGCTCCATCTTCATTTCTGCACTTGGAAGCTGTAAGCAGAGGATGTCAGTATCAGATGGCTCAGCTCAGTGGTGAGCAGCTTCCCTGTCACACCTCCAGGGATATAAATCATATATTGACAACATAGGAACAAGGTGGTTTATGGGCCTTAAAAATTTCTGTGGGGTTGGTTTGTTTGTTTGTTTGTTTGTGTCAGTCTTTCGTGGTAGTTGTAAATTACTTCCCTGCTAGCACTTTCTCTGTATTATATATCTTTCTAGTTTTGATGGTGTTTTTGTAATCAAGGAGTTGACTTAACTGGAAAAAAATGCTGTTCACTTGCTTTCTTCGCCTTTTCTGAACAAAGGAGTTTGTATGTCTTGGCAAACCACACTGTATTTCTTTTAAATGTAGCAAATGAATCAGATGGGGGGTGGGGTGGGGTGTTATGCTCTTTTCTAACTGGACTGTAAATAAAAGCCACGAGAGCCATGTCTGTTTTTACCTACACACGTAAGTAAGCGCACAAAGGAGGAGTTTCTCAGCAGCAGCCCAGCCAGGGAGGGGAAGCTGCAGTGTAAACTTCCCCACGTTGTTTTGCCTGTGGCCTCAGTGCCCTCATAGGACATGATTGTAGCCCAGAGAGCGTGGAAATGCTCAGGAAAGGCAACGTGTGGAGATGAGGCTGCAGAGGATCTAAGGTTGCAAAAGCTGGGGTGGGAATAGCCACAAAGGGATTTTGCTCATTGATTTCATGCCTTCAGCTGTTTCTCTTGAGCTTTTTTGTGGGGACAGACCTGTCCCTCTGATCCACCCCAGCAGCATGCCAGAGGGTTGTTGATAATGCAGTAAGGACAGAGCTGTCCTAACACCCACATGCCACACCAGCCTGCGGAGTTTGGGATTAGCTTCAGGTTTTGTTACACCACTCCACGTTTTACAGTGCTCTTACAGCATAAATCATTAGACCTTTTTATAAATAACTAAAGCCATGCAGGGAGAGATTTGTGTCTCCATTTTTCTGTGTGGAGTGAGTATCCCATCTATTTGTCCATGTGTCCCCTGACTAGTAAAGCTACTCCCTCATTGCAACACACAGGGTCCAGCCCATTCAGACCTTCCACAAAGGTAAACATGAACCTTAGCTCCTGAACTGCTCAGCACAGTGGACTTTTGCCTGCTGACACACGGCCTCTGCTCACCCGGTGCAACTTCAAGGGAATAACCTGGTTGCTATCCCTACAGAATCTGAGTGACATGTACATAGTGCCTCTGTATGAGCCTGAGAAAAGCCTCAGGCACATTGGTGAGTCAGCTTTGGCTGGCCAGTGTTTCTAAAATAGACCAAAAACAAAGAAAGAGGAGAGAGAAAGAAAAAGTAAGCTAGTAACCTGTGCTGTTGCAATAAACCAGCCAATGATTCATTTTCTCCCTCAAAATGAACTGATGGTTCTCACTGAGGCTACCAATTAGTGCTGCTTATCAGTTCTCCTTGAGCAATGATTCACTCCTCAGCTCCTGAAGGGAATATGGGAAGCCAAGCCTTGGCCTGAGGGTTTGCCACTCTCTTCATTAGCCCAGCTCACGCAGCACTGTCTAGAAAATCTGAATCCGGAGGGTGAGGTTCATTTTTCAGCTGGGTGGATGGCAGAGGTCTGTACTTCCTGTCAGTCATGGCAGCATCCCTGTTGGGCTGGGTCTGGCTTAGCTATGATGCAAGCAGGTGGAACAGGGCTGGTCCTGCAGCTCTGTTGCTAAATGTAGTCTCGAGGATCTAAGAGATGAAGAATGCTCCCTGACCACCTCAGCGTTGGCTGGCAGGTCATCTGCTTAGCCAACAAAACTGCCAGCCTCTGTCTGAAGCAGATGCTGGAAGTCTGCATGTGAGTTGAGGGAGAGCAAGACATTGGTGGTGGGGAGGAGGCTGGGATTAGTGAGGAGCCAAGCCAGGAGGGCAGTCCAGGATTGACTCTTGGCCTCTGCACAGGTGTTATGCACCCTTGGCAACGTTGTCCTTGGAGGAGCCACCCCAGCAGGGACAGCTTTCAACCCACAGGTGCACACAGGCTCTTTTATTAAAATAGGCTTGCCTGCAGCTGAACTCCTAGTGCCTTTGAGGGCCAAAATAGACATTTGACTCTCTCATAAACAATGTGGGATGTGGTGGATACCATGGTGGGTACATGGGGAAGATTTGATTTGATGTTTGAGTTGGACAAAATATGCTCCTCCCTGCAGCCCCTTGCATGAAACCTCTACCCATTGCTTCACTTGCCAGGTTTTTGTCTTCAGTGGTGTGCTGCTGTGCTGTCTGGTTCCCTTCAGATTTCCATGCACCTGTCACCGTGCTTTATAACAAATGGCAGGATAAATAGGTTTGGGAAGCTGAATCCATGAAAGAGTGGCAAGAAGTAGGTAGTCAACTTGTCTATGCTTCTCTGAGGAATGAACTCCACTAACCAGACAGCCTGGCAAGTCACTTTCACTTTAAGTTCCTGGCTATTCCTAGTGACTGCTCAGTGAGTCACAGAGCAGAATAAAGCATATTTCTGCTGGTTTTGCCAAAGTATTTAATTACTCCTTTGGCTTACCGTAGGCTCTGAGGAAGTGGCAGAGGACTCATAGCTATTGTCCTTTGTCCTGCAACATTAGCAGCAAGGAAGCACTCTTGGACAGCTCTCTTTGGAAGTGCAGTGACTGAGGAGAGCTGTACCACACCACAGCACTTTGGCACTTCCAGATCTTTGCCACTCCCAGGCCACGTATCACTTCAGGGATGAACATCCTTTCTGACCTCTGTCTGTCTGTAAGACTGGGAAAGGGGCAGACTTTGTGCTGGAGTGCAGTAAAACCAGTTGTCTCTTTTTCTGTATCCTGAGTCCCTCAACACTGGCCTCTTTTGAGACAAAACTGATCCTAAAACATGCACAGGGTTGCTGCAGTTACCTGCACGGATTGTGCTTTGGAAATCCTTTTTTCTTCAAGAACAGTAGAGAGCCTGAAGAACTTGTAGATTAATGGAGATAATTAAATTAAGAGAAAGTAAAGGAATAAAATCCTTCCCTTCTTTCTCCTTGCAGGAAGTGGTATTAGGCTGCCAGCCCTGTTTTGGGGTGAAGTCTAGACTGGGCTCAGAGAAGGTGGTGCACTTTCCTGAATCCTGCATCATGTATGAGGAGAGATGCAGGACTCTGGACTTGTCCAGCTGGAGGAGGGAAGACTTAAGAGAAACTTGACAACAGCTTTTCAATACATAAGAAGGGGTTTCCAACAAGATGGAGCCAGGCTCTTTACTGAAGTCTGCAGTCAGACAGCAAGAGGTCATGGTCATAAATCAAAACTGGGGAGTTTCCAGCCAGAAACAAGTCAGGGAAAGCAGTAATATGATCATTAAGCATGAAGAGGTTACTTCGGGAGGCTGAAGCCTGTCTGTGGAGTGTCTCAAGACAAGACTGTACAAAGTGGAAAGCAACCCTGTGTGAATGCAGCATTTACCCTGCTGTGAGCAGGAGGCTGGAGGAGAGACCTCCTGGACTTCTTCCAGTGCAGATGAAGCTGTGAGTGGGATCCTGCCATGGTAAGCAGAAAGCTTATAATTTACCTACATGGAAACGTAAAAGACTGAGCTCCTCACCCTTGCTAGAAGCACTGACGCTAGGAATAAAGCTTTCCGCTCGGTAACAAGGAGCGACTGGCGAGGGTGCAGCGCTGCCTGAGGAGCAGCTCAGCTCCCACCACTGCTTCCACTTCCCTGCGCCCCGTTGGCTGAAAGGCGATTGTCCTTTACTGCCATCTCCTGGGAAAAAACCCAACAGATTTCCAGCCTCGTCAGCCTGCCCCGTTGTTCTGCCTCATCTCCTGCCGGGATTTCCTGCCTTTCCCTAGGCTGCCGTCCCGGTTTGTCCAGATCCATCCTCAGGATGTGGGGTCTCAGCAGTGTAATGTGCACCTCCGTATATCAGTGTTTCCTACCCAGTGGAATCCTGAGCCTCTTGTGTGCAAGTGTTTCATATGTAAAGCTATAGAAACATTATTCTTGTGCTGGGATTTTTTTTCCTTCAACACCTAAAAATGCATTACACTTTGCCCTGAAGTTCTTGCTGTGCCTCAAAAACACTCCTTAAGGAAGATTCACTGGAGGTGAGAGGATGAGCCATGGCCACTTCTTGTTTCTAACTCTCATCTTTTGCTGGAGAGATGACAGCTGCCTATGTGTAATTCCAAAGTGGAGGCTGGCAGACTGGAATGACACCCCCCCAGGAGTGCCTTGGACCCCAGCTTCAGCAAACCACATGTACTTGCTTCCTCTTGCTTTCTGAATTCCACTGTTTTTGCTGTCCCTTCCTTTCCTGGGACACTGAACTAGCATCAGATTGTTTTTTCAGCTGTGGCTGAATTAGGGTGGGGACTTTCCTGTCCTTGGTGAATCCCATCCTGCCCCGTGATGGCTGATAAACCAGAGCTGCAGCAGTGTTAGTCCTTGTGCTGCAGAACAAATGCCCTGCTCCCTTGCAGAGCCTCTCCTTTGGTCCTTACCTGCTCTCCCAGGTGACACACAGCTCTACCCTGACTCTTCAGACTCCTAAAGCTGCCGATGGATGTTATATTCACATGGAGAATTGCATTTACAGAACACTGGGAGAACTTGTAATGGCAACAGCCTGTGTTAGTTAATACTGGGCCAAACATTCGCCTTGAACAACCATTTCTGTATTGCTCTGGTACATTTAGAGAGCTTTCGACAGGAAGAAAAAAATAGTTTTCAATTCATCTTCCTATATGTCTGGAATGACAGCTGATAGGTACCAAAGTAGCCCATCAACCCACCTGGGTTTTGGGTATAAATAATTCTCTGTACAGGAAAAACCTCACCAAAAAAAAAAGAGAGATGCTTTTATTTCTTTGCTCTGGCTCCATTAAAAGGCATCTATCATTAATGACTCTATTTATAACTCTATCATCGCCAATTACTCGCCTGAGATTTTTCCATACATGAATTTCACTGAGCTCATTTCTAGTGCATGACTCACTGAACTCTGATTTCCTTCAAGATTTTAAGAGGAAACAGCAATGCTTTTATCCTCCCCTCCTCTCTGTGAAGGAATTTTTTGCATTTATTGTGTGTTCTAACTTCGGAAAAAGGATATAATTTGTGTGTGTGTAAGTATAATACGACTTTTATCATATCTGGTTGAAAGCAGCATACTTGGCCATGTTACCCCTCATCCCTGCCTTTTGCTGAATTATCAGAGAGTCACTGAAAAATAAATGCCATATCCCTGGTGTATGCATTTAATTCCTTCACTGAGAAAAGCCCAGGCTGCATTTAGCTCCATCCTAACACACTGCCACCTACTGAGGCCAGCATTTTGGTATCTTTGTCACTGTTTTCTTTTCATAATGTCCATTCAAACCTCTCCCCTAACTGTGATAATTTATGCCTTTCCAAAGAACAGCATTTTGTACATATTGAAGACCTAGAAGATCCCCAGCTGCTTGTCTTTTTTTTTAGTGGAAACAAGTAAAATTCTTCAACTCTTTCCCTGTCATTCATCTTAGACCTCTGATTGAGCTGCTGCCACAAGAAAGTCTGGGTTTGCCTCTAGAATTATCTCAAATTGTCCACTACATCTGAAGGCAGATATGCCTTTTAGTTTCTCAATAAAATTTGTTCCCCCGGAAAATTTGTCCTGTGCTACTGAGTTAACACCAGGCTTTTTAAAGACATGTCAGCATCATCCACTTTCATGACCAGGGGAGCCTGGCCCCAGTTTGCTGCAAGATTGACACTGTGAATTCTTCATGTGATTACATTTTAAGGAACCCTAAAACAAGAGCCTGGTGCAGAGAATTTCAGCACAACTGTCTTGAACTTTGATGAGGGTATCAGCAACTAAAAACATGGTCCTTTAAGTGCAGAAATACTGTGCCTGCTCTGGCTACAACAAACACAGTTCTGTCACACAAGAGGCTGTGTTTGGATTGTAACAAAACGAGTACCTACGTTTTGTCTGAGTGGCCCTATTCACATTGCTTAACAGTAGAAGGAACTGGTGGCTCCTAGGCAAGCACCAGTGTGCCTGGGATGGAGGATTAAACAAACCTGCTGGGCAGGCTGTTTACTGGATACCTGGTACATGGGTGAAGAGGGCTTTCCTCAAAGCCTGCAGACTCAGACCTGAAACATTTAGCCACAATCGTGCTCTTTGCGGCTATTTCTGATTTTATGGTTCCTTGTTTCACAGCAGGAAAGGAGAGATTATACAGACACTGCTCCCTTCTGTTATTTTCTTAAGCTCCTTCTCACCATACTCTCCAAGAAGAGTCAGGGCTGAATGTAACAGAAGGGTTGGTCTAAACAAAATCTCCTTAGGCTCCTTAGGTCAGTAGATCTAGGGAATGAAAGTTTAAGGTCCTTCTTGGATTTAGGAATATTTTTTCTCTAAATTAATACCCAATTGTTAGCAAAGGTGAGTTATTTCTGAATCCAGTTAAAAAGTCCTGCAAACTAAAAGAATCTGGTTTTGTACACCCCTGTGCTGCCCATAATGTGTAGCTAGGAAGGAGCTGTAGCTTCTCACAACTACATAGGTCTCTCCTTTTCCAAATTCTTATGCTGGTAAAGTATACATGTACTCCAGACCTGTTTTCTCTGGCACTCAGAAAAAACAAGCAAGCAGTAAATCACCCTATTTTTTTTTTTTGTCTTATCTCAAATTCTGCTATTTTGATGCTTCATACACAGAATATCAGAGAGCAAAATCTTTCTGCATTTTGCTGTTTGCACAGTGCATAATACTGCAAATGCTCAAGAAACCACAGGAGTTAGTAGCTTATTTTTGCCTTAAGCTTGAGAAAATAAGCATTAATGTTTGTCAGGAGTGACCAGCATAAACAGCAATTTGTTGGGTTTTTTTCATTTATTTCATTTGATGTATCACTTTTTTTTGTTAGATTCTAAAACGAGTTTGCTTTTTTATCTCTTTAATACTTATGTTAATATGTTTTCAGTCCTGCTTGCAAGCACTGTTATCAGACATTAGACAGTTGCTGCAGTTTTGTTGAACAATTTCGTATGTATTGTTGCTAATACGTAAGATGCCCGGTTCCCCTTACAGCATTTTTCTGCTCCTGTAGGTACAGGTACAGATTAAAGACCTCTGTGTGAATTCAATTAAATTCAATAAAATATAGACTCCATGTTAAATGAGAAGATTAATGGTTACCAAAGAGTGTGCAAGGGCTCTCAGTCTGCTTAGCAGGGTTGGCTCCCCTGTCGTGTCTGTGGTGGAGTCATAAAAGCAATCACAAGTAATTATTTTTGACTCAGTGGGTCAATGATTTGAAGGTGGTGGGGCAGGTCTGGTCAAACCAGACCAAGCAGTTTAGCACCTATGATTTACCTGGAGCAATGGGGGGATCCCAGGGGTATGGAGGACAGGGTGTCTCACCGTGGTGAGTGGTCACAGGATTCAGGCTTGCTGATGGGCACTGCCACAGCTGCCAGGAGCAAAGGAGCAAGGAAAGCCCATGAGAAAGGAGATCAGCCCTGCTGGAAATGCCCCTTGAGTGTTCCCTGCATCAGCCCCATCTTAAATGCACCAGATCTGCCTCATTTCACACTGTCCATTTAGGGATACAAATGGGAGCAGGAGGGAGGGCTGTGAAAGGAGGAGGAATTCTGCAGTGTTTGACAGAACTCCACATCCTCCTGTGGAGCTTACAGGAACCTGTGATCCTGAGGCCAGACAGTGTGACTGTGAGCAGGATGGAAAGGAAGCAACCTTCAGAAACTCCTAATGCCATGAACACAAAGAAGTAACTTATGAAAAACCCAATCCTCTCAGTAAAGTAGTATAAGAAGGGGTTTCAAGTGATGTGGAAGGTGAGCAGGCAGCAGGCTGTCTCTGCACACATCCCCCACACAATCCAACAGCAACACAAAGCTCTGCTGATCAATAGCTAATCTCCAGAACTGTTCTGGGCTTGTTCAGGGGGCAAATTCAAAATAAACACAACTTCTGTTTATCTATCATGTTGTGGTGTACTTGTAGAAAGAGAAAGGTCTCAAAACTCATGACTGGAATCAGGGCACGGTTTAAACAGCAAAATGGTGAACAAGAGGGCAAAGGCATTGCCCTCCCTCTTGCCTTTTCCCAAAAGGTTACCAGAGACCTCTACCCCAATATCAATTAGTAAAATGTGAAAAACAAGGAGCAGCTACCCAAAATGGCTGGGAGACCACAAAAGTAATACAAAGCATCCTGATGAGGAATGTACGCATTACTTCCTTCTATACCACACCTGATGAGGTGGACTGTCGGTTTCCCAGCACTGCTGCCTGCCCAGCACCCCTCATCTGAAAGAAGCAGGCAAAGACATCTGCAACAAAAACAGGTTTAATTCCCTTCTCTGTGCTCAGGCAGATGTCTGTCTCTTTGGCACTATTTGTGTCATGCTTTCATGCTCACAGTCATATCCCGGTCCTTTTAATTGAGGACTCCTCTGTGGACTCCCTTCTTGCCCATGAGGAAGATCAGGGTTTTGGGGCTCATGTCAGTAGGGATGGATCTGCTGTCACTGCCTTTGCTTCTGACATCCATCACGTTGTCTTAATCCACCAGCAGGCTGTCACAAATCCCACCACACTTTTTACAGTCTATGGTGATTCCCACTAACAGGAACATTTTCCGATCCTGGCCTGTGATCAAGTGATTCTTGAGGTGAATGTGAGGAACTCTCCTGGCTTGATTGCCCACACGTACCACTGTCAAAGAGGCCCACAATAGCCTCATCTTCAATGTCCCTGTCCACCAGAATGCTGTTAATGGAGTACTTGCAGTAATCCATTGTGGCTGGGCTGTCCGAATCTCCCAAAAATGCCCAACACTGAGCTTTCCCATCTTCCACCTACTAGGACTTTGGTCTCAGCACACTGATCCTAAGAATTTCAATTCGTGAATCTGGCCATCAGATCCCAAAGCTCTTGCTTTGCTGTGAGGAGAGACCTGTGGCGACCGCGGCATTTGCCACTCCAGCCTGTATTTGATGTCATATTTGCCTTGCAGCTGGATATCCCACTAAGTGACTTCCCGGCGACCTTGCCAACAAACAGGAATCTCTCGGAAGGGGTCTCAGGTGTTTGATACCAGGCAGCTGGGGTGTGCAGATGTCCCAAGGCGGCCGAACAGCACTGGACACCCCATTCGCTGCCCTGCACGCCTCCATCCACCTGTTCCCCTCTCCTCCGAGCCAAACCAAACCCATGAATTTGACGCAGTCGTGTATTCCCACACAGTCCACACTTCTCCTGTAGCGCTGTTTTCACTAAAAGCCCGGATATCAGAAAGAACACATCCTCCGCCGGCGCTTTGCCAGGCCGGACGTTCAGCCGTGTATTTTCGCTGCGCCGCCCCCTTTCTCGCCCCGAAGGTCGCGGCTCCGCGCTGCGCCCGGCCCGGGCCAGCCCCGGGGCAGGTGGCAGGCCCGGAGC